>CM038794.1:149608557-149963557 GCA_021764765.1 Vicia sativa
AAATTTAATGTCATAATGGATCTGATATGACAATGGTCATTATACCTTTTATATAAAATCAAAAGTCATTGTAATATAATTCAAAATAATGGAGTTATGGTTGAAATCGAATTGATGTATTTCTCTCTAGTTCAAAATATAAGAATCCAGATTGGCAACTACTTCATGCTATGATATCATCGAGGAGATTTGTGAGATTGATTATGTTATTTTCAAAGTGCCTTTATTTAAATGCAAGTGGATTTCAATAATAATAATAATGGTGAAAGCATTAATTGAATTAGATTAACACGGGTTTACCTTGGCAATGCATCTTTTATAACTAAACTATTCATCATGACTTTTCAAGCAAAATAAGTTTTTATGACCGACTCTTCGCATACATATGTGGAAATGATCAATTGTTCTCCAAAGAAAACACATTCCTCTAGTGATGAAAGTCTTGGTATTCTATCCACCCTTTTCACTACACAAGTTGCTACCTCATATGATGAAGTTGAGAGAGATGTGTGCATGTTATTCGAATCGATCGTGAAGAAGGTATATGAGAAAATTAACAAATTAACAAGTAATTTATTCTTTATTCATAATACATTAATTGTATATTATAATTTATACATATTTTTACTAATGCAAGTATGATTATTTGAAATCATAGATCTTTATATGTCAAGACACCAAGAGACAAGACATATAGAGACAAAAGAATCAAAACATCAAGATACAATTATATGATGTTATGTAATGCGTAAATCGTAGGTTGTTTATGACATTTTGGTTTTGAAGTAATATATAATTTTTGGTTTTTAATCCAATTTTTATTGTTATTATGATACAATTATTATTATTATTATTATGTTAAGTATATCACAAATGCAAATTGTCTGTTCTGCTGTGATTGTTTGTTCCGATGCGATATGATCCACAAAAATACAGGTTAAAAATGGAGAAAATTATAAAAGAAGGGTTAAATTTATTACTTTAATAGAAATTTTCACAATGGTTAAATAGCACAACCGTTGTAATATCTCACGCGATGTCCATAATAATATAAATATACGTTGTCATGAATAATATAAACTAGATTATGATCCGCGCATTGCGTAGTAGATTAACTTTTATTTTCGAGATAAATTTTTTAATTAACAATAATATATTTTTTGAAAAATTATAATTTGTCTATTTATTTTATAATATTTTATTATGAGTTATACATAGATAATGGTATACATTATTAAAAAATAAGTATATGTTTTACATAAATGAAAAATATTTGTTTAAAATATGAAATTGATACATAGTATTTTATATTTTTAATTTTTATATAAAACATTTTAATTGTAATTAATAAAAAAATATGATTAGTAAATTTTCTAAAAAATAAACTCATTCAATCTATTTTTAAACACTTATATATTTTCACTGAGTTCATAAAAAAAAATTGTGAAAAATTTATAGGAATTATTTTAAAAACATACAAAAATAATATTGAAAAATAAATATGCATACTACATAATTATTTATTGATAAAAATATATAGGAAAATAAATTATTTTTATTGATAAAATTTATTAATAAATTATTATATATATTTTATTTCTATTTAAAAATCATTAATTAATAATAATTAAATTATATTTTTATTAATAATTAAATTTTTACGTTTCGTTGCTATGTTTATTTTAAATTATCTGAATAAGTTTTTTAAATTTGAAAAAAGTCAATCTATATTTATAATAAAGATAAATTAAATGGTTAGTAAAGCATTATATAGAGAAAAATATAAACTCTTAGAATTGGAAGCTTAGAAAATAATTCTCAAGCTGGTTTAAAATAAAACATGAGCAAACAACTAACATATGTAATGATATTATTAATTTTGCTATGTGAAGGAAGACGGTGTATTGATATTATAATAATTAAAACTTAAAATTTATTATAATTAAAATATTTTTGTTGATTATTTAACTGTATTTAACTCTCATTTATTAATAAAATTAAAATTATTTTTAATTAATCATTTGATTTTATGTTTGTCTGTTTTGTTTTATTTATTTATAGTATTATGAATAAATTATTTATTGAATATATTATTTATTACTATTTAATTCCATAATGTTATTGGTTTTTAATCCAAGATAATGATATATAAATGGTTATGATACATATGTTAAACAAATTAATTGTTAAATGACTAGTAATTGGGAAATAAATAGAGGCAATCACTAATGATAATATCATTTAAATGTCTTAAAAACAAAGTGAATATAAAAATAAATACAATATTTATAAGAATATTTAATTATGTGTTATAAATTTTTCTATCTGTTAAACCATCAAAATTGATAAAAATATCATGTATATCTCGTTTTTATCAATATTCAAGACTCTTTATATTACATTTTCATCATTGTGTAGATAGAAAAGTATAATAAATTTTAGTTTGCATAAAACTATAAAAATTTACGTTTTTCAAATTTTTTTAAGGTTTCATAAATATTTATATTTTAAATGAGAAAAAAAATATAGAAATAAGAGAGATTAATGAAAATTTATTACTATAATAAGATAGCTAATTAACTATTTCTTTAATGAGAAAATGTAAATCAAAGTATTTTAATATTTAATATGAAGGCAACATTGACGGAGCAAGGATTTTTAAGTAATATGGAAAAATATTTAACTCAAAACTTTTAGTTTTCACACCCTATTTTTATTAATTTTGTCCATAGTTTTACTAATTTTGCTCTTGATTTGAATTTTAAGAAGTTTGGGCAAAAGTTTTAATAACAAATATTTTAATTTTCACACTCTATTTTTACTAATTTTGACCATAGTTTTACTAGTTTTTCTCTTGATTTTATCTAAAAATCGGTTATTAAATTGGAAAGAATACAAAGAAAATCAAGGTTGAGGCCGGGCGCGTGCCCGGACTCACTGTGTCGTGGAACCGCCACTGAAGACAAACATGTAGGTTATTAGTTATGATCCCACCAACAATTGATATTCACTTTATTAAAATTCTTATTTGTATCATGATACTATTTAATTTATGAAATATTTGTTATTATACATGAAAAATAACTTATAAAGGAGAGAGAATGCATGCAAAAATAATTTATAATAATTGGGTAAAATACGAGAGATTATTAAAATTCAAGAAATTGAAATAGTTTATATGTAAAGTAAGAGACACCTGATAATATTATGAGAACTATAGAATATGTGTTAGATCCATATTTTTCAATAAAATGATGATTGAGTTGGATTTAACTAATTGGAGTATGAAAATAAAGTCATGTATATGTATCAAGATCTCCAAATCACAACAAGAGACAATCCATAGATCGGCAAATCGCATATTGGATAAGGTGAGATTATGGAAATGGAGAATTATATATTTCAAGTTTGATAAATTAATGGTTGAGGTACTAAAGATTTTGCCCCTATATTAAACGGAGAGAGAGAAATAGAAAGTAAAATAGATAGGTAGTGGCAACTCGATTTTTAATTAGATTTGAACTCTATTTTAATATATTATAAAACAAGGGTTATTTGGCTCAACCGTTCTGTTAGCACGCACAATTTTTCAATTTTCTACCATGTTCACTACTTTAATTACAAATAACACATATGTACACTATACATAAGAATGTCTGACCCCACATGATTCTTTATTTTTCCAAACCATTGTTGAATGTCTTTCTGTAGTAGTAAAGTTTCAGCCTCTATCGCATAAGTGAAAAACTTCATTTAAATCCATACAAACATGTTTTCTCTTATTCACCCCCGTACATCAAACTTTTTGTTGGCCTAAATGTCAATAGTCTCTAATACGAGTCAATCAAAAAATTTAGAGACACTTCTTTTTAGATAATTTAGTCAGTCGAAATATATCAAAGAACACATATCTAAAATGCTTTGTTATTCACTGTAAATTAGAGTTATCTACTATTTCAAAAAATATTTTTCAGTTCTAAAATACCACCAACATAATGGAAGAGATACAACTCTCTCCAATGTGTCAATGAGAATATTTTTGCAATGATTATAAAGGCGCCACTTACACTAGAAACCGCTGTAGGTTTTTGTTGTGGTAGTTAGAAATGCTACCTATATGTATTATACACCAAAAAATGTTGAAATATCGTGTTATTTTGTGATTACTTATAGTTATTCTCATCACATCTTCAAATCAACTCCTCGAGTTCTTACATTGTGCAGGTCTAATAATGAAAATACTGTCCTCTTCTATTGTGCTCTTCAGATATTTTATTAATATTGAATTTTGTGGTGGATGCAAGGTATAATGTAATCATACTGAAAGATTAGATCATTCAAACATAAACAAACATGACATGAATAGTTGGTGCATGCTAGCAACCACCATATATTTATATGATTCTTATATAGTTCAACAAAATGTATCAAAGTTATGTTCTTGTCACCGTTGATGTTGTAGTTATGGAAAGTGTGATTGGCAATTGGCATGAAATTATGTTTCGATAGTATAAAGGTTTGACCACAGTTTCAGGGCCCCCAAAGGCCCCTCTTAACACAACTAACGAAGAGTGAATAAAACCTATGACTTGTTTCCTCAAGATTAATGTTGATGTTGTAGTTTGCTTAAACATAATGCTGCCATCAAGAGAAAAATGAGAGGAAGTGAAGTATCGTTTTCACCTGCAAAAGTATATGTGTGTTATAGATTCTCTTAATTATTCCCGAACTTTGTGCTGACTTTACTACTTACTACAATTCCTAATCATGATACATAGAAGTTATAAATCTTTACGTTTTCAATGTAAATCAAATATTCATACTAAGAAATGTTCCTAAATTTTTTACTTATTCCGTTTTTATTATAAATCGCTTTAAAAAAAAAATTGTATCACAATATAAGTTGTTTTATAATTTTAATGAATAATTAATGATATTTTTCTATTATATTCTTAAGTATTTATTAGTCTTTCCTTTCAATTATATAAATTTATCTTTCACATGTGATTAATGAAAGATAATTTTGTAAAAACTTTCATAATTTCTCATTTTTATAGAACAATAGTTATTTATTTTAATATGTGTAAAAACTCAAAAATGACTTATAATAAAAACCGGAGATAATAATAATCATGCATGCTTAAACTCAGAATTATTTGCTCTAATTATAACCATATTTCTCACATTTACTTCCATAATACCCAATTGAAATTAAAACGTAGTTATGACAAAATTTTGTATAAATAAAGATGTCATGTGAATCATGTTCTCAATTTAATTTAATTTTTTTCATTTATTCTAACATGAGTATTTATATGCATATTTTCTATTCGAGCACCAAGATCCATATTTGAATTAGCTAAAATTTTGAATAAATTGAGGCTAATTATTGGAATAAAATTAAATACAGTTAAAAGGAAGAATGAAAGTTATATTTTTTTGGGATGAGAAAAAGTTTATTCCCTGATCTACAACTCATTGAAGATAGCTAGTATTTATTATATAGTATTTTCTATATAGTATTTATAACTTTGTAATTTTGAGTTTCTAACTCATTTATATCATATTTTTCAAAGCACTTAAACACTTCAAATATATAAGAGAAGTCATAAATCCATAAAACACCACCTTTAGAAATTTTATCTTTGTTATTGTCATGTTTCGCCTTCAAATTGGTATCGAGCCAATAGCGACCATGATGAATCGATGCCACCGCCACAAATATCAAAATCAAACTATGAAATTGAGTACCCAATTGAAGGCGCTTCGATCTCTAGATGTGTAGGAAGCAACAAGGATGGGCTTTAACTTTGAATAACCAACTAATAAATCGGGTACACAAATGTAGAATAAGGCGTTGAAACAAACACGATCGAAAGACAAAACAATATTGTACATGTTGTAGAGTTGTCGATGAATCAACTTTGAGAAGATTGTTGGTTCGACTACTCGAAGCAGCGTGAGACACCCTTGAAAGAGCGTTAGAGGAGCATATATAGTTGCAAGTTCGCTTGCAAACTCTTCGAAGTAACCAGAAAGAATGAAGACGAGGACGAAGTCCGTCGGACTACATAATGCGGTGCAACGGTAGCAAACATCGAAATGGAGAAGCATTGACTAATGCCTGTGTCAAAAAGATTTTGAGATCTTTGTGAGACAAGTTTGAAAATATAGTATGTGCAATAGAAGAGTCGAAGAATTTTTGAAAGTCATCAAGAAGTTGCAAGTTCTCTCGGCACACCGAACAACGCAAGATGAAGATGAAGGACGAGGCATCCTTTGATGCAAACAAAACAAGGATCTCGCTGAGACGAAAATGCACCTCTCTAAAAAAATTTATGGGATGGGACGGGCCGTGGAGGATGTTATGGTGGTCGGTTATCAAACAACAACTTTGAAAGAGGAAAATCAAGCCAACAAAATTGGCGGCAGAGACATGGTCAAAGAGGTGGTCAAACAAACTACACAAACATTGAATGTTATAAATGCAACAAACATGGACACTATGCAAGGATGTAATTCCACAGTTTCTATAACTATGGAAAATGGGACATCTTGCAAAAGACTGTTGTCTTAAAAGAAAGGAAGAGACAAAACTTTCCTAGATGCAGGTCGAATGAAGGTTTTCTACTAATGACTCAAAAGGAAGTAGACGAGAAAAGACACTATGGGGTATCTTGACTCCGGAGCAAGTAATCATATGTGTGGTCACAAACACTTATTTAGAGAGATTTCAAAGATTGAAGATGGCCGTATCTTTCGCAGATGCATCAAGATAAAGGTTAAAGGAAAGGGCACAACTGTGTGCAGATGGACGACTTGATGGATCAATCCAAGATGTATTATGTGCCACAACTCAAAGCAAACATACCGAGTCCGAGATAATTGATCGAGAAGGGATATTCGATTCTCATGAAATATCGAACGTTACATCTCAAAGATAAGCTCGACATCAGGTCAAGTCGAAATGGCTAAGAATCGAATGTACAAGTTGAATTTGAGGAGAGTTCGAGAAAATGTTTGGGTTAACATCGAAGACAAAGGGTCTCTATGGCATCTACATGCTGGTCACTTACATCATGCCGGGCTAATGAGGTTAGCAAAGAAGAACATGGTATGGACTTCCAGATATGGAGTCTCAAGGAAATTTCGCGGAAGATTGTGTTCTTAGTAAATAAACAAGAACCTTGTTACAAAAGAACACGGATTATCGTGACAAGCATATTCTTGAATTGATACATAGACATGGGCCAATTACTCTAAAATCTCTCAAGGAAGAAGTATTTCATTTTGTTCTTGGGTATATTTCTTGAAACAAAAATTTGAAGCATTTGAAGTATTCAAAAGGTTTAAAGTAATGGGAGAAGGCGCCTAATGACACATCAAGGCCATTCGATCGAGATAGGTGGAGAGTATACTTCAACAACATCCATGAAGTATTATGAAGAGCAGGGGATAAAAGATTTCTAACTACGACTTACTCACATCAACACAATGGGTAAATGAAAGGAAGAATTGAGCAATCCTTGACATGGTTCGATCAATACTTAAGAGTAAGAACATGTCAAAGGAATTTTAGTGAAGCTATTCAATGTGTAATCTATGTGCAAAATAGATATCCACACTCGAATCTAGGAGATCAAACACCACAGAATCTTGGATGAACAAAGCCAACCTGTGTCTCATTTCAAAATCTTTGTAGTGTTGCTTATGCACATGTACCAAATCAACAAAGAACAAAGCTTGAAGACAAGAATCAAAAGTACATACTCATTGGTATGATGAGAAGACAAAGGGATACAAGTTGTTCGATCCTGTAAAAAAGGTGATAATAAGTAGAGACGTTTGTATAAATGAAGCAAGCGTGATGAGACTAGAATAGTTTGACAAAAGTAGTGGTTGAAGTTGGAAAATCATCTCGTTGTTGTGCCGACAAACACTTCGATAGATCATGAAGACTCTGATAGTGAAATGAACCCTCACACCCGTAATGTGAAGTTTACAAGATATGCCTGAATGTGAAGTTTACAAGATACATGACAACACGTGTACATCTTGTATGTTGTTGTTGGATTCAAAACATTAGTTTTGAAGAAGCACGGCGAGAAGAATGGAAAAATGCCATGAATGAAGAATTCAAGGCATTGAACATAACAACACTGGGAACTTGGAGTTTCCAAAAGGAAGTCAAACAATTGGTCCGGCGGTATTCAAGAAGATGAATGCTTAAGGAGAAATCGAAAGGTATAATGTGCATATGTGGAGAAAGGCTACAAAATGTAGAAGGAATTGACTATGATGAAGTTTTGCACCTATTGCAAGAATGGAAATAGCCGATTGCTCATCTCTCAAGCTACTCAACTTAAATCGAAAATATTTCAGATGGATGTCAAACAACTTTTCTCGAATGGTGTGCTCAAGAAGAAGTCTACATCAAGTACCACCAGATACATGAAAATCAAAAAACGAAGGAAAAGTGTTGAGATTGAAGAAGGCACTTTATGGATTGTTGCACACCACGTGCATGGAAAAACGCATTTACACATACTTCAAGGAGAAAGGTTTTAATGTCCCTATGAACATGCTCTATACGTGAAGAAGAATAAAGAAGATATACTACTTGTTGCTCTTTATGTGGTGACCTGTTCTTCATGGGAAATATCGCTTTCACTGGTTTCAAGGAAGCAACCAATTATAACCCTTTCGACATGTGAAGCAAAGTATAGAAGCATCGTGGTGTGTATATCTTGCAATATGGCTTAAGATTGTTGATCAAGATGGAACAAAGACAAGAAGAGGCAACATCAATTCGAGGACAACAACTGAAAATGAACTAGCAAAGAACCTAGTAAACCATGAAAGAAGCAAACACATTGATGTTTAATTCCATTTCATTCGAGGACATGGAAGGAAGGAAGTGTTTAACGAAAATATGTAGCAAGCAAGGATCGCTGCGAACATCTTCACAAAACCATTATCAAAGGAGCTATTCGGAGAGGCAAAAGGATGCTGAATGACGGATCAAGAAGCATTTAATTTTATGGGGAGTTTTGTTGGAATAAAATTAAATAAAAGGAAGAATGCAAGTTATATTCTTTGGGATGAGAAAATTTCATTCCGGATCTACACCTAATATCTAGCATTTATAATATAGCATTTCCTATGTAGCATTTATATCTTTGTAATTTTGAGTCTCTATATATAGAACTCATTTGTATCATATATTTTTCAAAGCATTAAACACTTCAATATACAAGAGAAGTTGTAGTCCCAAACACCACCTTTAGAAAATTTATCTTTGTTATTATCTTGTTTCATCTTCACTAACTTGAACCTTTTATTTCTCGGAGATATTAAATATGGTGAAAGAATTTGAAGAATATGTAGATTTATTTTGTACATATCTATTGTGAATCACAATGATAATATTTAGAATGTTGGTTGCCGTTAAGAATGACAATCATGTTAGGGATATAATGTCTAAAACATATGATATTGTTTTGATCATATATGCTATTAAATATTTTATAGTGTTAAATATTTTTATTTTTTGTGTTGTTGTTTTATCTACGGTGGTGTTCGTTTGTTGAAACCAAAAATTATTATTTATATTAAATTAAAAATTTATAAAAAAAATTAACGACATAATTGATTATTATCTGACATTTATTTAAACACTAAGACAACATTTCTCTGTGTGATCGGTAATACGACATATATCACACTTCCTTTCCATTTTTTCAAATTTATTTCATCTCTAATATGTGTGTGGTAGTAGCCTTTTTTGTCCTTCTCATATTTTCGTTATGGCAAATTACATCACCTTTATATGTAGGCCAATATTATTCGTTGGCTACCATTGGAAAGCTAGTGTTGTATCCACCGAATAAATTTATGATCTTGTAAACGTCAAATTGGTGCAAGAATGCGTCTTAGTAAACATCGCACCAATGCTGCAATGACAAAAGAGCACGGTAGATGAAAGACTTGGAAATTTCACAAACGTCCAACCTTTATGTATTTCGAACTAGTAAGATTTCATTGGTCTCTCCTTATTGTGGTCCATTGTCTCTTAAATAATGAAGTTGTAATTTTGACAATCAAATCTTATAATCAGATGTGTGCTAGAACTGATAGTTTCCTCCTTCATAAATTTCATGCAATTTTCACCGAACAATTGCCTCAATTATAACAATGAACTCCATTTTGTACCTATGTTAGTGAACAATAATCTCAACCTATAACAAATTGCTCTCACCAACCCTTAAGGACATAGTTCATTGATTCAACGAGATTTTTTTCTTGTGATCCCATCATTGACCCTTATTAAATTCACTTATCCACACATAATGCTTTCACATTTGATACTTTACTTTCTTATGGTAGTCCTATGACCGATGGTTCAAAGCATACAATGTGTTCATAACTTTTTCAAAGATTCTTGTCTTTGATTTATCAGAAGAAGTTTGTTAAATGTGTCTTATGTAAGAGACATGCACACAAGGAGAATTTCCAACTCGTTATCTCGATTATTATAATGTACTCTCAATATATATATATGTCTGTCTAAAATCAAATAAATGTGGGTGTGGAGAAATGTGAGATTAAGATTCTTGAAAAAGAAACTTCAACCACCAACAGTCTCATCTTCAACTAGAGCAAAAACAATTGGAAAAGATTATTGTTTTATTCTTGTGTCACTGCCATAAGTAACATTCCCTTGTATTTTCTATACAATCATAATTCATTAATTTAAATAATAGGTTTATGAAACACAAAACCTTTGGTAGATGGTTTAAATGCAAAAAGAGTTGATGAAATATAATGTTCTATTTCCATTAACTTAAGTTCAATCATATATGTTGGCACTATCTCTATAATTGCAATAGTTTCTAGAACATATTTCTAAAGTGTCATCAATGTCAACATCATCATTTGACGTCACTGAAGTAAGTAGTTCATCTAGTTAGAAAATTTGAGACATATCAAATGTATCAGATAGATCAAATATTTGGGATTGTTGAGATTTATAGAGTAAAATATACAACTCAATATAGTTAAACTCATAACGTTCACTAACAAATTTTCTTTAAACATCTTCATTGTCTTGAACTTTTAGCTTCATAAAATTGACGTGATTGTTTTAAATAAAATAAGATAGTACTAATTAGGACCCGCGCATGCGCGGTTGTATTGTACGGGTGTACATTAAATTAACTTTATTTGAAATTTAAATTGCATTAAAATATTTTTTGATAAAGATGATTAATTAATCATATTATAAAATTTAATTTTAAATTATATTTATAAAATAATCAAAATAATGAAAGAAATTTGATTAATCATTGTTATAATAGATTTATATACTCAATGATTATTGAAAGAATAATATTGACTAATCAAATTATTAATTAAAATTTATATTGATAGAATAAATGAGTGATCATAATAATGAAAAAATTATAAGTTACATAATATATATTTCAAAGGTTAAGAATATGAGTTACACAATATTTATTGTGTCAATTTTTTGTAGTAAAATCTAATAAACTATTGTTAAATGTAACAGGAACAAAATAGAAGCTTTGGGAATGCCTGTTTATTCATTGTAAACTTCAAAGAAATTAATAAGAAAATAAAAGCAACCTATCCGTCACGTACTAGCTAAATTTTAGAAAACAAATTTGACTACAAAACTTGACTAAATCAACTAATAGAAGTGCTATAAACTAGGACACTAATTTGACTAAGCCTTATCATTCTCTTCCTTGAACTAGACTAGATTTGCAGCTAGTTAACTCCTGGAAAATCACAAACTCCAAGCTTCCATCTCAGCTTCCGAAATGACTCTAATTTCAACGGTTTGGTGAGGATGTCCGCTAACTGATGCCTTGTACCACAAAATCAAGTTGCACAACCCATCATTCACAAGCTCCCTTAAGAAATGGTAAGACATCATGTGTTGTTTGCCATGCATCAAAGTTCTTCAACAATTTAATGGTTGAGCTATTGTCATAATAGATGACAGATTTTCACTTCCTTGTAGCCTATCTTCTCAAGACCCTTTGCATCCATGTTGCATGACAACTACTCCCACACCGCATAAATTCGGATTCTGCGTTCAACGTTACTATCGGTTGCTTCGAGAACACCAAGCTACTGCAGCTCCACTTAGTATAAAACATAACCCAAGTACTTCTTCTATCCTCCACCGATCCCGGCATAATCTCAATCCGTAGCCAATCAATTCCAAGTTTTCTTCCGCTTTGTAAAGAATGCCAAACTTTGTTGTACCTTGCAACGAGAATTCTCTTTGTCACGAATGATGAACTTCTGTAGGCCTTGACATATACCGCTAATAAGTTAACCACATACATTATGTCCGGCCTCGAGTAGCCAAGTACATCAAGCTTCCAATCACCGCTTGAAAATGAACCATCCATCTCAACGCCATTTTCATCTTTGGAGATTTTAAACTCGAACCATGGATTTTCAACATAATTGCTATGCTTCATTCCAAATCTTCTTAGCACTTCTATCACATACTTTGTTTGATGATGAATATACCGCCATCAAATGAACTACCTCAATACCAAGAAATACCTCATCTTACCCAAGTCCGACATATCAAATTCCTTCATCATGGACTCTTTGAATTCAAACATCATTTTTTCATCATTCCTAGATAAATTAAATCATCAACATACAAGCTAATGATTAAATATTTACTTGTTTTTGGTTTGTAAACAAAGTTTGTTCACTATCCTCCTTCTCAAAACCTTCCTTCAAGTATGATTCAATTCTATGAACCATGTCGCGATGCCCGCTGAGTCCGACAAAGCTTTGTTGACTTATATACCATATGCTCCTCATTCTTTATTTCATAACCCTGGTTGCTCCACATATACATTCTCGCCTAATTCCCATGAAGAAAGGTGACTTCACATCCAACCGAACACACAAAGAACCTCTTTGTGCAACAAGTGCCAAAATCATTCGAACCGTGTTCATACGAGCATGCAGCGTATACTTCTTCGTAATTAACTCCCTATTCTTGAGAATACCCTTTGGCGTACTGCGAGCCTAGTATTTTTCTACTTCCAAGCTCGTTCAACTTTGTTTTGTATACCCATTTGACCTATTTGTTTTGCTCCTTGGCAGCTCTCTAAGATCCCATGCCCATTTCTTCTCAATTGATCTCATTTATGCATCCATGGCTGCCTCCATTTCTCCTCCTTTATTTTCTTTCAAATGAAGTAGGATCAAACGAACGACATGAGAAAACAAGACTGAGTTGTACCTCTTCTCTTCATCGATAAGACCATCACCATACATAGTAGTTATTCATCCACCTTAAAGCTCTTCTATTTGGGCTCATAATGGAGAAACCGCATTTTCTTCATTACTATCACCGCATTTTCTCCATTTTCTTCTTCATTACAATCAACAGATTTTCTTCTTCATTGCCATCACTTGATTCCCCACTTTCTTCACTTTTCTCATTTTCCCATTCCAAATCAAACGTGTTATCTTCATCGATTTTTCCTAATTCCACCGCCTGTCTTCTTCAAAGAAGACATCGCGATCGATAATAATCCTCGTAGGTAAGATCATATAGTCGATATGCCTTTGATTCGCACTTACACCAAAAAGACACAACAATGACTCTTATCTTCAAGTTTTGTCACGAGCATCCATTGAGCATATGCTATACAACCAAAGACTCTCAGTGCCTAATCAAGGTGTCACCCACACCAAGCTTCCTCTCGTGTCGTTTCCTTCACCGATGATGTTGACATCTATTGAGAACATAGAATGCCCACATCGCTTCTCCTAATTTTCTTAGAACATTTTTCTCAACCAGAAGCTCCTCAGCATATTCATCACAATTTATTTTTTTTCCCGTCATGACTCCATTTCGTTGCAAGTGTATATGCAATATTAATTTCCTCCGATTCCATTCATTTTACAATATTCCTTGAACTCATCTGATGTGAATTCACCTCCACGATTTGTTCTTAAACATTTAATGGAAAATCCTTCTTTTTCAACAAGAGCTTTAAATAGCTTAAAGATAGGAGCATCCGACTTACAAGCGAGAAAATACACTAATGCCTTCCTATCAGTCATCAATAATGGCAATGAAATACCTCTTGTTTCCTCTCGAAAATAGAGAAATCGGGCCACAATATCGCATGAACAAGTTCCAATTTTTCCGACGCCTCCATGTACTTCTCCTTGGGATTACATCTCGATGTTGCTTCCTTTCAAGCAATTTAACACACCACCCTCCGAGAAACTTGGTAAGCCTCTCACCATGCTTTTGTTTGCAAAGTCTTCAACCCTTTGTAGTTGACATGACCAAATCTCGGTGCCGCGGGGGTGAGCCACTTTTGGTGTCGTCGATCGCTACTCGAAACACTCTTCTTTGCTTTCACTTTGATTGATTTAATGCTCGAAGCAACAAAAACATTCGACGCCATGTTGGTTTGGAATACCAAACCCTTGTGTGGTGATCAATCGACACTCATTTGACCGCATTAGTACACAGCCAAACCCCTTTCTTGTAGCTGTCAACATCGAGGGAGATTATTCTTCAAATTGGGAACATAATAGACATCCTGCATAAGGTGGTTTACTCATTTTATTGTCAATCGAACACTTCCTTTTTCGGAAACGCTCATGCTTGCATAATTCCCCAATCTAACCACCTTGTTGAACCCTTCTTCTAACTCACAAAAGTGAAGAATCACACACATGTGATTGTGCACCCAAAATCAATATACCACATAACATCTCGATCGCTCCAAGCGTGTCGACATACGCCATTAGCACCATCTCTCGATTCCTCCAAACCAAAGATAATTTGCTGGCACTCGTGATTGGTGTCCAAGATTATGACATTTGTAACACTCAAATGTTTTTACTCGGGTCGCCCGCCTGACTTGTCCCCAACCTCCTCGAAAAGTAGCTCTTCCTCGCCTCTTCCACCATAGCTCTCTTCATGAGTTACCTTCAAAGCATGTTCCTCTTCTCCACTTACTTTGAAATTTTGCTCATGAACGAAAGAGAACTCTCAAGGCATCCAAAGATAATTCATCTATATCCTGGCTTCCTCTATGGAACAAACAATATAGTTCCATTTCAGTGAGGGTTCTCAAGATATTCTCAACGATCTTGACATCAT
This sequence comes from Vicia sativa, assembly GCA_021764765.1. NCBI lineage: Eukaryota > Viridiplantae > Streptophyta > Magnoliopsida > Fabales > Fabaceae > Vicia > Vicia sativa. The sequence continues at coordinate 149,623,745 of CM038794.1, forward strand.
CCACATCTTCTATAATTCCTCATGTCGTTTTGCAACCGTCATCACCGACCAAAATAATCGTGATCGATTCACCTTGTCTTCATTGCTAAGACCTCAAAGCCGCCATGCGATTGAGTTGAGCTCTTCACTCGAGCATTGCCTCGACACTTCAACTTCATGGAATCCCGTGAGTGTTAGATGTCTCTTTCTCGTGATCGCTTCTTTAATTGACCAATCGATCAAACAAGTAATTCTTAGCCTTCAAATCCTTCCTTCATCTCCTCCAGTTCTTTATTTGCCGTCATTCCATCTCTACTCTTGGCTCTATGTAGGTGATTCAACAACAACCCAATACTCCTTGGACGAAGGAGATTCTCCATGACCATGCTCCACGATCGCGCCGTCGAACTTCTGGATGGAGGCTTGCAAATTTACTCCGAACCCATCTCGTGTCACCGCTTTGATACCGTAATGTTAAATGTAACAGAACAAAATAAGCTTTGGGAATGATTTTATTTATTGTAAACTTCAACAAATAAATAAGAAAACAAAAACAACCTACAAAGCCATGTACTAGCTAAATTTTAAAACAAATTTGACTACGAAAACTTGACTAAATCAACTAATAGAAGTAATATAAACTAGGACACTAATTTGACTAAGCCTTATCAACTATAACAAAAAATAATAATGTAATAGTTTAACTTTAGTGTTTTTCATAAAAAAATTATAAATCTGAAAAAATTTCAAGAAATACATTTGTACTATAATAAATTATGAATTGGAATTTTTATAGTAGTAATAATAATAATAAACTATTAAATAAAATTTGTTAAATTATAAAAATATTCAAGTAGATAATTTGAATTATTGAAATTTTACATTAGTAGTTTAGTAACCTTAAAATATTATTTTAGATTTTAATAAAAATCTTGTCCTAATAATCTTATAAGTTGTAATAAAAAATAATTTAGTATATTGGCATAGGTGTTTTTTCTCTATAAATTATATAATTCAAAATGTTTTAATAAATGAATTTTTCCTATAATAAACAATAAATTGAATTTATAAAAGAAATATTTAAGTGCGAAATTATATTTATTAAATCTTAAATTTTTCATATAATTCATTTATCATGTAATCTTCAAGAAGTGAATAAAGTAAACATTTTATTATGTAAATTTAAGTATTAAAGATATTGAAGAATTTTTAATAGTTTCAGACATTAATTTATTTTATAATACTAATTTATTTTGTACTTAATAATAATTGTGAAATGTGACATAGTTTTAAATTACTATTTGAAGTCACTAAATAATGAAACTAAATATTTATTAAATTGATAACTTACTGAATAAGAATACAAAATAATGAGAAAAATATTAAAAATAAGAGATGAATAGTACATGAAAAATCTATGTGCCAAATAAATAGCATTTGCAAAAATAGTAATTTTAATAATAAATAAAAAACAACGATAAATATAGTGTTGGAGTTAAACAATTATTCCTACATCATAAATAATATTATTTTTTTTTATCCTTACACAAGATAAAATTATCTCATTTAATTAAATACTATATATAGCAATCAATAAATGTAAAAATAATATAATTAATATTTTAGACAACATTTTATGCTACATTTTGGACAAACTAAAAACTAATTATACCAGTACAATGAAGAAAATAAATAAAGTAGAACATAAATGGTTATTTGTAAGTTTCAAGAAAAGTTAGAATCTAAAAAAAATAGAGAGAAGAAGACCAACTAAGACAAAAATTTGATCTTGCTCTACATCAAATACTTGTAAGCCATACCGAAATCTAAACATCATTGTTGTGATTAAAGCCTTCTCACGACGAGACACGACCATTACACCACCCCTCTATCAATATTGGTTTACCGGAGAGAAAATGGCAGAACAATATTTTTCGACAAAACTTAAACTTTGTAGTGTTTGTTAATAATTTTTGTTAAACGGTTGATTTTATCGTATAAGGTATAGTTTTTATGGTTGAAAATAAATATCAAAGTAAAATCTAATAGACATATTTGTTGAAGTTGGTGTTTTTGGTTTGATATTTGTTTAGATTAGTGTGAAAGATGATTCAATAGAACTGATGTAGCATGTCTATGGGCAAATTCGTTTCATAGACCCCGGCATGTTAATTGGTGAAACCCATAAAAAGCAATAGAGGAGCCAATAGCATCTACACACCTCCATACCAATTCTGCAATTGAGCGTACTTGATACTAACCTGCCAATGCATCTACACCACCAAGTGCATGCATGCAATCACGCCAATTGAGTTTACTAGTCCATGAGAATCTATTCAAAATTCCAATTGAATGCACTACAATGTTGTATGCATGCAATATCTGATCTGGTTGAATGCATACAATAATCTCAAACTATTTTTACACAATCACATTTACTCATATTCACTCCATTATATTTACTCACTAACTTCACTATAAATATTACCTCACTCCATTCATTTTTCTCATTAACAAAACACTATAATTTTACTTTTTTTTTTACTGAATTACTCGTTTTCTCATTCACTTTCTCAATGCAAAATGGCTCTCTTAAACATGAGAGAAAATTATAGAGGAACATTCAACGACATTTGTTCTTATGTAACTTGTTATTTCACTTTGATTATTTTAAAATTTTCTAACTATAAGTTATGATGAATAACCTATTTATGCTTTATTATTAGAACACATTCAAATTTCATATACTGCTCAATGAATATATCCCACACAACGATTATATTCAACCTTGGAGGAGCACGGTTGGTTGTGGTCATGTTATCAAATCCGTGTCATCTCTATTGATGTCAAATTTGAGTCTCGAGACTTATAGTTTCCATTTTCCAACCAGTTGAATGTACCGTTACATTGAGGACATGTACATATTGTCAGGTCTATCTATAAAAAGTAACACAATAATTGAAAAACCAACATTTATGACGAATATTTGAGAAACTTTTGAGTCATCAGTTGACAAAAAATGATATGATGGGCCAAGATATTAAACTTATGTTGCTTAAAATTTTACATATGTTTTTATATTAACAGAAAAATTCTATTGAACAAGAAAAAATAGTTAAAACTATGGTTCATATTATGTTACTAATAGATTTATTTTTTATTTCCAGATACTTGTAGTTATAGTATAAATATTATGCAGTCAAATGCGCCACCGGACAATATGTTAGCGTGTTTATATACATTTTCGTCTTTGTTTTTTGATTGTGTTACTTTGCTCTAAGCACGAGGTTGGTCAAGAATTTCGTCTCTAGTATCGGCTTTAACTAAAGTCACTTCATATTCCCATACACAAAGTGTAAGTTTCTAACATTATAGATATTTTCATTTTCTTAACTAATACTATTTTAATTATATATAAATTTTTTTTGTTGGTTTAGGTGGTCCATCGCTATAAGAAAAATCTTGTTTAGTCAGGAGATATTTGTCAGGGGTAAAGCTCCTCACAAAATTAATACGTTGTTTTAGGTTAATCTCCTCGCAACGCAAAAATAAAATGACATTATTTTCGAGGACACCCCTAAGTAATATGAGGAGTTTTGAATTTCAAAATTAAGCATTTGCCAAAGGCAACCCCTAACAAATACTATGGAGGAAAATTTAAATTTCAAATTAAACATTTGCTGGGACGCCCCTAGCAAATTTTGCTTTATCAAATCAATGAGTCTTTATCGCTTTTTGTGTAGTCATTATTAGTTTATCATTTGCAAGGGATTATCCCCTAGCAAATTATGTAATAATTAATTACCCTCCTTCTCCCAAGACACGTTTTCTTTTCTTCCTACATTTTTCCATTTCTTTTTTTCCTTTCTTCTAGCAACCTGTTATCTTCTATAAACATTTCTCTTCCAACCTTTAACAACTACAACAACACTAATATTTTTCAAGATAAGCTTTTATGAAAGTTAAATTTTCTATTTATTATCAATTCACTACAAAAAAGGTCTTCAACTACCGACCGATAACCGCGACTAGATATAAAATAATCGTGGCTTTACGCTTTTGCCACATTTTGACCACGATGTAACTCAGGATATGCGGTCATGGCCTAAAGTATAAGCCACGATTTTCATGTTTATGCCACGCTTTATTTATATTTGTGGCTTGAACAGCCACGCTTAGGTATCTAGGTTAAGCGCAATTTATCTTGCTGCCGCTTATTAACAATGGCTAAATCTAGCCATAGTTCTTATTTAATTTAACACACGATTTAGTTGCCTAGGTATGACCACTAATTAAAATCACGACTAATTTTATACATGGTTTTAACATTTCTTTTGGTGCCACATAGTTGTGACAATTGTGTTCTTCATGCTATAGCATAAAAAGTTATTTTAGATTAATATAAAATTCTTCCAACATGAATAATCATTTTTGTAGATATTGATTAAAAAAATTAAAATTTAATTATACAAGCAAACATTAGGCCACAACGTCAAAATATTCAAGAAATATGTAAGTCTACATCATAGTGCGCTAACGACTAATAAGTCGCAAAAATATAGATAAGTCTTGATATTATCATTCTTAAACAAAACCAAATTTCTCTCGAGAAAGAGTCATCCCAAATTCAAAACAAAAGTTCTAAGAGATAGACAATATAAAACAAAACTTCTATAAATTAAACTCATGCATCATAATATTTTTCTTCTTGATCATCTCCTCCTTGTTCTTATTCTATATCTTGATGACAAGCTTCTTCGTCTCCATTTCAATGGTAATCGACGAGGGAAAGCTTATGTTGGTACCTCAATAAAAAAATCAAAACTGCAAAACAAAATCTAGATTAGATCAACGCAAATGAACTACATGCATCCTTGTAACAGAAAACCATGAAAGAAACGACGACCAGCCTTAACTTATACTCTTTAATTTTAAACTATTTTAGACATGTTCTAATTTTAAACTATTTTGGTGTGCAAATACATATGTAACTATCTAACAAAATTCCAGATCTCATATCCCATAAAAAAAAAAGAAAACAACATCAATAACCTTAAACATCAGTTCTTAGGAAAAATATATAAAAAAAAATAATTGTATAGTTACTGTTGATGTCATTTAATCTCTTATTTTTAGATTAAAGGCTTTATAATTTCTCTTACGGTATAGGAGTTAGTTTCTAGAAAGAATACATTTGAATGAAGCTTTTACTTATATTAAACTATATATGAAAAACTTTTATTTCCATAAAATCATGCTAACTGTAATAATAGATGCTATCAAAATTATCCTTAATGACCACAACTACAAACTATACCAACACACAAAATTCAAAATTAGTAAAACTATAATACTTAGGAAAAATATCAAATAAACATGTCCACTTAGAGATAAAGCAATGCTTGTATAAATAAACCAGAATACACATATTACCTCACAAAAAGAGACCAAATAAGTAACTATCTCTAGGAAAACAGGGACTACAACCCCCATTAGCATACTACATCCTCCTTAAAACCAAGAGAAGACCCTCCGAAAGAATCCTTGAAGGTTAGACAAATTTTGAAATAAACATTCCACCAAGATTCATTGAAATTTTTCCAGTTGCCACACTAGCCACCATCATGATCACTGAAATGAAATCAAAATTTATGATCAACTCAAATTTAGGATGACAAAAATTTAAGAAACATTTTATCAAGCAGGTTGAGTACATTTAAAAGCTAATGGTTGTTGGAGACGATGCCCCAATAATTTGTCTTTACTGTGATTTTTTTTCAACACTTAACAAACTACATACAACAATGTGTCCTTAACGCCTGAAAGATCATGGAGGAAAGGATAATGGCAATGCAACTATTGTTCAAGATGATTTTGACTCATCTGATGTTTTTGTGGTTTCGAGCAAACCCGTCAAAGAAGTGGATTATGGATTGCACTTGGCACATGACTCAAACAAAGACTTGTTCGAGAAATTATGTGATAAGGATGATGGATTTGTATTGCTGGAACAAAGCTTGCAAGATTGCAGTGTTGCATCTGTGAGATTCAATTCCATAATGAGTCAATAAGGTTATTGACTAAAGTTAGGTATGTACTGATTTGAAGAGAAATTTGACTTCTCGTGAACTCGAGAAAGGATATGTTTTTCAAGGAAGAAAAGTATCCTAAGAGTCATGAAAGGGTCGAAGGAAGTCTTGAGCCAGGAAGAAACAAGGCTTGTATACCCTGAGTCCGAATTTGTAAGTGGTTCGACAAATATTGCATCCACGAAACCTTTGTCGAAGACAAAATTTAAGCACACCGATCATGAAAGAGGTCCAGTCAATTTGGGAAACAAAATTTGCTTGGTGGAGACAAAGTCGAAAATTTGAAGTTTAGTTAACCTTGTGTACTTGGAAAATATTACGAGTGAAGTTCAACAGAGGCAAACAAATAACACATAGATCCCTTGATTACATCCATGGGGGCCAAAGGTGTCCATTACATTCAGAGAAAGGTATTTTCTATCCATAGTAGATGGCTATTCCGGAAAATTATGGGTATTCATTCGTAAGACTAAGGATGAAACTTTTGAGAATTTCAAAGGTGGAAGACTTTGGTCGAAAATCAAACTCGCGTAAAGGTCAAGAGGTTGAGAACAAACAATGGTCTTGAATTTTGCAATGAGGAATTTGACCTTTTTGTGATGCCTCCGTATTTCAAGGCACGTAATCATCAGGCACTCCACAACAAAATGGTTGGCTGAAAGGTTTAATCGAACCACTTGAGAGAGTTAGATGCATGTTGACTAGTGTTGGGTTACTGTAAGGTTGGCCTGAGGTCATTTGACATAAATATATCCGATAAAGATGTCCTCGAATCGCGTTAGATATGAATACACCTAAAGAAGTTTGGTCGGTACATCCACCAAATCTTGACAACCGAGTATTTGGTCTGATAGCCTATGCTCACATTAGGTAAGACCTAGAGCTCTTAAATGCATGTTCACGGATACCCTAAAGGAGTCAAAGCTTATAGGCTATGGGGCCTGGGTCGAGTCACGAAGGATTATCACCAGTCGAGATGTTGTTTTCAATGAAGTTGAAATGGATTTCAAGACAATGAATGATGTTGGTCAAAGTGCAGAAGTATTTGACGAAGAGCTGGAACAGGTAGATATTCCTGTTGAGGTGGAGCATGTTGATGCTGAATTGCATATCCTTGATAAAGTCGAAGAAGCATAGGATGCTGATGAAGTTGAGGAACCGTCGACTATCTATTGGCAAGAGATAGGAAACGAAGAGTCATCAAGCCACCTCAAAGATTTGGGTATGCAGATCTTATAGCTTATGCCTTAATCTCTACAAGTGAGGTTCTAGGTGAAGAACCAAGAGACCATAAGGAATTTATGAGGAGTCGAAATAAGAATGAATGTTTGAAGGCCATGGATGATGAGATGAAGTTGCTTTATAACAACACTTATGAATCGATCAAGAAACCTCGCTAGAGAGTTAGTCACCTGAATGGATTTTCAAAGTTAAGGAAGGAATCGAAGGAAGGCCAAGATACAAGTCAAGGTTGGTTGCGGTTTCACCCGAAAGAAGGTGTAGACCTCAATGATGTATTTTCTCTTGTTGAAGCATAGGTCCATTCGAATGTTGCTTGCCATGGTGGCACAGTTCGATCTTGAACCGAACAAATGGATGTAAAGATCGCGTTTTGTATGGTTATTTAGATGAAACAATCCTAATGAGGAAACTCAAGGGTATATCGAAAAGGGAAAGGAAGATTATGTGTGCAAGTTGAATAGATCTTTATATGGCTGAAACAATCTCCTCGACGATGGAATAGGAGATTCGACAAATTCATGGCACGCATAAGTTTCGTTGAAGTCATCCGACCACTATATTTACTTGATTCGTCCCGGTAATTCATTTTTTTTGTTGCTTATGTTGATGATATTCTCATAGCAAGTAACAATGTCGAAGAGGTATTGAGGGTGAAGGATGAACTCAATAAGGAGTTCAATGAAGGATCTATGAAGCTTCCGTGTTTCTTGGGATTGACATTCAAGAGATAGAAAGTAGTCAAAATTATGCTTATCTCAAGAGGAATATTTACGGAAGATTCTCAAACGCTTGGTATGTCGAATTCAAGCCTGTTAGACTCCAACAAACCCTCAATTCAAGTTGAGTATTGACTGTCCCACATCGAGGTCGAAAGAGGTTATATGAATAGCATCCTATATGCTAATGTAGTAGGTTATTTGATGTATGTTATGGTTTGTACTAGATATATAGCATATGCAGTAAGTCTTGTAAGCAGGTACATGGCGAATCCTAGAAAGGCTCACTGGAAAGCATTGAAGTGGATTCTAAGGTACATAGATGGGTCTCTGAACAGAGTCTTAATTTATGGTGGAGCCTTGGGTGAAGATAGTAAAGCAAAGAATCGGGATATGTCGACTCGATTATGCAGTTGTATAGATCCAAAAACCTATTTATGGATATGTTTTCACTTTGTTTGGTACAACAATTAGTTGGAAAGAAACACTTTAGAAGGTTATTGCATTATAAACCACCGCGTAATATATTGCTTTAACTGAAGTTGTGAAGGAAGCATTATGGCTTGAAGGTTTTGCTAAGGAGCTGAAAATTCGAGGTGAAGTTATCACTTTTAAATGTAATAGTCAAAGTGCAATACACATGTCGAAGAATTCAGCCTATCATGAGCGAACCAAGCACATTGATGTGAGGCTGCATTTCGTCGAGGGAAAACTAAGCGTGGAGAAGTCCAAGTGTCAAGGTGTCGATGATCATAATGTCATTGATATGATCACCAATACATTGCCTAGTTGCAAATTTTTCCACCTGTATGCGTTGATAAAGTCGCATGAAGAAAACTAGTTCGTTAGTGGATAATAGTTTGTTCCAAGGTGGAGATTTGTGAGATATTGGATCGAAATCTATTATGTCGAAGGTAGTATCTTGGTTCGACAAAGTTTAGCATGTAGTCAAGTTTGCTCACATGTTGTTGTCGAAGTGTTAGTTGTAGTTGTTAAGGACCAAATTGTAGCTATTTTGTACATGATTTTGTGGTCCTTAACAATGCCTTTTAATTAATTAGTAGTATTTATTCTAGTATTTTGGTTTAATTATGTTTTATTTAGTTTTTGTTTATAATATATTATTTAACTTAGTTTACTTTTAATTGTAGGTTTTATTGATTAATTATCTCAAGCTTGGATTCAAGGACACTTGAAGGGCTCTTGGGATGATTCTTTCAAGAAATTTTGGATGAAGAAGCATGCCTGTGTCAGAGAAGATGAGGCCAAATATTAATAACCGGGCTAGCGCGGTCTGAAAAAAATGTAAAAGGACGACCCATGCTTTCACCTTTTGGCCACCAACTCCGCATTTCCACTGGCTTTTGGTGTGTTAGGCAAGGAGCTTCACTTCATCATTATCTTTCATTGTTGTAAAATGAGGGCATAGAATTAGAGAGAAAACATAGTTCTTCTTCTTGATTCTTGAATGTTCATCATCTCCTCCAACAATCTTGTGAGCAAAGCAACCATGGAAATGTGTATAAGTTCTTTTTGTGTCAAGATTAGAGGTAGTTGATCTAACTAGTATGTATTTCTTTTAATCCATTTGTGTATGAACATGATTGATGATTAATATAGTTGAATATCTTTGTTCTTCATCTTTATGCTTTGAATCTTGTTTGAAAAAGGATGCTTCAAAGTAGACCTAGGATATTCACCCACTAATGAACAAATGCTATAAATAGATTTGTGTGTTAGTGTTTACAAGTATTGAGCTTAATGTTTATCATGTCAATAGTTGTAGTGAGAAATCATTGAAGAATTAACATGATAAAACTCACAATTGGTGAGAAATCAACAAGATTGAGAGGATATGTATTTATAGAAATCATCAAACTAGTTCATCACTTGATTAAGAAAATGCATATGAAATTAGGTCAATGAAACTAATCTTGACATGCTTCCATCAATTGAAAACAAACTCCAACTCTCTTGAATCCAAACCATAACTCTCTTTGAAAAGACTAATTTAGTTACTTGCTTGGAAATTCATGATACTAGTAGCTTAGGAAACAAACCCTTTGGTTACTTAAATCTTAAAATACGCTTTGCTATTGAAAGACTAGAATATACATCAATCCTCGTGGAATTGATAATTAAAAATACTTGTTCGCGGAATATTCTTACAACAAGAGTAAGTGTGTTCTAGCTAGAGTGTCGAAGGATGCTAGGATGAAGCATCGAATTGGGCCCTGTTATGTCCAATGGTTGTTAGCTTGTACCCTGTTATCTTTTAATGGGTATTTGTGATAAAAGCCCATTAGTTTAGTATATTAGGTTTATTATAAATAGCATACCGCCTCTCATCATTGCATACCAAATCCTATTTTAGGTGAGAGGGTTATTTGTTATTCTTGTATACTTGTAATCTTATTTCAAGAGTAAGTAAGAATAGAATAGCTTAATAACCAATCTTTGTGTTCATCGTGTTCTTCATTCTTTTTCCTACCCTAATTGTTTCTTGATCATTAATCAACAAGTTTATATTTTTTTACAAGGCATCCGATTCACAACAATTAAATATTTTGCTAGGGGCTTAACCCCAAGCAAATGGCCTGTACTTCTAGCCTGCACCTACGTCTATATGTTGCAGACTTGAAAATTATGGTTGCATTTTGCAGGGGTTAGCCCCCGACAAATAGGCAACATGAAAAGTCCCTTGCAAAATAATTTATGCACCTGCTTTCCTAGGGAGTAATTCTCTTAAATTTTGCATTGTGTGGGGTTTTGTCACCAGAGGATTTTCTATTGACAAATTGCATTTTTCCTTGTAGTGCACTCATGAAATAAATTAAGACAGACATCCTCGACCATGTATCACGACTCTACCAAAATATCATAAAACATTTGAGATCAAACAATGTATTACCACTAAACTATTCATTCCGTAATAATTTATTTATAATATTACCATTATACTCAAATAACTTATTTTTCTATAACCGCTTATTTGGAATCCTTATTTGGGTTTAGAAGAGAATCATCAAAAGAATGAAGGAGATGTTGTCGTTTGGACTTCAATACCACCAATTATCATCTTTGCTATTTTGGAGAAGCATCATAGTGATTGTGTGAAATTTCAATTCATGCATCAAGAAATTCCGTGTCTATCGAGGAGCTTCAAAAATTCCACAATAGTAAAGGCTTGGACCAATAGACCACGATGATAGAGAGACTATGCCTAAGTTGAGTGTAATCAATGGAAGCCCACATTCAATACATGTCACACCCACAACCACAAAACCAATATCATACCTTCAAACTACCAACAACAACCACAATATTTTTATCAAAAACAACACCATCAAACACCACCCATTAACCCCATTATACATGTACCAAAACACCCAACAAACAAATGAAACAAGTACATATATTACAGAAAACCACAACAACAATTTCCTTTTCCCCCATGAAACATTTATAACAATGTCATCACTCAAGTGACCTAGCTATCGCTCAACCCGTGACCACGCCAACCCAAACAACACAACCAAACTATGAAAACATGGACAATAACTCACCACAATAACATGAACATGTAGATAAAATATCATGAATTATAAGAATTACTTATAATTAAACGAGTATTATACGACATATACAACCTCGTGTGCGTAACTAGTGGTCACATAGATCACGCGGTCATAATAATTAATGTAAAAATTAGTCTTATGTAAATCAAATTTAATTATATAACATTAGTGTTTGACTTTTTAATTAATAATTTGTTATATACTATCTTATATTAATTAATTATTAAAAACCAAAAATATTAATAATTAAATAGCTTAGGGTCTTAGGGTCAGTTTGGTAACACCAAAAGAGCTTTTAGTTTTTCACTCATATTTACAAAAATACTATGTTTGGTAACTGCATTTAATTTTAACTTGTAGCTTTTTATTAACTTTGTTTTTTTTTCTCAAAAGCTATATGAAATAGCTTTTGAGCTTGTTTTTAGCTTGTGGCTTTTTCTTCCATTTATACCCTTATTATTTTAACAAAAACATATTGAAACTATCAATTACTTAATTAAGAATGTACTTTTACGTCATTTCATATTTATCAGCTAGTATAACAACTAATTCACCAAACACTCAAACTAACTTATCAGCTACCAGCTATCAACTATCAACTACCAGCTATCACTACAAGTCATCACTACCAACTACTAAACTAATTTTACCAAACAAAGCCTTAATGGATTACTTTCTAAGGCTTTAGAGTTGGATCATTTTTCATATTTTAGAGTTAGTTTAATTTGTTAATAAACCATATTTAATATACATTTTGAAGGTGCGAGAAACACAAGAAATGAGAGTTTGAATTAGATTCTTAAGAATAAAATATTTTCGAAACCAAATACTTGAAGTTAACACAAGCACAAAGAATAAATGAACATGATTATGTTTATCTAGGTTCATTGCTAATTAAGTTAGTCCAATCCACCGCCAAGGTGATTTTCCTTTCTCAACAAGGACTTAATCCACTATAACCAAACAAATTATAGACCCAAACAAAGACTAATCATCAATGTTTACCACCAAAAGACTACCAACAATGTCTTCGAGAATTATGACTAAAGCTCTAGCCTCTAAATGAACAATCAGCCCAAGGTTGAAATACAAGATTGTGTGTTTACAAGATGCTTATAGGAAAGTAGATTTACAAAATTTGAAATATCTAGAAATAATACAACATTGTTAAAAGCAAGTTAGCAAACAATGGCCTCTAGCAAGTTAACGACCAAAAGTTCGTTGCTTTACAAAAATTTATAATGAAAGTTCAACAACGCTTTAGTATAATGATTTAACTTAATTGTTTCACAATCGTCGTTTTCCAATTCTTCCTTTTTAGCCAAAAAAATTTCGGTGGAGGGTAGAATATGATACCAGATTTCCAAACGTCTTCTTCTATAATGGTTAGTGAGAGTGGTAGACAACATCATACCAATAGTACAATTCTTTCATAAAATCAGAGTAAGAAGGTGATATTGTACTATTTATCATGCAAAACCTTATGATTTATGTTTTAATCTTCAAAATATGTATGAGTTGAAGCATGTTTATAAGAATCAAAACTTGTCTTTAGAACCTTTGGTTTATATTCTTCGTAACTTGTTTATCATAAATTTGTCTTCAAATTCTTCAACAAGTCGATCTTCATAACCATTGGTCTTTAGAAATTTATGTGTTACCAACTTCACTTCAAGATGTTTTGCATGATGTTAAAACCAGAAAGGGTGGCACGATTGTGAAATAGATGGTAACCATGTGCTATGTGGCTCTCCTTTGCATTATAGGTCTTAGGAATCATTAAAAAGCATATTGAAATAGACTTTAGTATTCAAAATTAAGTTTCGCATGTTTTTCAATCATGTGGTGACACATTCTAATTACTGTGTTGACACGTAACTCATTTTTAAAGCTTGAGCTTCTTGTCATAAGTCGACTCATGCATCCTTATAGGACGACACATATTGAAGATTTTCTCAAAAATGGATAAATTCCTATTTTATGTGTCGACACATCCGTGTCGGTGCCGACACACACGAACTTATTGTAAAATGTGTGTAGTCTCGTAAGTCATAGGTCGACACATCCTGCCTCTTAGGTCGACAAATGAATTTAATTTTAGCGATGTCGATGTATTACCTAATTTTAGGTTGACACACATGCAAGTCGACGGGTCAAATTTTCATTTCTTTTAATTTAATTTGTCCTTTTTCCCTAAATATTCCCAAACTATAAATACTCAATCATGCATCATGTGAACCTTGATCATACCATTAAATTAGCCTACATCTCCTCTTCTTCTTCAACCTTCTAATCTATGCATACACACCAACATTACATTGTGATGATGTTCCGTAGGGTGTCATCTAGATCGAAGAATTCAAGCTTTCCTATTGGTTTGGGTGAGATTTGTAGAGTCTTCATCCAGAAAATTCATCGGTTTGTCCTCCAAGATCATTTGTTGATTTGGAGGTTTCGGAAAGATCTTTCGAAAGTTCATCCATGTTAAAATCTCTTGGAGTGATTGAAATCTTTTCAAGGAATCTTAGATTGTTTGAAATCTTTTTAAGGAAGTAGAAATGATGGGTGATAGAACGGCGATCTTCTGTTGATAGTGTACAATCGATTTACTCGAGGAAAACATACACATTAGAGTGTTTGAAATATTTCCAAGGAACCTGGGATGTTTGAAATCCTTTCAAGGAAGTAGCTTAAGCTATTAATGTGTTATAATTATTGGTTCATTTGATCTTGCTCAAGATCAAAGGTGGAAGAAGGAGCATCAACACCAAATTAGAGTATTTTTATTGTTGTTCTAACTCTTTATTTGTATTAAACAATTTTTCATTTAATAATTACTCTAATTCCTATTGAATTATCGACACGCACTCCACACGAGAGACAACAAAGGGGAACTATGTAAACAAATTCATTGTGTGTTTTACTTTTCTCGCATTTACTCTTTCATTTCCATTAATCGGTTTCTCAAATAGATTTGAGCTAATATTTGAATTGTAAGAATTTTCCTCTCAAATTGGTTTTTGAATTAGGTGTGGATATATCTTATAATTAACGATTAAACTAGTTCTTTTACTTTTAGTCTTGATATAGTTTTGCAAAGTGACATTGTTCATACAATTAATTAGTTGGATATTTAATTGTGATTGTTATTATCCAATCGTATCTCATTTCTTTATTGCATTTCATATCCGAGTTTTCAAATAGCTCATTTTATACGATTTAATCCAAACGTGCTTCCATAATAAAAACGTTTTGAAAACTTTCAAACTCTAGATTTTTTCTAGAAATATTTTTTATGCATCTATTCACCCCCAGATACGCTGGCCGTCATTTGACACTTGTTCACCAAAATATTGTCTTTAGAATCTTTAACCTTGGAGCAAGAGATCCTAGAAACTTTAAAGCTTGATATGCCTTCGTAAGATATCACTATGCAAAATGACCTAGGAAAGCGCTGGGCTTTAAAAGCTGCCAGAGTATGTATACCGTTTTGAGCGTTTTGTTTAGAAAAAGCTTTCAGAGTACGATTCCTATGAGCGCTTTTCACCAAAAGCGCCACAGTTTGTAAAAAGCACTTTTTTCTGAAAACGCTTCATAGGTGCCTCTTTAAAGGCATTTCTAAAGTTTAAGAAAGCGCTTTTCCAAAAAGCGCTTTAGACCTACCTACGAGCTTTTGTGAAAAGTGCTTCATAGATAGCTCACGAAAGCTTTTTAAAAACGCTAATAGGTGGCCTATGATGTTTTAACCAAAAGCGCCCATAGTCCATTTTATGAGAGCGCTTTTGTTAAGCGCTTTCATAGGTTTTCTACTGAAAAATAAAAAATTTTAAAAATTTCTAAACCTACACTTTTTGCAGCAAACCTGTAATTCATAAACCAGTAATTTACAATCTTTTATACAAATACCAATATATATCAGTGTTATCCAAATACCAAATTTAAATATTATATACAAATACCATTATATATCATTCATATCCAAAATATATATACACCATTGTAATTCAATTAACATGTTTTTAAACGTACCAAAACCAACCCTAACAAATCAGCTATATAACACTAAGTAAATCAATCCTAATGTACATATATATCTAAGGTCCTGATCCTGCAAGATATGAACATAATAACACGGTCAGTATTGAATACACAAAACAATGTATTCATAACCATTTTCACACAACAATGTATTCATACCTTATAAGATTCTTTGCTCAATAAAATATTGACACAAATTCTATTTGAGTTCTTCCAATTGAAGTTTCGAGTAATATGGACACTTGTATTCATCAAAATACTACATAACAAAACAAATAATATGTATGATTTAGTTAAAAGTAATAAATTGTATGCAAAATTTGATAAATAATAAAACAAAGTATAAATCCGTAATAAGTTATAAATCCATACCATGATTGGAATCTCGATTTCATTCATTTGAATGATTTCTTTGATAAACTTCAAAACGAAGTATCCGCAATCTATGTCGTTTTGTTGTTGAGGGCACTACATAGAAAAACAAATAAGATTATATACATGTATTGTTTTATCAAGTAGCATAAATATTATAAGCAAAATTCTGGAAATTAATATACCTATACTTTGATCCAATTAATGTTGTTTGATTTAGACCGGTACCCATGCTTCCTTTGACATCGAATACTTGTATTGAATCGACACAATTAAAATATTTATTTAGAACAATGACATAGAAATAGTTAAATATATAAACACAAACGAATATTTAGAATAATGTCACTTACGTATCAATCATTAGCTTCATTTCTGGATAATTTGTCCAATCACCATCAACCGAATTCAGGTAATAGACCACTTCTTATGGGATCGATAGAAGCAACAACCAAAGGATGATCTATAAATTAAAGCAACAATTTAGATGAAAATTTTAATGTAAAAAACAAAAATATTAAAAGGAACTTAAAATGAAAATCTAACCCTGAATTATACGCCAAAAGATACAAGCTTTTTGTACTGGCAGTTGTCATGAATCTATCGACCAAGTGCTCTCTTACTGAATCTGTTTCCCTAGTAATTGTTGCTCCGCTAACACGGGAGGAAGACACGAAACAGAATCTATTTGACAATTGATTCCCGCGCATCAATTTAACATCCTTAAATAAAAACATAATTAATATTAGACTATTTCAATTAAATGTTTAAAAAATGTTCACCCAATTAAATAATATATTGAGAGGTTACCGGATGTACGAGTGCATAACACGACGCCTAATTTCTATGAAGAAAGATTCCATGTCCTCTTGTCCAATTGTTTGCACGTGGAAAACCAAAGACACATGCATCCATATCTATTTGATTAATACCGCCATTCATCAAACCGATGTGCCAACTAGTGTTTCCGACAACGCCAAATCTAGGCACAAATTCTACGGACAGAACCCTTTTCTTAGGTGGTACCCTACCAACTTTCCGCTCACACTGTTGTGACCCTGAAAAGGTATCTAAAAATCATATAGACTTATGTAAGATATAAAGTTATGCGTTTTTTATTCGATCATAAAATTAACACTTTAAACGTACTCTCTTTCGATGCAATGCACTCTCCGCATTGCAAATCCCTTTATCCTTATACATGCGGGTTTTGTAGAGTTAAAATTACCACGTAAAAATCGGGTCGAACCGTCACTTGAATACTTAAAGATTCATAATGGTTTTCAACATACACCGATCATCTATGAAGACGAGGTCCATGGCCATGCCATAAAAGATCCTATCGCATCTCGCAGAATGTGGTTCCGCAATAATGTCGTGTACCGTAGCAACCATTCGATCTAAAACAACATCAACCGATACCTTCATGTGGCCATCCGGAGCTGGTCTATGGTGAAGTAAATCTCCGAGGTGTTGTTCACTTTTCCCTGCCAACTACCCGATAAGTCGGACGATAGTATAGCTCACAACATGAAATGCCCTAAACCAATAATAACCGTTAGACTTCCTTTAATGTTGATAATAATAACCAATTATAACCGTATAATTAAAATTTTCTAATGGATTATCATCTTAATTACCTCGGAAATTTATGTTGACATTGATACTAGCCTTGTCACTAGTTTCTTTCAACTGAACCGCTTCCTTTCCGCCATATCTCTTTATCCTTCTACGCTCACGGATTGTGCTTGTAGATCCTGCAATGTTTGCATCACTTCTGCATTGCTAGG
Organism: Vicia sativa; assembly: GCA_021764765.1. NCBI lineage: Eukaryota > Viridiplantae > Streptophyta > Magnoliopsida > Fabales > Fabaceae > Vicia > Vicia sativa. The sequence goes on from CM038794.1 coordinate 149,641,549, forward strand.
ATTTTTTTCTTGGATTCTTATACAAAGAGGTAGGATTCACACCATGACCTTTACCCCTCACCCCTCCCGGATACTCAGCAACACATAGACTCGATCGAGTACGCCCCGATATCCCGATCATCACCGGATACCGATCATGATATAGTCTCCTCGTAATTCATTTAAATATCGAAAATTAAAGACACAATGTTAATTATATATCAATAAAAATTTAATATAATTTAATTAAATACACAATGTTATACGTACACACTCATCATAAACATGTTGCAGATCGGGATTAACAACTCGATCTTTGCCAACACGAGCTTCCTTCCACAAACACACGTGTGGGTAGTGATGTTTCGTACTTTGCATCTATTCCAACTACGCATTGTTACAAATAATAAAATCATCAATTATAACACATTGAGAGAATTAATAAGATCGTAGAATTGATATTTACTTACAATTTTTCCCTAAGCGCATATCCCAAACGCCTTTTTGAAATGGATGTGCGAGTTTGACACTCTCTGCAATTTACTTGTACTCACTTTCTTGAAATTCTCGCCTCTTATTTCGCCTAGAAAAGCAACCCATTCTTCGTGTAATGAAGCTTCCATATTTCTTTGGACGCTCGTGATCTCTCTTCAACAACAACCATTATCGCTAATGTTAAAGGACCTCTACAAAAACATATGCATGTAGGTGTTAGTATATGTAATTTAAAAACATTATCACAATATAAAGCAAATAACAACAATCATATATTACCTTTATCTCACCAAATTTTTCTTTAGCCTCGTCCAACTCTCCTTTTTTCCATCTAGAGTGGTGATCGGAATGCATACTAACAAGCGCATCGATGTAGCTTCGTCACTAATTAGACCCAATTAGTTGGTCCTCATTATTCCAATCTACATTATATGTAACCCTCTATCTCTATCATGGATGATTCCCGCATGATAGTTATGCCTCGTGTGATATCCTTTCAAGTATCTTGTGGAACATTTTCTTGTGGAACATTTTTCAAGTATCTTGATTACTAGCCATTTGACTGTAATAAAGAAAATAAAATAAAATAAAATAAATGACATATATAAAATTCCATAATCATATATATTATAAAGAAAAAATGAAATGACATATATTTAAATTTTATTGAATGATATAGGCTATATATATTATACTATAATGGAAAAAATGAAATGACATATATTTAAATTTTATTGAATGATATAGTCTATAATTATATATACTATTACCTTTTCACTAACATCTCTTTCTTTTCTTGGTAGGAATATGTTCTACTGCTCTTAACAACGTGACGGTTGGATTGATCTAAATACCCTCATTATGATCATTTCTAATACATGATTCATTCTCATTTTGATCATTTCTGTAAAGATTCAATTTCAACACCAATATCGCCGATCTCCAATGTTTTCATCAATTACTTTATTAGAGAAAAGCACTATAGACCATTTCGTACTTGTCGGATCAATGACATAGAACACTTGTTTAGCTTCGAGAGGCTAGAATGAAAGGCTCATCTTTGTACCCGCCCGTTAAGATCCACTTGCAAAATCCTCGACTTATCCATCCGTATACCATTATTATTTTCAACCCACTTGCAACCAATATAGGAATCTGAATTTCGTAATCAAACACCCAACACGCCGATAACCCAAAATACGACAGATTTGCAAATTTCGGTTTAAGTCCTTCACACTTGATATGTGCATTGCTTTCTACCAAGGTGACACCACTATTTTGCATAGTACTTTTATCATCTTGTTTTTGGTATAAAATGTGTATCCATTAATTGCGTATGCTTTAAGAAAACACAACCAAACTTGGACCATATGCTAAACATCTCAACCTTTCTTTATCGAGGCGGATTCGAACGATACTTTGAATAAATATGTTCCTTAAACCATGGTATGAAACTTCATCAGGTTTCGACAATCCAAGTCTCATTTCTATTTGAATTTAAACCTCGAATAACACCCTTGTGCATTTCAACATATGGCTCAACCTCAATCTTATTGCGTAACATACAAATGCACTTGATCCCGCTCGACCTTTGATATCACACAACTTTATTTCCAATTAGCTTCTTACCTTCTTTTTTTCAACAATATGAGATTTGGGAGTCCAATTGATTGAACATTTGACAAATATTCGTGACAAAACTCAACCGCTTCTTCAACAATGTATCTTTCAATACAACCCTCTCGGTCGACTTCGGTTTTCACATACCCTTTAATATTTTCATATAACGCTCAGCAGGTACATACATCTCATATAAGTGGTCCGACAATTGTGTCTCTTTCACAAGATGAACGACAAGATGAACCATTATGTCAAAAACGAGGGGAAAATACATTTCAAGCTCACACAAAGTAACAACTATTTCTTTTTGCAATGTTGGTAAGATCTCGTGATCGATCACCTTATCGCAAATTGACTTGAAGAAAACACAATTTAGTTATTGCGCTTCTTACCTTTCTCAGGTAGAACGATACTTCCAGTAGAAAATGTTCCATTATAACATGGCAATCATGCGTCTTAAACTCTTTAACTCGAGGTCTTTCATAGCCACAAGTCTTCTAATATCTCGATGAGTAGCCTTCTGAACTTTAACTTCACCTCGAAACTTACACAATATTTTTTCTCCTTTCTAGATAGAGTAAACAAAGAGTGGTAGGTATGTCCGCTTTCCTTTCTTCACGGGTCCCAATTCAGTTCTTATTCCCATGTCACCATGTCCTCCCTTGCTTTAAGGTCATCCTTAGACTTCCCTTTATATTGAGTAACGCATCAATAACATCAAATACATTTTTTCAATATGCATCACATCAAGAAAATGTCTCGACGTACAAAGATTTCCAATATGGAAATTCAAAAAATCGACCTCTTCTTCCACCCACCTGTGACAACTTTATGTGCAAAAGGCTTGCCAAACTGAATACTCACATCTTTCACCTTTTCAAAAATTTGATCACCGTCAATCCAGTGAGCTCTACGTTGTTCGGTATTCCATTGAACGCTTTTCCATCCACGATAATCGATGTTTATAAGTTAAGAATCTACGATGAGAAAGACATTCTTCTCGAAAAAGTTTCAATCGCATCGATCGGTTCCGTTTTCACAAACAGGACACACTTTTCACCTTTAATGCTATACCGGATAGATTTCGTGATGTTGGAAAATCGTTAATTGTTCCAAACAACACCGCCTCAAGTTGAAACTTTCTTTCCTATAACCATCATAAACCTCCACACCGTTCTCCCACAAAATATTCAAATCTTCGATTAATGGTTCCAAGTATCGCCTATGTCATTTCGTTGTTTGCCCATAAATTAACATAGATAACATCATGTACTTACGCTCATACATAGCCACGGAGGTAGGTTATAAATCATAAGAATCACAAGCCATGTGCTAGCGCGAGATACTTTGAATACCGTGGGTTCATTCCATTAGTAGACAATGCTAAGCTTAAGGTTTCTTGCTTCTTTTCCAAATTGTGATAATCATTATCAATTTTCATCCACTGTGAGAATCATGGATGTCGAAATTTTCCATCAATAATTTTTTCATCTCGAATGCCAAGTCAAGTGTCTTGAATCGGTTTCACTACGATACATCCGTCTAAATCTCTGGATTATAGAAAAATAACACTTTTGTCTGAGACAACTTTTTTTATATCGAGGGCCACCGCATTTAGACCCTCATTTAACGATGCATACTGCCAAACAAAACGCATCTTTTGGACATGCATGTATCTTATCATAGCTCATGCCATAGAGTAAAATATATTTTGGCCTCATACGTCTGGGAAGAACATTATTCTCTCGGTAGCATATCTTTCATAAGGGCTAATAACTCTGAAACTTTTATCGACCATCCATTGTCGGCTTTAAGTTGTACAACTTTAACAATCAAGACTTGTGAATTTTGTACAACCATTATACAACGGTTTCTCTCGATCGCTACCAACCTCTCGAACATTTTGGGACAATCGTTAAGATCTTCTTCAAGCGCTTCGCAATCTCTTCGACTCAATCATAATCGTATGTATCGCGGCAATCGTATTTTGAAGCATAGGTCCTCTTATCCCCGATTCAACATTCCTATTACTTTTCTCACCATGCATATTCCAACATGTATAACTTCTATCAATTCCATATCGTATTAAATGCGATGCCAACCGAATCACACAACCCGGTTCCCATAACAGAATACAAACAAGGACATGTCATTCGACTAGAGTCTTGGCGCGGCGCAACAACAAACTTAACAAACTCCAAAACCCCATTCTCGTAGTCTTTCGACAATCAATTGAAATACATCCATGTCTTATCCATATCAACTAATTAGTACAAAACAAAGATACTACGTTTCTCGCTAAATGCAGTATACACGGAATGGATCCAGATCAAGAAAATGCAACATACGAAAGGCAATTTAAGACAAATTCATCACAATACCGAATTTGAGGAAGAAATTTACCTGATTTATCAGACGAACTAGGCCGGAAACGCCGCTAATTCAAAGAAAAGAAAACTTATATTATAAAAACAAGATGAATGTACATGCATGAATGGTGAAACTAACATGATAAACCAAATTCAATGCAAGCTATAAATCAACCGTAATAAAATCACAGCCATGAACAAACTTAGTAACACGCATTAAAGTTCTATTAAAAAATAGGATGAATGTCATGAACATGTTGTGTCAAATGATATTTTAGACTAATGATATTTCACACTATTTTATGTTACTAATTATTATATGTGCATGATAACAACTAGTAAGTTAGTTGGATGAGAATGCTTACTAGGGTTTTAATCTTATCTTATACTAGCTAGAGCCAAATTTAAAATCTAACATTTCAAATTCTAAAGATTTTCTTCAATATATACTCTTCTACTCAATCTTATGCACTCTTTTAATATTACGCTATGAAAATATTCACACACAAAATGAAAAGCACAAGTGTGATACTTGAGAATTTTATACAAGATTAAGTAAGTGTCCAATACACTTAGCTTATACTATTATATTCACACATAAAAGAAAGCATTCCAATTTACTTTTTTCACACTATATATAATGTATCACATATATAACAACTCAAACAAAACAAATATAAAAAGATAGAATCCTATTTATCATACTTCAAATTTTCAATGGATACTTATGCAAACTTCAACATGAATTAAGAATAATACAAGCACGAAACGTTGATTTCATCAAGTATAAAAATTGTTTGCAAGGTTTTATCTTCCAATAGGAAACAACAAAAGAATTCAACTCAACAACAAATTTCTTTTACTAAATTAGTCTTTTAATCTAGAGTGTTCTTGTCCTCAAGAATGGATGAGATTTGAGTTTCCTTCTTTGTTCCTACTATCAAATGACTTAGCAAATGTATTATCTTTTAATTTTATATATTAGAATGTGTATTTGGTTTATGGTTCTCTAACTAAACATTACAAAAGTGACTCTATATAAATTTTATTCAGCCTTTATCTAATGTTAGACATCATATTTTTCAATAGTGGCATATAGATATCATTTAGTGGAATTCTCACAACCTTATATTGAATCCGCCCACATGGTGGTTATGAAAAACCAGCAAAATCAAAAGAAACATGGATGTTTTGGCTACCTCTACAAAGAGTGGTATAATCAGAATGCATCGACAATCAAACTAGTTTCACAACAAGTTTCATTGTGGCAAATATATAGTTTCACAAAGAAGTTTGACATCTATAACTATTTCACGAGTAATGCCATTTGTGTTTAGACATGCACTTAAAGAAAGAAAGACCAACGACCTGGGGACGGCAACGCCAAGAACGACGGCGAAAGCCGAGGAGAACTGAAATGGCGAATCGAGGATGAGAATGCTGTACAAAATGTTGGATGAAGAGAATGCTAGAGGTCAAGAAGAACGTAATATTGAGATGAAGATGAATAATCGAATGAGGGCCAAAAATCGATTTAGGGTTTTCAATTTTAATTATAAATAACTACGAAAGCGCTTCTAAAAGCACTTTCTAAAGCCCATATATAAGAGCTTTTTCCTTCAAAAAAGCCAGATCATAAGGTTTGCAGCGCTTTAAAAGCGCTTTCACGTCCACCTTAAGAGCGCTAAAAGCCGCCATAAGGCCCCTATAAGAGCGCCAAAAGCCAGAGGTTAGATATTTCAATGTTATGAAAGCGCTTTCTTAGGGAACCCTATGAAAGCGCTTTTTAAGCGATTTTTTTTAAAGCCTACGAAATCGCTTTCTCTTAAAAGCGCTTTCGTAGAGGCCCTGCCAAAATTTTTTTTTTGTAGTGTATACTAATATAGTCATAGACAAATGATTTAAACGTTAATGTTCCTCATAATCGCTTGCTTTAGAAGCATCATGATCCTTGTAACACACTTGTATTATAAAGTGTATTGAGTTCGAGTATGATGATGTCACACGCCATATCTTCAGAGTCAAAACCTATTAGAAAAAGTTACACACTAGATAAAATCATTAGAGTCCTAAATTGTTATTTAATCAACCATGTATTATTTATGGACCTTTTTACCTAGTTAACATATCTTTTCGTAAGAGAAGTTTGAGATTTAAAAATCAAGCAACTGGGTCAGGAAGAAAATCCTATGTGCTAGATATACGCTTAAATGATTTTTGCTTTAAGAGATTTGGTTTATGGAGTATGTACTAAGAAGCCATGAGATACTTAATTTCTCGACCTTGTAAATACAAATTGCCAACACATGCACTAAATAACTATACGCTATATTTCACTTAATGAATAGGAAAACCTATCAAACACTATACATGCACACAAAAAAACAATAACAAAGAAAACCCAAGTCTCATACCGAGTTATAGAGTTCACCAACAAGTTGTCACGCTGACACACCAACAAGTCAGTTATATTTAACTCATACAAGATTTGAAAGCTACTTAATTTCAATGAAACTTTCACAAGCAATCTTATAAACACAGTAAAACAAAATAAAAGAATTATAATTTCATAACATTAAAGTTCACACAAAGACAAATGAAGAAATATAGATATGAAAATATCATATTTTTTTGGCTAAATACCCCTTTGGTCCCTTAACTATACCCCTGTGTTCATTTTCGCCCTTAATAATTTTTCGTACGATTTGATCCTTTAAGTTCCTAAAAGTTACAATGAGACCTTTCCACAATTTGGATCAAACGTCTGTCTATTATGTCTACCTCTGAGATGGCACGATGTCTACTTCTTCTTCTTAATATTAGGCACGCTGATGTTCATGTTCCATTATCATTTTTCTCCTTTCTTTACTTCTTCCTTCGCTTTCCATCTTTTTCCTCCTTCCATTTTTTCTCGCTTCAAATCTTCCTCCGCTTCCATCAATCATACCTTCGCTTCCAAAGATCGCTACATTTTCTTCATGGAACGATGAAGCTCACCATGCAGTCTTGAAGGAGAAGAAATGTGAAAGTGGTCACTTATGCTCACCGTAGCTCGCGAGATGTACCAATTTGTCATTGTGAGATGAGGTTCTCGTCAGACGGCAAACACCGGAAGAATTTGGGAAGAAATTTTGGGGTTGTCACAATTATAAGGTAAGCCCTAATATTTTTTTTGAGTATGTTCAAATCGTAAGCCCTAATATTTTTTAGTATGTTCCGGTTCCATGAGGATTTTTATCCATGTCTATATATTGCGGGTCATTGCAAAGAGGTGTGGGTTCTTCAACCGGTTCCATGAGGAAATTGCGAAGATACAAGTGATGTTTTGTTGAATAGGGTGGAAAGCTTATCAAATGAATTTGAAAAATCGAGGATAGAAATGAGGAATGTCAGACCGAAATTCAAGGTCAATCAACAAGATATGGAAGTGTAGTTATATGTATTGTAATGTTATGTGTATGGTTGTTTAGATGTTTTAGAGTGTGTATCGATGTAATGTAATGTGTATTTTGACACATTTTATTAATGAATGGAGTTCTACTGCTTTGCATACCTTTAATTTGTGTATAAAATTTTGACTCAAACAAAAATGTTAAATGTCACAACATATCGATTAATCAAACCTTTAACACAAACTAACATAAAATGGTAATGATACATGGACAAAGTTCAAATGGTTCCACAAAGGTTCCAAAATGTTTTAAGCCATGGCTCCAAAATGCATTTGACATGTTACATATACATGTTCAAAATAAATTATAAATAACATAAACTAAACAGTTAAAATGCATTTGACATGTTACATATACGTGTTCAAAATACAAGACAAACAAAGTTCCCGATTGTTACTACTTGGTTTTCTTTGAGTGACCCTCTTTGTGGGTAGTCCTTCCGGTTTAGAACCAACCAAATTTTTGTGCAGATAATCTTGTTATAGGGTTTAGTGTTACAGGGACTTCTTACACCAAGCTTGTAGCTTTCCGCTTGCTTTTTTCGAGCATTGTCCTCATACAACCTTTCCTTTAGAAGATTGAGTTGGACTCATGTAACCTCGGTAGCCGAGTTCGATCATTGCCTATGTGTTGCCGTGGACCCAGAAACCCGAGTTATTGAGCTTTACCACTTGTTACATTGACCGAGATGACCGAGTTGTTGGAGCACTACCATGTGTAACATGGATCGAGATGATCGAGTTTCCCGTGTTGTTGGTGTGACTTGCAAGTTAATTTGTTATGTCTCGCTTTTTGCCTTGAGCATTTGACTATAAAACATGTTCTTATCATATTTTTGTCACCTCATCAATCTTCCTTTGCTCAAGATTTCTCCTTTCTTTGGTCTACTGCATCTTTCTATACTTAGGTGTTTGCACATCCGGATATGAACTAGGGGTATAGTTAAGGGACCAAAAGGAGTATTTCGCCAAAAATTTCTTTACAAAGATAAATTAATTAGAATATGGTATCTCAACCATTTAATCGAATTTGAAACTAAAATATGTACATACCAAAGAGTATTACTTCTTAAACGAAATTATAATCAAAACTAAGTCGAAATCACTTAAATAACGAACCCTAAATTCCTATACCAACCAATAATTTATTATTCATTGAAATTGAACCTCTTATTATTCCATAATGCTCTAATTGAAATAGGAAAAAAGACCAATTTGAATAGGGTTTCATCAATAAGATCGAGAAACCCTAAATATAACACACACAAGATAGTAAGGATAAATTAACCTTAGAGTAAGATGGTCGGAGTGTAATCAACTATTGTTGTTAGAAGTAGGGAGAGGTGGAATGTCGACAAGCGTAATCAATGGTTAAAGCAAGTCAGAGAAAGGTGTCGTGGTGTGTGAAGGAGAATCATGGAATGGTAAACTAAAGGGTTTTTTGCTTTACATATTTTAAATTTCGTCCATCTATCTATATATACGCTATAATTATATTATATATTATATTTCAATTAATAATTGATATAGTTAAAAAGTTAAATAAAATCTTATCAAAAGTTAAAATAAAACAAAATCCTTTTTTTATACCACATCAAATATAATATTTTATTTAATAAATCTTAATTAAAAAAGTATAAAAGAGTAAAATTTAAAATAAAAATGTGTCAAGATTACAGGGATTTCAAACCCCCGCAAATTACTTTAACATTTTTCCCACAAAGTAAAGAATATCAATTTTTATTCCAATTTGAGGGGTTTTTCAAGACACCCTCAAAATAACCAATTTAATCGAAATGTGTTTTTGAGGCAAGCCGTGAGATGAAGTCCACTATTAGCAATAATCGGAGTTAAACTTCCCATTTACACCTATCACTTAATCACTATCCAATAACCCTTCTACCTAAGAAACCCTCTTAGATATGAGAACCTCAACACTCCCCACACTGTGGTGACAATCAAAACACAAATATTTAAGACACACTTCAAAGACAAATAATCATCTTGGTTCAAAGCTTATGATGATTAACAAATTACAACTCAACTAACGTCCTCCTCAAGTTTCAATTAATACTAGAGTGGCTCTCACAATGAACAACCAACAAAACTAACCAAAATTAAGAATACTACGCCTAAGTTCTTATGGAGACCAACTCCAAAATGGTTAGTTAGATTTATTTATAGAATGACATCAACTAGGTTGCTTCCTCTTTAGTCTTCAACTGATCTTTCTCCCCGAATGTAGGACAAAAGTCATCCAATTATATTGTCAAGATCGCTCCAATGTCTTAATCAAGCATACAATTTAAAACAACCGACTTCTAAAATATCCGAACTTAAAACCGCCCGCCTGGGCCACATGTCGACATATCTTCATAAAATTGTTGTTTCAGTATACTTCGTGGCATTTTTCTAAGCAGATGTTTTACCAAAATTCCTGCCAATCAACAGAACTAACAGATCGAAAAATTTTCAAGACATTTTCTTGTCCCGGAATTGGAACACTCTTAACACTAAACAAATAAATTCTCAAATGAAACCTTTTTGTAGACCACAATTTTATGGCCATTGAAATAATTTTCTTTATAAATACCAAAATTTATAATTGATTTATCAATCAATCTATGAACTAAGTTATTGGGGAATTATTAACTCACCCCATGTATTTCTTAGGCACCACGTGAAAGTCCAAAAATATCTCTCAAAATAAGAAGTATATTTCTTGATGCACACCTTTTTTAAATTACATTTACATAAAATCATAAATACATTTTCGATACAAACCAGAAATGTATTTCCGGTGTTTAATAAAGAATAAATTTGTTGTCGTAACAACAAAGTAGCATGAGCTACTTGGATGAACATTTATTCTTTTTTAAAAATCGGAATTGCATTTCTGATTTATATCGGAAGTACATTTCCGATTCTATTTTTTTTTTTTTGAAAGGTGTATCTCAAAATGAATGAAGTATAAATGTTGAGAGTGCAAATCGGAAATTTTTTTTCGATTTTTTTAAAGTATTTTTAAATTGCATAGGGTATTTTTCACCCCTATAAAATAAATAAGAAATACCCAAATTATTTCACAAACTTTATCTTCTTTACTTTACTTTTTTTTTAAATCTATTTCTTAGACCAAAAATTCAACAATTGCACGCAAAATATTAACACTATAATGGAGGTAAAGAACCTTCCTAATGACAGCCACATCAAAACAAAATAATCATTTTTAAGAGTCATTATCAATATTGCACCGTAAATCATGAACCATGGTCCCTTATATCATATTGCCACGAATGATCTTTGCTTCCTAATTGGTGTCGCATGTGCTTTCAAAAAGTTAGATCAGTTATGACTCCTTGATTATAACAATTCAATAACAAAATGAAAGATGAATATTCACTACTTTTTAGATTGAAACGTGACTTTGTATGATGTTAAACAAATGAGACTATCTCAACCAATAAAAAAAACAAATGAGATTATCAAAGGCCCACATATGCTTGTAATGCACATCAAACAAATAAGAATGTTGTGTTTGCATTCTACTAGAATCCAATCCATGATATTCAATAATTCGATAGTCCTTGCATGCATATCTACCTCTTAGATCTCCCCATGTGTGATTATTTACAATGCGGTCTTACGTGCAAGATAGAGTTGAGTCTCAAATCTTAGGTTTAAATGTTTTTCTATTCATCCTAAATTTATACTATTGATCCGGCATTTTGAATCCCATTATTTCATTTTTATTGAGATTTTTGTGACCTCCTTCAATTTTGCTTATATGTCATCTTCATTTACGAAATGATAGTTTGAGTATGGTGTCATGTCATCAAGTTCAATTTTTTTTAAATAAAATAAATATTTTAATTAAAAAGACTTTTAAAATATTTTTTATTAAAGATAATAATGTATATAATGTTATTAAATTCAAAGGAAAAAAACCTTTCAGTATTTATGTTTCCATTCAGTTAATATTTTCTTAGGAATCATTATTCCCATTTACTATCTTCATCTTCAAAATCGAATAAATCTTCAATAAAACTTGTGAAGCTCAATCATCATCTTACATTGCTGCATCTCAATCTTCATTTTCCGAAGCATATCTAACCTTCAAGAGTTCGTTTCGGGTTTTAAAGTTGGTGTTTGCTATGATGACGAATGCACGCCTCAAAAGGAGAAAGCAACGAGAAGTCAATGAGAGTGTTAATTACATTATCTCAAAAGGAGAACGAAGAATTCAATAAGCATGTTAATGACAAAGAATTCATTTCGCCCCTTTGAGAGTGTGCATTCTTCATCTTTGCAAGCACCAACATTACACTACTACTGAAGGCCTTTAACAATGGATGAAAAATGATATTATAATGCGATCCCAAGTATTATGTAATATATAATTATATGTGTTACTCCAAACACGGTCCAATGATTGTAGTAGTAAACCGAAAAGTACTACCTATAACAACGGTTGTGAGAAAGAACCATTGTGATATTGTTTATGAATAAATATCATTTGTATCATACCGTAATCAACAATACACAATTTATGAATTGATATTAAAACTTGTATTACATTAAACAATGTGTAAGTAGGAATCTCAAAGAAAGGAAAAGATATATGAAAAGACAAATAAATATAATCATTCATTCAACGCCTTGAGGAATTAAATAGTCAATAATGAGCACTCTTGATACGTGAATTCTTTTGGCTTTTAGACTTTCAAGGAACAAAGAATAGGAAGAATTAGAAGAAAAAATATATAATCGTAATTACTCTGACCACCAAAAGAAATCGAATAGAAGAAGAACCAAAATGAGTACTTTTGTCGAAGCTTCCAACAATGTCGAGAACTTCAACAATGTCAAGAAGATGTCCTTGTTAGAACATAGTTTGGTTCTAATCATATCTTAGAGTTTTGATGATAACAAGTGGAATAAATTTTGTATAATGTATATGATACCGATGTATATTGTTTTATTTCAATTGATGTTCGACTTAAGAATTCAAGAATATAGAAACATCAAAATTATGTCGAGTAAAACAAGTATTAGAAGTTCTAACGAACCAACTTCCGGTCATATACGCATAAAGCAACCGATAAGCATGCTAGCTAACCTCCGAGAAGCACCAAAGAATATTCTAATTAGAAGATGTTTTGAATAAGGCTTTACGTAAGATTATGATCTATGTGAACGCCATCTTCTAAGGCAAAGTCACACAAGAACGCTACTCCTACTAAGCTAAGACTACCGGAGTACTTGAGTAGCTCAACTTTCTATGATCAATAAACAAAACACGTGAAGTAAGCAATCTTAAATACGCCCAATATCCAAGACACTAGAGTTGCAAAGGAAATATTCTCGTAAGCTCTATATAAAGTGCAACATTCAAAGAAGAAACGACAACAATTCATCACAGAGAACTTATGTCGGCAAAATCAAATTCATTATTCTCGTTAAGATTATTTCTAAGTTCTTAAGCTAAAATATTTTGTGTAAACATCACTTTTGTGATAAATATTTTTGAAGCAATTGAAAACACTGGTCTAGAAGTTCTTGTGAAATTGTTCCGAGAGACTAGTGGGTGATTTCTCAAGAGGGCTAGGACTAGTGAGTCTTGAGGTGTTAGTCACTTGCATTGGTTTATGCATTGTTGTTAGTCACAACAGCTTGGTTGGCATTTGTAATCTTTTGATTATAGTGGATTAAGTCCTCGAGAGGCGAAATCACCTTGACGGGAGTGGAGTTTGAGTTTCAAACAAACCAGATAAGAACCCTTGTGTGTTTAGTTTTGTTGTTTAGTAAAAATTTAAAAGGGAAAACTTATTCAACCCCCTTCTAAGTGCTTTTTTCCTTGGTCCCCGCCTCGAACTCAAGAATTATTGAGACCCAAGAGAGCTCTTCGAGAGGAGAGAAGAAGAAGAAGAATGTGAGAATGCATGATTTTTTTATTCGATGATAATAATGATGATGAATCGATTATACTTGGTCAAACTTTCCTCGGATAGAGGATTAGATATGACTATTAAGGCCCTATCTAATGAAATTTTAATCTTTCGCTTAAATTTAGGGCTTTCACTTAAAATATCCGAAATTCTTGCACTTGCAACATATATGTAAGGATTGTCTCGAAACAACAACTTTAGAAGAAGAATTATGTAGTAAAGTAAGATAACGAAAGTAAATTAACACAATTAATTATTAACCCAATTCGTGCAATGTCACCTACCCTGGCTACCAAACCGATAGAAGTCCACTATGTAAATATTATTTCAAAGCCTAAACAATCCTGGTTTACATAACTTCTCTTAATCACCACCTTGTGCAACTTCTACCTAAGAACCTCCTAGATATGAGAACCCCTTTATCACTTCTAATCACCTCAAGAATTATACAATCACAACTTGACTACACTTAAAGAACCAAAAAAAGATTACACTTCAAATAAACAATACTTAGTTTTTCTTAAACGCTTCAACCAAGAACAATACCTAACTCTTTGCCTAAAAGCTCATGAGTGAGAATAACAACTTGATTAACAATCAAGTAAGAATTAGTATACCTTAATGTATCAAAAGATACATGAGTGACATACAAATAAAAACACTAAACCTTAAAAGACTCACAAAACCCTAAAACCTTTGTTGCACCCACGCTTTCCAACGAATTAATGTTATTTTAGGTTTAGCAAGTCCTTATTTATATACTCATGATTTATGGGCTTAGACTCTTCAAATCAAATCCAATCTTCTATTTTAAGTCACCGAAAGATCTTCACATAAAAATAGGAACAAATCTTCAAAGTTTTCTTAAAAGTCTCAAGATACTTTTTAATGAAACTAAATCAATAAGGCAATCGTCTTAATAAAATCTCCTTGACCCGCATAAAAAATAATGAGATATATTTAAAAGGATATCAAAGAATAAAAATTTTCAAGAGATAAAACAAGATCGATCGTTATATAATATGCCAAGATGTCAAGACATTTGGCTCAACACTGCTAGTATACATGACAATAGAACTCATGACAAGTTAGTCAAGATATTGTGAGATCTTGCTCAACATTAGTTTAGAACCATGTTTTAGAAGAACCATGGAACTAATAATCCCCCATTTGGCAAATATTTTCTAAAACAAACTTAACATAATTATTATGGAGAGAGGAATAAAATCACAACAAAACACAAGCTACATGCAAAACATGCATACTTTGTACAAACTACGCGTAAAGATATATCGAGATCATGATGAAGTTATTGTTTACCTTGGAATTAGGTAAACAATCACTGGTCCTCCAAATAAAAAGAGAGTTTGTTACTTGTAGGATCGAATATTGATCCTAAGGACATGTGTTTAGTTTTTGATTTCTTTATATTTCGACGATAATCCTTCGATGAAACTAAAGTTTCAAATGTAATAATATAATGATTTTAAAAATTAAATTAAATGTAAAAGGTTTCTTAAATTAAACTTAAAAGATATGTAAAATGCTTCGATTGAATGTAAATGATAATAAACATAAACGGGTGCATCATACATACATTTTTTAGAAACTCGTTTCTCGAACACAAGTACTTTTAGTATTTTTAGAGTAATTTGTACAATAAATTCACACTACGAATCCTAACAAAGAGATCCTAATTTACACTAATTCAATTCCTAACAACAAATAACGAAATAATGCCACATTCGTTGTGCATACTCTTCGATTCTCTTCGTGTTTCCACACGCCCTTTGCATAAGATTAAACTTTCAAATTTGAAACCTTTGTCTTCAAGTTCCCAACAATCACGTAAAGGTCGAAGTTCCTTTTCAACAATACTTTGAATATAATTAAATCCAATGGTCTTCACCAATGAATTTCTTGCAAGTACTTGGTGAAATAAGATTCTCACTAACCTTAGCCCATTGAAATCTTCATAATTGTTCTTGTTTTAGGATGGCTTAATTTGTAAAACAAATAATAGCAATGTGAATGTAATGTAGAATAAGGTGTATAAAATCGCTAAAAAAGTGTACAAGAAGAAGAAGAAGAAGTCCTATTAAAATGTTAGAACATGTGTGTTGAACCTATTCAACAATTGGAACAACATGTCAAGAAGATGTCCTATGAATGAGCATTCGACATCGCTACCGCCGAATGGATTAATGAGATTCGCTTATGATTTAAATTATGCGAATATTTAGAGAATATTATGCATCATATATAGCATATTTAGAGGTCTAGAAGATTCATTCCGAAATCAAGGAGAATGAAGAATTCCTAAATAAAGAGATTGTTTAGGAAACTAAAGACCTTTCAAGTAGAAGTTTCGCATTGTTACGCTTAATGAAGTTTTGATTGAAGGCCCAAATCCATGAGTAGGGTGTTCAAAATTAAACCAACCCAATAGAAATCAAGAACCAAACCAAACCAAAACTCGCAAAAATTGCATTTGGTTCGGATTTGTTTGGTCATCTTTGACAAAACCGTTAGGTTCGGTTCTTTGCGGTTTGTTTTTGCAAACTAAACCAAACCTAATCAAACCGCATTATATTACATTAAATTTTACTTAACTCACATCCCACCCAATTCTAAACCTTTTATACTTTAGCCTTATGATTATGAATAATGTTCTCATTCTTACACTTATGATTTCAGTTTCAATCTTCTCAAATCTATCCTAGCATTATTGCACCATCTTTGCGATATACATCTTTTATATTCTTATCTAATCTCTACTTTCTTATATTCTTTCTTTTCCACCTTCCCATTTTTTGCAAATGTTCTCTTTAATTTTATTTTTATCGCACATCTTCTTCTATAATCTCTCATCTCATATGTTCTTTATTTTTCATCTTCATATCTCGCCTCTTTTCTTTATTTTGTTTCATTATAATATTTTTGATATTGTTTTATATATTATTTTATATTTATTATTCCACTTTTGTCTAATCTAATTTATACATATTAAATGAGAAGTTGTTGTCCAAATATGATGAGTTTTTGTTATTTGTAGTGTATGAATGAGTAATACGGTTATGTTGTCATCTATATGTGTATGTATGACTCAATAAAATATTTATAAAAATCGAACAAATCGAACCGAATCAAAACGAGATTAGTTTGGTTTGTTCTGCTTTTTATCTAAAAGTCAATGGAACCAAACCAAATCAAGACGATTGCTCTTGCGCTTAGATGATTTTTATCACAAAACCGCCTAAACCGCACTACCTAACACCCCTAAAGTTGGGTATAGGTTATAAATAAGGATTTGTAACCTAGTTTAGATAGCTAGACAAGAGTATCAAATATGTAATCATTAGGGCTAGATATAGTGAACCACCCAATAGGATGGTATCCATACTTCGAAACCGTAGTAAGAGGCATTATGTATTGTTCTTGGAAGAAGCAAGCAACCCAAGGTGTGTCCTAAGGTAAAAGCAAAAGACTTTGAGACTTATCTAGATTGTGATGAAGTGTGTCTTCTATTCCTTATTATTGTTATTGTTCATCAATGTGTGATTGAGGTCGGAGAGGTCTTATATTTAAGAGTTCTTAGGAAGAAGGGTTAATGGGTAGTGATTAAGTTAGTAGATCATCAACCGTGTGTTGGCTGCAAGGTCTGAATTGATACTCCGATAGTGAACTTCATCCCCGGCTTGGTAGCCTCCGTGCATTAGTGTTGTCACACCGTGGGTTAACAATTCTATTGGTTATTTATCTTTATTGACCGGTTTACCTTCCCTGTGTTTATTTCAAATCGATGTCATGACATCCTTATAAGACATCCGAATCGTACAAATTGCATTTCAATAATGCCTTCATATTTTTCTTAGAATTAGACATCTTCTAAATTTGTCATTTCAACTAATATTTATGTAATCGAAATTCGTCAACAATTGCTTTAATAAATGTTTATTTCGAACACATGAGAAATAAACATTTCTTTTGAATTTTGAATATATAGACAACTCATCACAATCTTTAATCATATGACATCATCGCCATGATGACCCCCGATTTTCAAATGTCTTGTTAAACGTGTAGTGTCGCTCATCATTACACCTAAAGGCACTATCACTTTGAAACGCACACAACCACTTCAAAAGCGCATGAAAATCTTCCATGTTCCCCACTCACTCAAACACAAAAACTTTTTTAAGAGAAAAACAGTTTAAGCCCCTTTATTTAATAGTTGACTTGTTTTTACTTCAAATCTTTTTCCAAAACTTTCGTTTTAAAAAAAAAACTCTTGCATTCTTCTTCTTCCTTAAACTTTCATAAAATCACTAAACAACAATGGCACCGCAAAAGTACCAAAACCAAAGAAACAAGAGAAGAAAACTAAGGATGTCTGCCTCCTCTCTACCCGCATAATGACAACAATGGCATTGGAAATCACTAATTTGTTCCTTCGCGTTCTTGAGGAAGAACAATGTGATTTATGCTTTAGGTAATTATCCTTTTAGGTAATTATCCTTGTTCTTGAGTTAGGTGCCAAGGATTTTTCCTATTTATCGTGTCACAAAACCCATAGCAAGTAAGACAACACCCTCAAAACTGAAAAATATGGAACGCCTGGGAAGAGAATATAGGGACTTCTCAAGAAGCTAATACCGTAGAAAGATAAACATGAACCCATATTTCAATTGGATTTTTAACGGATGTTCTAAAACCATTTAGGTCTTTTCCCCAATGTGATGATCGTAATTACCTTAATTGGTTAGCTAGGATGGAAAACAAAAATCTCAAGACCGGAAAGACATATGTATATTTGATTTGATCCAAGAGTCAAACTTTGATCCTATCATCCAACATATGTTAATGGCTTCACTATACTTATGGGATAATGTAACACCCCAATTTTACCCGACATTTTTAAGAAAATCGAGTTAAAAGATTCTTTTTCAACGAACGATTGGAGTATTACAATTAAACTTAAATAACAACACGCTATCACGATACCTAACACATAAACTCGATGAACCGAAACAATAACATGAATCAACTTTATTAATATTAAGCAAAGGAACTATATTAATTAACTTGGATCGTAATATATTTTTCAACTTAAAACAATTTAAAATCAACAAATACTTTTCATATATCAACATAGTAATTCAACAAAAAATCAAAACAACTAGCATTCATCCCCGAAAGTGTGACGTACGACAACCCGACTCGAACTAACAACAACTAAATCCTCATTCTTCATTATCCGCACGTTATCCACGAGGCAACATCACAATGTAGGGTGAGATATCTAAAATCTAATAAATTGTATGATAAATAATGTATTAGAATCTGTATAATGTAAATCACCGCCAGAATTATTTACACAACAAACAATTTCACAATTTATTCAACATACACAACACTGTAATGCAACAATGAGATGCAATAACTTATTCAAATGCACATGCATGTATATTAATTGAGTTAACCTAAGAGTACATACTGAAAGCAACGTGAAGGAAACAAGAAAAGCAAACAAAATAATTCCATGCAATAAGGGTGCTGTTCTAACTTACCCTTGCTTTATGCATGCCAATTGACATGTCCTTCTTTTCATGTAGCTGCTCGCACATTCCTCTCTTTTCTAGGGTGTGTCGTTCAGAACATCTTCTTCCAATATTTTTTGTTCCTTTATCAATTCAATTTTTCTGGTTATAGTTTCCATACCTTCTTTGATTACTCAACGACAAAAATATTCACAACATAGAATATTAATTCAATCATTACGAATTATATTTTTTAACGCAATTCGGCTTATACACACGACTCACGATCAATTTCAGCATAGACAAACAATTCAATTCCCTAACAAATAGAATAACCACGAATGCGTGATAAATTCTTATTATCCTAATTCCCACATAACATTCATCATACAATCCATTAGAAAATTAGAACCCTTTTACCTTAGATTGAAGTTCGCTATATGGAGTTCGTAGTCGAATTTTCGCTTGGCTTTGGCTCATTCTTCCCGAGCGACAATTTTTCTCCCAAACCTCCTCTTCTTCCTTTCCTTTCCTATTTTCACGCACATCCACTTCTAATTCATTTTTTAAAACCTAATTCCTCATTTATATATAATACTTACTAATTATTTTTCTTATTTGGCCTAATTTCTACAACTCGATTTCTACTAATTTCAACCAACTAAGCCCAACAATATCTATTCTATTATTATTATTATTATTATTATTATTATTATTATTAATAATACTACTATTAATATTAATTCAACCGACTATTCAACAATTAAACAACTAATTTAACTAACAATTCGATAAGATAATCGAAATAAGTCGAAATATTTAATTAACTAATTACTTAAATAATCAGTGCTACAACTATCCCCCACTTTGAATATTTTTGTCTCCTAAAATCTAACCGCACTACCATTCTTAACATGAATCTCGCATCCAACTCTCTGATCTCAATTCACGTCATACACTTCACCACTACTCTCGTCACAACAATAACTAAACAAGATTTAAATCAATTTATTCACATGCCAAACACTCAACACCTCCAACATAATTAACAACTTATCAACCACATCCACATTACTTCGACATATCAACGTCTGAAGCAATAACAACCATATCATACTTACCTTGGATATCCAACATCACATTATCACCTTAACAACTTTTTCAACACAACTAGTAGCAATGCAACATCATTCCTTCCGGTTATTCCAACTTATCACTCAACATCAATAACGCTTAAAAACTAATTAATACTTGATTGTTAGACGACACCACGACTCGACAACTTTGGTCGGACGGACCGACCTCGCTTCTAATACCAACTTGTAACACTAATTCTACCGACAATTTTATGAAAATCGAGTTATAAATTTTTTTCAACGAACGATTGAGTATTACAATTCAACTTAAACAACAAAGACGCTATCACGATACCTAACATAAACCCTGGATGATCCGAAACAACATGAATCAACTTTATTAATATTAAGCAATGAACTATATTAATCAACTTGGATCGAGATAACATCCTTTTCAACTTAAAACAATTTTCAACAAATACTTTTCATATATCAACATAGTTATTCAACAACAAAACAACTAGTGTTCATCCCTCCGAATGTTACGATCGAGCGACAACCCTACTCAAACTAACAATGCCTAAATCTTCATTCTCCATTACCCACGCTTCCACGTAGAGGCAACATCACAATGTAAGGGTGAGATATCTAACAATCTAATAAATTGTATGATAAATAATGTATTAGAATTGATAATGTAAATCATCGCTTCAGAATTATTCACAAAAAATAATTCCACAATTTATTCAACATACACAATGACTTAGAATGCAACAATGAGATGCAATAACTTATTCAAATGCACATGCATATACCACAGGCTTCACTTTCATCGCAAATTTCCAATTAATAGAGGCATCAACAACATAAGCCTTCATCACATGTTGCCATTAAGTCCCACGATAAGCCTTTGTCGCAATTTTCCAATTCAGTCGTCAAAATATACAATGCATGTGACTCGACACATGCAACATCACGTAACAACATCCATCATTCGTCATAAAGGCATATGCCTATATCACCATTGTTACCAATAAATTGAGGTAACTCATCGTCACTAAATTTCACTGCAACATCGCATTATCAACAAAATTTATCCCAGCATCATAACATCATAACACATCACAATTTATCAACAAAATCAATACAAGCAAACAACAACAAAAATGCTACACAAATTAATGTGACACGATTCTACTTAAAAGAATTTATTTACTAATACTATTTAATTATTTAGCATTATCTACTAAATTAATTAATCTTCAACAACTTTATTTTCTATTAAAATATCTTCTGTTACTAATATACCTGTTATATTCAATGTCTAATATTTTTCTATCACCGTGAAATTCCTCTTACTAACGCCACCGCTATACATATGCTATATATATATATATATATATATATATATATATATATATATATATATAGAGAGAGAGAGAGAGAGAGAGATCAATTACCGAAGAGTTACACCATGAGTTACACTCTTCAAAACGTTATCGATTATTTTTAAAATCAACCGCTGTATCATACCATCATATAGATCATACTAGTTTGAGATTAATCTATAATGATTTACTATACGATCAAGATATCCAAATATTAACATCAAAATGGACTTTTATATAACGTTAATTTTGATGTAGTTCAATGACATAGTAAATCACTATAGATTAATCTCAAACTTATAGGTATGATCTATATGATGATATGCTCAATCTAATCTGACGAAAAAATATTAATGGCTTGACGCTGGTGTAACTCATGTAAATCTTCTGTGTAAATTATCTCTCCCATAGATATATAATTAGTTTAATATAATTAAACAAAAGAAGGAACATGTTTAAGGTACAAAATAATTAGACACACTGCTAGTTACAAGGCCGTGCCGACACCTCGCCTAGCATACACTCATATTATACTACCATCATAAACCATGTGACCTTATATACTTAATTCTTACCACCCGCACTTCATAAAATAAACAATATACTAATTGGAGTTAATATAAGAGTACTAGAAAGCAACGTGGAAGGAAACAAGAAAAGAAACAAAATAATTCCATGTGCAATGTGCTTGGACACACTTACCCTTGCTACATGACCCAGATAATTCCTTCTTCTCATCATGTGTGCCATTCCACTCTCTCTCTAGGTGTGTCGCTCACATCTTCTCCCAATATTGTTTGTCCCTTCACAATTTAATTTTTCCGCTTATATTTTCCATACCTTCTTCGATTAATCAACGAAAACAATATTCACCACATAGAATATTAATCCAACCATTACTTAATTATAATTTTTCTAATGTAAATTCTATACATATAACTCACGATCAATTTTTATATAAATAATTCAATATCCTAACAAATAACCACAAATGCATGATAAATTCTCATTACCCTAATTCCCACATAAAATCATCATACAACCCATTAGAAAATTAGAACCCTACCCTTACCTTGGATTGAAGCTCATTTACTTGAGTTTCAATGAATTTTCGATTTAGCTTTCTCGGTCCTTCTCTCCGACCGATAATTTTCTCCCAAACCTTGTTTCCTTCTTCCTTTCCTTTCCTCTTTTCTTCACATACATCAACTCTAATTCCTTTTAAAAAACCTAATTCCTCATTTATATATAATACTTACTAATAATTAGTTTTCTCTTATTTGGCCTACTTCTCTACACCTCTATTTCTACTAATTTCAACCAACTAAGTCCAACAATATCTATTCTATTATTATTATTATTATTATTATTATTATTATTATTATTATTATTATTATTATTATTATTATTATTATTATTATTATTATTATTATTATTATTAATAATAAACTAATACTACTATTAATATTAATTCTACCGACTATTCAATAATTAATTAACTAATTTAACTAACAATTCGACAACTTAAATCAAAAATAATTTGAAATATTTAATTAACTAATTAATTAAATAACTGGGCGTTACATATAACATCTATAATACATTTCATCTCCCTTTTGGAATGATTACACCCACATCAGTCAATGTTGTCGCCATCATCGCTTCACCCAATCGAGAAAATTTTGATCCTTCTTTGCAAACCGACAACACCATAGGCTTTGTTGCATATGCAACCTTTACTAATCACATTGATCACTATGTGGGAACTGAGGAAGAAGTACTAGATGTAGAGCACATAACTTTTCTTTGGTTGTCCCACTGTGTCTTTTGCTACAAGTCTATCCAAGTTGCAAAATGATTTTTGACATTGACGAACCAACTCCATTCTACAAGTTATTTGTTCAACCCTTACTTTTTTACTATTTCATTTTTGAAAGCATACAATTTTATGCATTGAAAAAACAAGTATGGAAGAAAGTTAACAAAAATTAGAAGTATGGGATATTTTAAATAAAAAAAGAACATGAGATGAACGATACAAGTTGTATCATGCAAGAAAAACATTAATCATCTGAAGTCATATTTCAAATACTATATAATTTTTCATATGATTATTTTCAAAATCATTATAATTGCTTATGTGTTCAAAGAGGGTTAGTGAAATAAATAATCGACATTAGATATAATAAACTCAACTTAACGTAATAAGATGAGAAATACGAGAATCACAAAAGCATAAACTCAATATCAATATAAAACTCAACAACAACAACAACAATAACATCAACATCAACAATATCATCAACAACATCAACAACAACAACAACAAAATAACAACATCAATAAACATATAACATAAATTTGTTTAAATGACAACAACAACATAAAAACCTTTAGGGTTTTGGGTCTCAATAACAGTCTCAACAACAACAAAACAACACCATCATCAATAATCTTATAACATAAACATGTTTAAACAAACAACAACAACAACAACAACAACAAGATAAATCTCTAGTATTTTGATCTCAATGACAAAACTACAACAACAATAACAATATGAGTAGTGATGTTTGATGTACCAGATCCAAGAAGAAGTAAAAGAAAATGATTTATATATCTCGTAGAGAGACATGGGTCCTAAACACATATCATATTTATATTAAAGATGATATATGCTTATGAATCTTGTTATTTATGAATCTCTTGTTGGCTCTCTTAGGGTTCTTCATTAGGGTTTTGTTTGAGTTACTTAGAAAAGTGATTATGAATGGTACAAGGTAAAGCTTTATATATAAAAGAAACAAATTTACCTCACGTAAAATAAAACTAAGGTGAAAATGGTGTATTTTTAGATTAAAATAAATGTTCAGGATGACACAACTTTTAATGATGTCGACGATGCCAACGATTCAGAGGAGGGGTGAATAGATACCAATTAAATTTCTAAATAAAATCTAGATTTAAAAATATTTTGAATGATTTTACGCGAAAACACTTTTCTAATAAGTCGCCTATATGAAAGTTATTAGAAGCTCGAATATGCAAATCTTATATCAAATAGAATATATATATATATATATATATATATATATATATATATATATATATATATATATATATATATATATATATATAATAATAATAATAATAATAATAATAATAATAATAATAATAATAATAATAATAAGAGTGATAATCAACTTAATACTCTTAAATCAATTAACAACTTATTTAACGTTTGTAACACTTTACTTGTAAGGCCATTTTCAATGCCATAAATTTAAAGAATAAACTAAGACAATTTATCAAACACTTGGAGTGCAAGTAATTTTCTTAATTTTTCTTGATTATTGTTGATATAAAACCACTTATAATCAAAAGTGATTATAAGCAATATCCATACCTGAGTTAAAATAAAAAATCATTTAGGAAAATTTATTACAATTCAACCAATAATACAATGCTATTTGATAAATTGATCCATGAATATCAAATCAAGTAAAAGCGAAAAGCAAAAGAGACACGAGGAATTTGTCTTCACAGTTCCCCACTTTCGTCCTTGCGTGTGGGTACGTCTGCACATAATTCTAATGGAATTAGGATAATTCTTGCTATGCAAAAATATTGATACAAGATAAGTGTTCAAGAGTAACTCCACAAACCCTAAGCTTGTTGTTGATTCAACCCCAATAAGGAAAATTGACTATCTCGATATGCTACTCCTTTGCATACTTTATCTCCAAAACTTTCACAACCCGTCAACTTTACCTATTGCAACACAAGACTCCAATAGTAATCTCCGTTCTCTCGCTACTTAATGTGCATTCTTTATCTCCAAAGGACCCTCTATGTATTTATCTCCAAAGGACTTCACTTGACCGCAATTACCTCTGAACATCTTGCACAAAATCCTCAAATAAACCATTGATCTTGAAGGACAAACCACAGATTTTTTGGATGAAGACCCCTACAAATATCAACCAAATATCTTTGGCTACACAAGAACCTAATAGGAAAATCACAATCCTCGCTTAGATGGCACTCAATCGGATCATCATTACAATGTAGTGCTAGTGTATGCGAGGTTGGAGGTTGTAGATGAAGAGAAATTATAGGCTAATTTTATGGTATCTTTAGTTGTGAATGATGCATGAAAGTATTTATAGTTTTGGAACATTTAGGGCAAAAGGACAAATTAAAATTAATTGTTTTGAAAGAATCGCCAATTAAGCAAGAGTGTCGACTTATAAAACAAATGTGTCGAAACATACATTATTTTAAAGTTAGATGTGTCAACCTAAATAATACTATGTGCCTACCTAACTAAGTCGAGGCTACGCTTTAAAACAATAACAAATGTGTTGACTAAAATCGTATGTCTAATACATAAAATAATAATTTTGAAATTTAAATACTTAAAAGTATGTTTAATTGTATGATGTACATGAGCTAACCCGAGACTTACATAAGCTACACGATTTAATAATAAGTTACATGTGTTAAAAAATGTATCGACATTACGCAAAGAAACTCATGAAAACAAGTTTTCAATGACATGGTTCAATTTCAAAAGGCTTTTAATGATTCCTAAGACCTATAATACAGAGGAATGCCACAAGACATGAGTTACCACCCAATGTACGTAAGTGTCGACATTTCTCGCTTTGACATAATGCAAAACACCGATAGTGAAGTTGTACTCACAAATGAAATAAAATTTAATCTAATAATTTAAAGTTGTTGGGATTCAAGCATGACAGTTAACTAGTTTACTCCGATTTTCATAAACAATGACAACAAAATTTTATATATTTTAAGAAAAGAAAATGTGAAGTGAAATCATTGTCATAAAAAGTAATTTTTCTTGTAGTGGTGATGATGTGATAATTATTTGGAATGTCTTCGGGAACTCAAATCCTTCAAAGATCTAATATTCAAAAGTCAAATATTTTTTGGGCATCAAGAAGTAGCCCATTCGAAGAAGGGATATCTTTATTCTAGAGGAGTATCACCTAGATTTGTCAAAGAATCGGTTTTACATAATCCAAACTAGTCTCACCTCAATTAGACCCTACTATTAAATTGCTTTAAGATCCAACTAATCTCTATTTAGATATACATGCATATCACGTAATTTATAGGGAGATTGTTATGTCCGAATGCAACTAGATCTAATATTACATTATGCACACATCAACTAAGCTAATTTTGTCATTCCATTTGTCACACATTTCAATGCATCATTTATGGTACTCAAACACATCATAACATGTTTTCGATCGTATGAATGTTTACTAGAAATTCTACTATCCAGTTTAATGGATATTCGATGCAGATTAATGGTGATACTGGATACTCAAGATCCATCTCAAGACTATGCTTCTTTCCTAAATCATTGATTATATTGAGAACTAAGAAGAAATTAACATTTTCAATAACATCAATTGAGTAGAATATCAAGAGCTAGTTATTGCTACATGAATGACAATTGTTGCTCTATCTCATGAATGATTTTCAAGTAATAATGCATTAAAACACCTTAGATATATTTTGTTAATCAGCACTCATCATATCAAGTGCAATATAGTTTTTCTTGAAAGAACTCATCAACACCTTAAAATAGATTGTCACACTATTAGAGGGAAAATTGCTCAAATCATAAAATTGATATAAGTCAATGATTCACATATACAAACCATTTTAACTCAATAATTTGATAAGTTATAGGTAGTTGAAGATGATTGACATATACAATCCTTAAGGGTTTGTTTGTTTGAAGTGAAATATAAAGATAGAGATGAGTGGAGATAGAAGTTGGAGAGAGACCAAACTTCCTCTGCTTGGTTTGGATAGAAAGTAGAAAGAGATCACTTTAAGGTGGGACCCACTAGGTTTTTATTTCTGCTAAATCGTAAAGAAAGTGGAAAGAAGTTTGTTTCCACTTTTGTTTCCTATACTACCCTTTTTTCATACTACCCTTTTATCCTATTGTTTTTATAAACGATATATTCTATTGTTAAATGTAGGAACGATATTGAATTCGATATCAAGCTTCAATATTCCTATTTTAATTGTATTTTTAGAAAACTCAATTATTTTATTTATCTATTTTGATCTAATAGAAAAACAGAACGTGCCAACTTTTTTCATGAAAAGATAAAGTTTTTGGATGGAAGAGATAAAAACACAAATTTAAATCCCTTTGTCTATTCATAAAAAACAAGAGTTTTTAGTTAAAATATAATATAAATATTTAAAATCAAATGAAGTAGTTTATTTAGTATAATATTTTTTAGAGATGTATAAAAAATTAAAACAAAATTTAATAAATTAAGTTAATTCAGTCAAGGATATTTGTGTCTTTTCCAAACATATGACACTTCTTTCTCTTATTTCTTTTATACCAAACAACATACTAAATCTATTCTATTTTTTATCTTCTTCTCTCTTTCCATACTCTTTCTCATCTCTTTTTCTCTTTTCAACTTCTTCTCTCAACCAAGAGTTATATGTACTATGTAGTTGAAATTCAAATGTACAATTTGGTTAGAGAGTTGGTTAAGTTTGCTACCATAGTCAAGTAACTATTGGTTATGGTGCAAGTCTAGTCCCCTGTATATAATTTGATCATCGTTTATGATCACACTATTAAGAAAATCTTTTTTCATAATGCTCAATTATGAATGTAACTTTTTCTAGAATGGTAATACTTCATAACTAAATTGAGACATACTGCCAACTTAATTTAGAGGTGATAATATTGATAATATTGCTCGCTCCCAATTGCATTAAGAGTTTTTTTCCACTGAATTTTTTCACTCTTAAAAACTTATCACTATTGCTGTTTCATTCCTTTGTGATTAAGATGCATATGACTTGATATAAATAAATGTCGATTTATATAAGTAAATTTTCACTATATTCACATGTCTCATTATTGCACCGAATATCTTAAATTGCTGGACATACCAATAGGAAACAAATATTCACTAGCCAGGCAAAGCCACAGTATGCCAACCATAGAGTTCAAATTTATTTCTAACTTCATTAAAAATATAAAACACAAGGTATAGTATAGCTAAAGAAGTAGTTTTATCATGTGCAAAATGCACAAGATTTTCAGTACTAGTACATCATTAATTTATTTGTCATGATTATATATAGTTTCGTTACCTCTTTTCCACTGCCATATGCCCTCATACCCCACATAAAACCCTGCAGATACAAGCTTATGTGCAGTGAGAAGAAGTTATTAGTAACAATTACAGGAAGCACTTTGGTACAATGTATAGTGTCAGGTTTGTTTTATTGCATCCAATATCCATGCTAGCTGGCTTTCTTCTTGATTAAACCCTAGGGTTATAAATTTATATATTTTTTGTGCATGGTTATGTAAGATAATAGAGTACCATTTTTCTATAGATGGAGAAGACCATCAAGTCAATATATGTCTTGTCGTTGCTTTTGAGTAATGATTATTCCTATTATCAACGACAGAAAAAATATCAATGTCAATTCAATCGGTCATTCAAGGTTTCTAAATGAAATTCATTGTAGTCGGTTTTTATCGTAATTAAGTATATTCGACATTTTTTTTACCACACGATAAAAGTTTAAATAATAATTTTGGTTTATATTGAATAAAATATATTTAACTTGAAATAATAGTCGTATCATCTTAATTCAACCATTATAAAAAAGTCGAATGTGTGAATGCGATAAATGAGCGACTGCACAAAATAATAGTAGAAAAATCTTTTACCTATATCCTAATTTATTCTTGAGTTGTGAATGACTGTTGTTCTCCAAAATATTAAGGGGAATAATGAATATCAACTAAAATATTATAATTGAATATAAAAATATATAATATACTCTCTTTTTTCTCTCTTTTACTTAACCAATATAATACTATTAACACAATATATTTATAAATTATTAATAACAAGGAATTCAATTCTAAACAATATTGTTTTTAATAAAATTCAGATCACTAATTCTGAAGAAAAAATTTCTTATAAATTCTCACGTTTATAAATTAATGAGCAACTTTGAATCTAGATCATAAAGTCCAAATAATTGATAATTGATTGAACGGAGACTTAATAATTAACTTCATTACTATTAATACGTTACTATTAAAAATTCATGGCATATATTGTTAATTTATTTTTTTAAATAAGAAGACAAAAACTAGTATCTTTTGTTCATTTATTATCAAACAAAAAAAAAAAAGACCAAGCAAATTACATTAAAATAAAAATTAAAAAATTAAACTAATAATAATAATAATAATAATAATAATAAAAGAGATAACTCAACGATAAGATTTCCATTTATGTCTTGAGAAGTTCGAATATACGCAGAGCCTTATTCCTATTTTTATACTCTCTATTTTTAGCAATAATAATAATGTTAAAAATAATCAGTAATTTCAAATTGATTTAAAAAATAAAAAACTTAATTTTTAGAAAGAAAACTTTTATCACAAAAAAAATAGACTCATCGTGTTGTTTTTATTATGATTATTTTACTGAAAAGATATTCAGTATAAGTCATGTTAATCTAAACATTTAGGGTTTAACAAAGGAGAAAAGAATGGTGCGTCCAAAAAGTGCATATTTATTGTTTATAACTAATCCTAATTTTCTATCAAAGAAAACTAGTCCTAATTTGCATATGTATTATTTCATTCATAATTCATTCTCTCTCTTTTTCTTTTTACTTTTCTTTTCAACTATGTATGATAAGGATTTTTTTTTCAAAATTAATAGAAGATTCATCTGACAACTTCATTTATAACTTAGATCATTCGATAAGATTTGATTATTGTTGATATATAATTATTATTATAAAATCATAAAAATAATAATATTTAAAATATTCAGTTTCTATAATTGTTTTTATAACCTTAATATTATGAGTTTCTATAATTCTATTACAACTATCACATTAATAAAGACAGCTTTTACAAAAATATGATCATGAATCCAACAATAAAGCTAGCTCCATTACATTTCCATAACAAAATATTCATTTTACTCTTTTGAAACAAAAATTATATATATTAAAAATTACATTACAAATCGCTAATTCAATAATAATTGCAAAAGTGTAATAGTATATTTTATATTCTTGAACATAATATGTCTTAGATAAAGTGTTTATTCATAACATTTACCTTTCACCTTTACATTCGATTTTACTTTCCGCACCTATCAATCGCTAGTAACTAGGCGGTATGGCAAGATAATAATCAACTTAGCCCACTAAATTTCAAGATAACATGTTCAAATTGACACACTTACCACACACGCACCTTGGGTAATCTCTCGATGCCTTCGATTCCAAACAATGGTCATGTCCTCGAACGTGAGAGGTATCCTAGCACCGCTGTCTTCAAAAAATATCATCATAGTCCTTCGATACAAAGATCATAAGACCCACGATGTCGCCTCCGAATACATGATCTTGACCCATTGTCGCCTACGAAAATGATGATAGTCCTTCGAATGTGCTAGGATACTTCCTACAAGTTGCCTTCTATGACCATCCGATGTCCCTTCGATTGTCCCGCTTACATCCAACGAATGGAGCTACCTACTAACTAATGGTATGGCTAGCGCTATTCTAAAAGGAACGAAAGTACGAAAACGACCACTCGAGTAGGTAATAAGTCTTTAGTTGCTGTTTAAACCAAATGCTTTTCACACACAATTTTTCAAAGTTCAAACTCTTTCAAAACAAAGCATTTCGAACACTTTGTATACACCCACATGAGTCATTACAAAGTCAAAGCGAAATGCCTCTTTTCAAAACATCTTTTCAAACATACAAAGCAATTTTAAAAAGTGATCTAGAGAGCAACTAAGAGCCCGTAGATAACTCACGGATGAAAAGGTGCTAATACCTTCTTTTCATAACCATTCTGCATCGTAATCTAAACGAAGGTCTTTTTCGTACTTTTACCTTCCTTAATTGGATAAAATAAAAGTCGGTGGTGACTCTTGCTATCCGCACATTTGATACAAAATCCTAAAAAGTCGGGTCACCACCGATACACCTAACTTCGAGAATCCTTCAATGAACTTCCTATAGTAACCTCGCAAAACTAAGAAAACTACGGATTTCGTATATTCTTCGGCGCTCCCACTAAGAAACCGCTTCTACCTTCATCGGATCAACATCAATACCATTCTTGGAAATCACATGACCAAGAAAGCTTACTACCAACCAAAATTCACACTTAAACAACTTCTCGCATAAAGCTTCTTGTCTTCAATAATTCCAACATAATCCTCGAGATTCCGAGATGCTCTTCATCGCTCTGGTAGATCAAAATGTCATCAATAAAAAACACTACGAACTTATCAAGATACAGATGAAATATCCTGTTCATATACTCCATAAAAACACCAGGTGCATTAGTAACTCCAAACAGCATAACAAAATACTCATAATGCCCATACCTCATTCTAAATGCAGTCTTCTGAATATCTTCCGCTTTTACACAAATCTAATGATATCCAAACCTTAATCAATCTTACTGAATACATAAGCTCCAATCAGTTGATCCATCAAATCATCAATCCTCAACAATGGATATCGATTCTTGATCGTAACCTTATTCAACTGTCTATAATCAATGCACAGTCTCGTCATACCTTCTTTCTTCTTAACCAACAACAAAGGAGCACCCCACGGCGAAACACTTGGACGAATAAATTTCTTCTCAAGTAACTCCTCTAATTGATTCTTCAATTCAGCTAACTCGGATGCCAACATGCGATAAGGAGCCATCGACACCGGACTAGTTCCAGGAATCAAATCTATAGCAAATTCCACTTTTCTCTCATGTGGAAACTCACTAACATCTTCTGGAAAAACTTCTAGAAATTCATTCACAACGGTTAACTCATTACTCCTAGCCTTTCCCTCCACTTCCATTGAAGAACACAACATAAACACTAACCCACTTTCATTAACAGCTACATTCATCTGTTTAACGAACATAGTCAAATCTTCGACACTAAAAACTTCAGGAATACTAATCGTCTTTGCAAAATAGTTGATATGAACCTGGTTGAATTCCAACTAGTTCATCCCAAGGATAATATCAAGTTGTTTTAACGGTAGGCATACTAAGTCCGTACCAAAACCTCTACCAAAAATTATAATAGGATAATTCCTACACACATACAAAGTAGTCATTGAACTCGGCACAGGAGTATCAATAACCATACGTCCGTTCATATCAAATATATCCAAATTCAATCTTTTACACAATCCAAAGCAATGAACGAATAAGTCTCTCCAGTATCAATAATCGCAATCAAAGGTGTGCCATTAATAAAACACATACCTTTAATTAACCGATCATCAGGCTTAGTCTCTTGCCTAGCTAATGCAAACACTTTTCCACCAGACTGCTCCTTATTCGGCTTAGTGCACTGCAGATGGGTATGACGTTCCTCTCCATAGTTGTAACAAGTCATAATTCTCACTCTACAATCATTAGCCACATGCCCAAGTTTTCCACACTTGAAACACTTCTTGTCTGTTCTCTTGCGTTCCTGAATGCAATGCCCCATTTCACCACACTTGTAGCACTTAATGGAAGCACTAGAATATCCCCACTAGGCCTCTCCACCCACCGCACCTTTGGTTATTTCACGACGGTTTGCCACCACCCATCTCGCGCTTTCCTTTCTTGTTAGCAAACCCACAAGAGTTCGACCTAGTATTAGCAAGATCCTCCAAAAGGGATAATAACACTAAGACACGGGTCACAACGATCGACTATGCTCGATACCACCATTGTAACACCCTTCTAAATACCGCAACTATATATAATATGTCGAGTTAACATGTATAAAAGGTCGTCCCACTTTAATAAAATAAAATTTCATATAATGTCATGCTTTACCAAGGAACATAATTCTAATAATCCTCGAATACACATATTCAACACACAGTATAATTCAAAAATTGGATAATTCAAACCAATTAAACACCAATCCAAAAGGTCAACGCCTTAATCCATAGAAATAATTATCCAACTAAAACAATTAAACAATTTAGAGTGTAATAGTGACTCTAAAGACAAATGTTCCCCAATGTTACAAGACTAGAGCATGACATCTACACGTGACAATTAAATAGCATAGCTCTACGAGTCATCCTCACAAACTCCTAAGCCGCTATAGCTTCAATAAGAAATCATCAAAGTGTGAGACTACATCATAAGTAACATGCATTATATATTCATAAAATAAATAGAATTTCATAAGCAACCGTTCACCCTATTTAGCATAATCAGATTCAGTCATTCATTTCACAAAACAATTACCAAATTCATGCATCAAACTCAACAAACTAATTATAACACTGGAAATCATCCTATCATGTTATAATTCATACAAAATGCAATGTAATACTCCATGCATGTGATACCAAAAGTGAACTAAGTCACACACTAATGCATAATCACCCGGATACAGTTACATCGATTCATCCATAATCACCCAGACATAAATCCAACCTCACCACCCATAATCATCCGGGAACCGTTATTATAATACTACTAATTCCACCTAATGGGAATTAGCTACCACTAGAATGAATATGCATGCACATCATAAAAGCATGCAACATTCGATACAGGTTATGATAACATCATACATCATAAACCATCTTCAATCCAAAACATCATTTATCATGAACATCGTCAACAAAGATAAATGCATACAAGCATTGCACATCAATTTGTAATGCTATAACCAACATATGAATACAACCATCAATATGCACTCATACATCATCACAACATCAACATACCATTCCATATACATCAAATATGCACATAAGGATAAACTGCATAATCGGAAAACCGACACTTTCCAAAATAAAATTAAGTTACTAACATTTTCTTTATTTCACCAGATAGAATATTTAATTTAAGAAATAATATCCACATCGGAGATTAAAAAGGACTTATGGTTCAAAAGATATGATTTTTCAAAGTTTAATAATTTTCTAAAAAGTAACAGTGGTAACCGGTTCCTCGAGGGGAGTAACTGGTTCCCACTCTCATAATGAAAACATGCCTCTGGAAAATGTACTGGGAACTCGGTTCCTCCCACAAGGTAACCGGCTCCTACGTTCAAAAATCTGTTTTTTCCTGAAAAATACACTAGGAACCCGGTTCCCCCCATAGGGTAACCGGTTCCCACGACACAAAAATATCACCTTACTGGAAATTGTACCAGGAATCCGGTTCCTCCCAGAGGGTAACCGGTTCCTACGACCCCTGTAGCAGAAATTCCTTATTTTGACGACATTCTTATTATCCCAATTCCATCCAATTCATACCATTACGAATAAAAACACAATTTATCGCCAGAATGATCCCACAAATAGCATTATGATACACAACAACACAATCCAACAATACCTAACAACTCTATATCATGTAATTTACTCAAATTCACACAAATAGGTAATTTAGGATAAAAAACTCATAAACATAGAAAATCCTAAATTGGGATTCCTAATCTCTTACTCTATTCTACCATTCTCAAAATCCATAATACACTATAATTAGAGCAATCACCCCTTATCTTGGTCAAAATCTGGAATTCTTGAAGCTTTGATTGTTCCTCTTCCCTTTGCCTCTTCTTCTCTTTTCACGTACGATCAAATTCTAAATGAAATCCAATTCTCTTTTTACTCTTTTCTTTTATTTTATTATTATTCTATAATAATAATAACAAAATAGTAAGTTTAAAGGCTTTTACTCCTCACACCCCTCCTTCTACTCTCCTCACCAATATTTCAATTTCCTCTTTATTTATTTTAATTAATTCCAATAGTTCCTAAAATACTAATAATTTAATTTCTAATTAAATAAATAAGTAAAATTAAAATTATTTAATAATCAAAAACATTAGGGTGTTATAATGGCCGATTCGATCTTGACGAAGGATGGATGTGAAGCGATTCTTGTATGGTGATCTAGATGAAACAATCCTGATGAGGCAACTTCAAGGGTATATCGAAAAGTGAAAGGAATATTATGTGTGCAAGTAGAATAGATCTTTATATGGGCTGAAACAATATCCTCGACAGTGGAATAGGAGATTCGACAAATTCATGGCACGCATAAGTTTCATTAGAAGTCAGTTCGACCATTGTGTCTACTTCAGATTTCGTCCTTGTAATTCATTTGTTATTTTGTTGCTTTATATTGATGATATTATCATAACAAGTAACAATATTGAAGAGGTATTGAGGGTGAGGGTTAAACTCAATAAGGAGTTCAAAATAAACGATCTAGGAGCAGGACAGTTTATGAGATAGAAAGCAATCAAAATTATGCTTATCTCAAGAGTCATATTTCGAGAAGATTCTCAAAAAGTTTGGTATGTCTAATTGGAAGCCAGTTGTGACTCCAACAAACCCTCAATTCAAGTTGAGTATTGATCAGTGTCCCAGTACTGAGGTCGAAAG
The DNA here is from genome assembly GCA_021764765.1 of Vicia sativa. Lineage (NCBI taxonomy): Eukaryota > Viridiplantae > Streptophyta > Magnoliopsida > Fabales > Fabaceae > Vicia > Vicia sativa. The sequence continues at coordinate 149,677,926 of CM038794.1, forward strand.
AGCATATATGAATAGCATCCCATATGCTAATGTAGTAGGTTCTTTGATGTATGTTATGGTTTGTACTAGACCCGACATAGCATATACCGTAAGTCTTGTAAGTAGGTACATGATGAATTCTGGAAAGGCTCACTAGTAAGCATTGAAGTGGATTGTAAGGTACATAAATGGGTCTCTAAACAGAGTCTTTATTTATCTTTGGAGCCTTGGGTGAAGATAGTAAAGCAATAATCGAAGGATATGTCGACTCTGATTATGCAGGTTGTATGGATTCTAGAGAATCTTTTTCTGGGTATGTGTTATACCACAAAATTTTCCCTCCTACTTCTCAAGACAATCCATAACTCCATACTCAAAGATTTCACAAGGTTTGATCAAATAAACCCCCTCCTAAGCAATCAATCCAAACAAGGATTTTGCATATCTCAAGTTATGATGGATCTCCGATACTTTAAGTGGTCATCATATCTCATCATATGCTTCAAGGGATCACCATATCAAGTTTCAAGCCATACAAGTCAAAATTGCTCATCTAATTGCTCAAATAGTTGGAAATCAGCTGTATTGGACAAAAAGTTAATTGTGGTCAACATACAATCAAACTTCATAATTTTTGGTCAACATCAATGTTTTGGAGTGATATTCATCACTTGATCAAGGGTTGACCACAACTTCTTGTCTCGCAAGCTTGGGCTGGAAATTCTTCGTTTAGAAGTTATGGGTCAAAACATTACAGGTCTTTTTAAAAAGTCAACAAAAAGTCATCTTTTTCCAACAAGGTGTTCTTGGGCTTGGAAACTTCAATGAAGATGAAACCAAAAGGGTTGTTTAGAAGACATCTTGTTCTTTCTAAAAAGTCCAAGAATGCTGAAAAATGTTAAAAATTGAGTAAGATACAAGTTGTGCAAATTGAGCATTTTTGAGGAGGTGCATAAAGAGAAATACTTGAGAAACTCAAAAAATTTCCAAATGGGCTTAACATTTTTTGATTCAAACTTGTTCCTTATCTAAAATAGAACCTCCAAGCCCAAGGCCACGTTTTTTATCTTTTATTTTTATTTATTTTGGATTTTTATTCATTTAAAACCAATTTAATTAAAGTAAAACATATAAAATCAAATTTTAAATGCAAGATTGATTTTCTCTCATTCTTGAGGTCCAAGCAAACCACACAAGCTGTTATTTTTGAAATTATCAAGATTGGTAATAGAATTGATTGAAATTTCTTCAAAAAAGACAATATTTGGTTTCATCACAAATCAAATATTTTCTCATTGATTGGCATATAATTCCTTCATGATTCAAGACCTAATCCATCCTAGTATATATACACACTGATTCCAGATGCCAGAGGACGGAATTTTTTGCCTCTAAGAACCCAAAAAAACTTCACAGAACCGTGTGTTTCAAGAAACTTGCAGCCAATGTTTTGCTTCGATCTAGGCCATTCCAAGCGACTTGACTGCCTCCGGACCCTTGCAAGCACGTAAAAGCTCCTGAAACGTAAAATCACACTTTCAGTTTCCATACATATTTTCAATTTTCGATTTCATACGTACATGCTTGTTTAATTTAATTTGATCATATATTTGTGTTTGTATTGATGTTTCGATGCATTCTGGATAGTTTGACTCAAGTTTAGATGTAGGAACCATGATCTGCCATTGCCAGGGTTTTAACATTCAAATTGGGGTTCTCTGTTTTAGCCAAAATTAAACCAAACTAAGGGCATGGTCAGGTTCAGTGGATCAATTCCAACCGATCAATGATCTCATATATAATTTATCTTTGGTATTTGTTAAGTTTTAATTTGCAGGTACTATAGCTACGAACCAAAATCCGTAGGCAAAGGATGCAGCAAATCCGTTAGCATAGATCTGGAAATTCAAATGAAGAAGACGATCCCTTGGCGCGTTTTGGTTCCAACGTAAGATCCATTTCGGACATCCTCGAGCAACACGCCCGTGCTTTCAGCTGATCCCTAGAGAGACATCCGTCTTGAAGCTTTAGCCGGATCCTCGAGAGAGCGTCATATCCGAGCTCCACGGAACCCTTCAAATAGAGCCCCGAGCTCCGGGCATCCAATCCGAATCTCCAAGCCCCAACGGATGTAACCCCAATTCTACCCCTCGTAATTAATAATAAAATCGAGTTTCAAAATTTCATCCAACATAAATTGAGGCATCACATATCGTGTTTTCATCACTTTGCATAATAATGCACATCACAAAAATCAAAAGTCGGATATACCGATTCATATCATAAATCATCATAGAAACATATGACTATTCACAACACAGCGGATGTGTTCACAAAATATACATATCATCATGTTATCATCAATACATAAAGTTATAGCATCATAAGATAATCTACACAAACTATCCTATCAAAATAATAAAGTCGCCCAAAATCGAGTGTTACTACGATCGAGTAAACAACTTGCTTCGCCAAAATTAAAATCGGAAATCAAAACATAATCGGGTCCCAAATTTTATCGGCTAACTTATGTCATAATTATATTTTATTAATATAAACTATTACTATGTGAAATTGGAAAAAGAAAGAAAGCAGAGGCAAAATACATTCTCGCGGTAACTTATGCGAAACGAAAGCATAACAGAAAAAAGCAGTGGCATTTCATTGCACCCTCCCCTTGTAGGAGGCGGAAGCCCGGGGAGTCCTGGGAAGGCGGGCGCCTAGGGGCATGGGACAGTCGCCCCTCATGGTGAGGTGGGCGCCTCTCATCCCTTCATCCTCATTCCATTCATCTTCTTCCCTGTTATTCCATTGCAGTAGAGTTTTTCTGGTTTTCTTCACAGTTTCATATTTCCATTTTATAACTTCTAGTTCCTACAAACTTAGCAATAAAACACCCACAATCCATACTCCTAACTCAACCTTTCTAAGTTATTTCAACAATCACTCAACCAAAACTAATGAATCAAAATACAAATTTTTCCTAAATCCACAACATATCTATCAAACCCTAACTATATGAAATGGAAGATCAAACCCCTTACCTCAAGTGCTTGGATGATTCTTGATGATTCAACAAATCCAACCCTTGCTATGTGTTCTTCTTCTCTTCTCCAAGACCTCTTGTTCTCTCTATGCTTCTAAGTTTGGTTGATGTTGTAATGGAAGGAAATGAGGAAATAATGGTTTGATGTTGTAGTCTTACTACCAAGTATCATACCCCAATTTTGACCTAATATACCACCTCACATTCTCATCATTTCATCTGTAACAGTCCAGAGCAGAATTAATCAGGTATAGCATTCATAGGTCAAAATTAGGGTTTCATCAAATTTTCATCTGATTCAAGAGGCCACCAATTAGGGTTTGAGTTTTACTCACCTCATTTGATCTATCTTGATCAATTCATCAACCTCTGATCATCAGATATCCAACTCTTCTCATTGATCAATCGAGGATCGACCAATTAGGGTTTTGGTCGAGCATAAGTATTCTCTGATTTTTTGAGCAATGAATGACTTTTTTGGTTAGAGATTGGTCATTATATCTTAGATACAACATCTTGACCTAATTTCTAGATTCAAAACAATACAGAAGTTCACAGACTTCATCATCGATTTCAAACATCGATGAAATATCATACCACGAAAAGTCAAACTTTGACTTTTGGTCAATTTTTTCAAGACAAAACTTTTTCCAACATCAAAATACTTCAAATGATCCATCATGATCATAAAAAATCAAAGAATTTGGAAAAGTCAACAAAAAGTCAAAATTTCTAACACTTAGAAAAATTTTCAAGTGTTAAAATTTTGTACTTTTTCCAAACTTCATGGCATTTTTTCACATAGTTCCACTTTGAATTGGAAAAAACTCAAAACATGAAAGTTGTAGCTCTTGAAACAAGCTTTCCAAAATGTCCAAGAACTCACAAATCCATGGAGTCTAGCTATACTTTTGAAATTGAAGCATAAGGCTCCATAACCATGATTTTCAAGGTCAAAACTTCAAGATTATAGGTCATTTGTGAATTTCTTCTTCTAGAAGCAATGCCACCTTGCCAAATTGAAATAGAACTGATAAATATAAGTTGGAGGTAATTATTGAAGGATAGGATCAAGATTGGATTTTAACACATGGTTAAAAAAGGAAGTTTCCTTTTAAGGCAAAAAGACTTTCTTGCCCTCTAAGGCAAGTTTGATTTACCAAAAGCCAATTCTTTGTGCCTAACATTTCAGGAATCTTGACCTATAAATAGAGGTATCATTTTCAAGTTGAAACTACACCAAAGCCATGCAAGTACATGCTTTCACTCTTCATCCTTGAAATTCAAGAAACTTATGTCAATTTGTGAAAACTTGCATTTTTGAAAACTAATGAAAAACTCTGATCAAATTGGTGTCTAATATGTTTTAATATACATTTGAAACTTGTTTGAAACTTAAAAACAATATAGGCAAAGCTAAAAACCAGTTTTCACATCTCATGTCATTATGCTTGCAAAACTGCCTTAAGACTCGAATTCATGGTTTGGCTTGAACAACTTGAGTTCTAATCATCCAAACACCATCAATATACATCATAGAGATGATGCAGATCATAAACAACAACCTGTAACAACTCTAACCCAGAAATCCAGTTTCTATTTTGAACCTATGCAGGTCGACTTGGGTAGAGAGTTCCAGAGCATCTCAGAGCAAGCAGGGTGATCATGTACCTTCCACATAGGCCGCTGGTGCTCAAACAATCCTCAAACAACAACTGGAAGCACTCAAATCCAGAATTCGAATCCAGCTTCAACAGGTAAGAGCTCGAACTTCAAACTCTATGATTCCTTGCCTCTAATCAAAAAAGCTCTTGGCCATTTGTTTTCTGCACCATTCACGATCATTAACCCTCAATTAATTGGAAAAATCATCAACCATACACGATTTCAATTAGGTTTTTCAGTTTTAGGGTTCTTCGTGTTCTTCATAAACTTAATCATTCTGGGCTTAAAATAAATGAAATTAAAGAATGCCACCATGTTCCTGGGCTTGATACGAGCAAGTTTCATGTTTACATCTTTGAATTTCATCAAGAAACGAAGATTCTAGCATGGATTGAAGGATCGGGGAAGAAGAACAAGGTTACGCGCGTTTTTCAAAATTCAAAAAATGTGTTTTAAAATATAATTTCATAGTTTAAACACAATACACGAATGTATTGCTGCCCCAGCGGTTGCCAGCTCACTCTTAAGTCTTTGTGCCACGTATATGCCCAACAGGTCCCGGGTTCAAGCTTTGTAGGGACCAATTTTTTTCAAACTTTTCATTTTTTCTTCATATTTTTTACAAACTTTAACATTTTTTTAACCAATCAAAACTCCTCATTTTGAGGTGATTTTTTGTACACTTGTCAATAAATGTATCTATTTTATGATAGTGCAAAAATTTTCAGAAAAAACTTTCATCCGATTAAATTTTGATCGAGCCGAAAACGACACTTTGAGCACTTTTCAAAACACCTTTAAAGGTGAATTTTTTCGAACTTTCGAATCCCGATTCTTTTCAAAATTTCTCATAAGTAAACTTCACATTTCAAAAACACTTTCAAATAACATTCTTCAAAACTTTTCATCAAACTTACATCTTTTTACCATGATCGATCTGGTTTAAACGATAAAACCGAATTCGTTTTCTCTCGAATTTCGTAACCGATCATGGGCCTCCCTTACGGTGTAAGTCCCAAACCAACATTCTTTATGTACATACATATTTTCCATGTACATATCAAATTCTTTTCATGTACATACAAATTTTTATCTGTACATAACACAGATACTTTTTGTAAATACTCAAACACAGATAAACTTCGATCGTTCGTTTCCGTTTTGTCTGTATATACACTGAATACCATTGGTATTGAAAGGAGCATTATTCCCTGTGAAACTGCTTTTAAACCAAAGGGCCTCCCTTACGGTGTAAGTCCCAACCCTCCTATGTACATCCACATCTTTCTGTACATAAATACTCGTTCGTGTACATATTCACTTCCTTGTACACAATTCAAACTTGTAAATAATCAAGTTACGCTCGTTTTAAACGCTCGTTTCACAGACACTTGTTTATATTTCCTTCATAAACTCTTGTAAATAAACATCATGCATCTTGTTTACATTTCCTTCATAAACTCCTGTGAATACATATCACACACACACACACACTTGTTTATACAACTGTCTAATTATAACATAACCATTAGCCTAACCAATAGGTTCCCCACAGTTGTAGCCTCCTCTTGGGCTTTATGCAAGATAACTCTCCCCACAGAGTTAGCCTCCTCTTAGGCTTCATATAAGAAAACTCATTCATCTGAGTTGAGCCTCCGCTTAGGCTTCATATAAGACAACACTCACCTGCTGAGTCAGCCTCCTCTTGGGCTTCGTTCAAAAGAACTCCTCATTGAGTTTAGCCTTCTCTTGGGCATCATACAATGAAAGAGACAGGAAATCTCTTAACAGCCTCCTATTGGGCTTCCAATACAAAGAATCACCCATGTTAGGATAGAACCCAGAGAGTATAATTTCCCGGTGAAATTGCTCTTAATTCCAAAAGGATGGTTTCCCGGTGAAATCCCTTTTAAGGACAAAGCCAGCCATACCCTATAGCTTCCTCTTGAGCTTCATACAAGGACCCTCGATGACCCTCGATGACCCTCGGAATGCCTCCTCTTGGGCTTACAATACAAGGACCCATGGGCTTCTTAAAAGAATCCCTTAATCCAATCAATTTCTCCTCGAGATTTAGACGTTTATCATCTCTATGGAAGAAGTATCTTATCTATCACATCACATACAGTCAAAAACTTTTCAAAAACTTTTCAAAAACTTTCCAAACTCTTTTCAAACAAAAACATCTCTTAATTGTAAGTGGTAACACTTGTACACTCAAGCAAAACACCCAATGCTTACAGTTAAAAGATTCAATCATTTTTCAAACATCTTTCTTAAACATGTAAGTGGTAATGTTTGTCCACTCAAGCAAAACACCTATACCTTACGACGAAAGATTTCAAACAGTCTAACTTTTCAAAATGTATGTGATGAAATAGATTAGATACATTTTTCATTAAGATGACATTAAATCTCTTACTAACATCCGTTGCTTCCACTAGCATAAGTGGGAACTACGATTGCTCTGACTTTCTCAACATCCTTTTGAGAATACGTAGGCACAAGGTCTCATCCTTGCCGAGCAAATTTCTTTCTTTCTCAGACCAAACAAACCATAGATCCCTGTAGATCCGAGCTACAAATGCTCTGATTCCCATTAGGGGATATGTATGCAAAAGATCCCAATGATCTTTGCGAGCACAATAATAATAAAACCTAGGATCCCACATAACCTATCCTTCTTAAAAATCCAAAGGAGAAACTTTCCCAATCATAGAAATTGCAATTAAAACACACAAACATATTCATATATAAAGCTATAGATAACTATATATATTTAGGGTGCTCCATCTATTCCCTTTATATAACAAACCCCCTTACCCGGAATACTCCCCAATTTGTTACGTCTAGTTTGCGCTAGTCGTTCATATCAAAATCAATTGAGTATTAATAGCTTTCCCTTTTCATAATCATTAAATCATCTTTTCTTGTGTTGAAAATAATAAAGCTTGATGCTCGCGGCATCTTTATAAACAAATCAAAAGAGTAAATTGTTTTGAGCAGGAGGATTCAATTCAGATTCGATTCCCTAGCGGGTCACTTTTTAACGAACACAAGCCAAGGGTGTACACAATTCTCAACAATTAGTCCTCACACCCCTAACTTGTCTTATTAATTAACACATTAATAATATCTAATAATATTATTAACTCAATTAATTAAAATAACTCGGAAAATTAAATATCGGTCCGAATAATATTTCTTGAACCGAGCGGAATAAAATCGGACCGAGCGAAACATCGCCAAATATATTAATAGATATATCGATTAATATAAACATTCTCGCCAAAACAATCGTCTAACGGTAACTCAAAATATTAATATAATATAATAGTAAATAAAGCAGGCGTTACAACTCTCCCACTTAAAAGTTTTGTCCTTGAAATTACGACTCGAAAAGCTCATGATAGGAATCCCGCATCTTACTTTCCAACTCCCACGTCGCGCTTTCACCAGCTGCTCCTTTCCAAACAACTTTAACCAAGGAAATCTCTTTGCCACTAAGAGACTTTATCTCACGATCTTCAATCCTTAAAGGCATCGTTTCCACCGTAAGATTGTCTCGAACTTGAATATCATCCATCTCAATCACATGCGAAGGATCTGAAACATACTTCGGAAGTTGTGACACATGGAATACATCATGCAAATTCGAAAGATTTGGTGGTAACGCCACTCTATAAGCCACTTTTCCCACTTTACTAGTAATTTTGTAAGGACCAATAGAGCGAGGAGTTAGCTTCTTCGACTTCAATGCTCGCCCAACGCCTGTTGTAGGAGTAACTCTCAAAAATACATGATCACCATCTTGAAGTTCCATGTCTTTTCTCCTTTTATCATGATAACTCTTTTGTCGACTTTGAGAAATTATCATCTTTTCTCTAATCATCTTCACCGCCTCAGTAGTCTCTCTAACTAATTTGGGTCCAAGCACCACACTTTCACCCGACTCGTGCCAACACAAAGGAGTTCTACACCTCTGACCATACAAAGCCTCAAACGGTGCCATTCTAATACTAGCATGAAAACTGTTGTTATAAGTAAACTCAATCAAAGGAAGATATATATCCCATTAACCACCATGTTCAAGAATACATGCTCGTAACAAGTCTTCCAACGATTGAATCGTCTTTTCCGTCTGACCATCAGTTTGAGGATGATAAGTCGAACTCAACCTCAACTTTGAACCCAAAGCCTCTTGCAAGCTTTTCCAAAATTCATAACTGAACCTCAGATCTCTATCTGAAACAATACACAAAGGAATACCATGTAATCTAACAATCACATGCGTATAAATTTCCGCCAACTTCGGTATGGGATAAGTGACGTTAATAGGAATAAAGTGAGTCGACTTCGTAAGCCTATCAACAATCACCCAAATCGCATCGTGTCCTCTTGGTGTATTGGGTAACCCCGTTATGAAATCCATAGAAATGCTATCCCATTTCCATTCAGGGATCTCTAACGGTTGTATCAACCCTGCAGGTTTCTGATGCTCCACTTTAGACTTCTGACAAGTCAAACAAGCATAAACAAACTGGGCCACCTTTCTTTTCATGCCCGACCACCAAAATAATTTCCTTAAATCTTGATACATTTTGGTCGCTCAGGGATGAATACTCAAATTGCTTCTATGAGTTTCCTCCAAGATCATTCTCTTTAAATCCACATCATCGGGGATACAAATCCTATCTCGGAACCTCAAAACACCCTGAGCATCCAACTTGAAATCTTCATCTTCAGTTGTCCAAGGAAATCATTATTGATCTTCAACATTCCCAAGATAACACTCTTCGGAGTCACTTCTATCATAGGATTCATATCTCTAAATTGCTCAATCATTTCCAACTCTTTCATCATCAAAAGTGACATATGCAAAGTCTTTCGACTTAAAGCATCGGCCACTACATTAGCTTTACTAGGACGGTAATTCAATCCAAAATCATCATCCTTCAACAATTCAAGCCACCGCCTTTGCCTCATATTAAGCTCTTTCTGATCGAACAAGTACTTCAAACTATTATGGTCACTAAATACTTCAAATCTAGAACCATGAAGATAATGCCTCCAAATCTTAAGCACAAAAACAACCGCTGCAAGTTCCAAATCATGAGTAGGATAGTTCTTCTCATGAATCTTTAATTGCCTAGAAGCATAAGCAACCACCTTTCCATTTTGCATAAGCACACCACCTAAACCCATCTTAGAAGCATCACAATAAACAACAAACGGTTCTTCAGGATTAGGTAGAATCAAGCTCGAAGCCGTTGTTAACCATTTCTTCAATTCAACAAAACTTTCTTCACACTTGACATCCCACACAAACGCAGCTCCTTTACAAGTCAACTTTGTCAAAGGGAGTGCCAACTTAGAAAAACCTTCAATGAACCTCCTGTAGTAACCAGCCAAACCTAAGAAACTTTTAATCTCAATAATAGACTTAGGAGTTTCCCATCTTAACACGGCATCAACCTTAGAAGGATCAACCGCAATGCCATTACCAGAAATGACATGCCCTAAAAAGCTCACTTGACTTAACCAGAACTCGCACTTTGACAACTTAGCATAAAGCTTCTTCTCTTTCAGGACTTCTAACACAATGCACAAATGTTCTCCGTGCTCTTCTTCCGATTTAGAATAAACCAGAATATCACCAATGAAAACAACCACGAAACGATCCAAGTAAGGATGGAAAATACGATTCATGTACTCCATGAATACTCCTAGTGCATTAGTGACACCGAAAGGCATCACCGAATACTCGTAATGTCCATACCTCGTTCTAAAAGCAGTTTTCTGAACATCTTCTTCTTTCACCCTTATTTGATGCTAACCCGATCTCTAATCAATCTTGCTAAACATGCGAGCGCCAACTAATCGGTCCATCAAATCATCAATTCTAGGAAGTGGATACCTATTCTTGATAGTTACTTTATTCAACTGACGATAATCAATACAAAGTCTCATGCTACCGTCTTTGTTCTTCACCAATAACACAGGAGCTCCCCACGGCGACACACTTGGTCTAACAAACTTCTTCTCGAGCAAATCTTCTAATTGGCTCTTCAATTCTGCTAACTCAGATGCGGAAAATGCGGAAATCCTGTTTGGTGCCATAGAGATAGAGTGCAGTACCGGGACAAGATCCACAGAAAATTCAACTTCTCTTTCTGGAGGTGCACTAGGAAGCTCATCAGGGAATACTTCAGGAAAGTCGCACACCACCGGAAAGTGTACAATCACAGCTTGACTCTCCACAGAAAGAGTCTCCATCAACAAGAAAACCAATTCTTCATCTTTCATGAACTCATTCAATTGTTCCGTAGACATCAGCATAGCTTGATCTTCTTCTACTAAGGAGGAAGAAAACCTCACAGTGTTGTCAAAGCAATTGATATGGACATAATTAGATCTCAACCAATCTATACCCAGAATCATGTCCAACCCGACAAGCGGTAAACAAACAAGATCCACCATAAATTCTCTATCAAAGATTGATAAAGGGAAACTTGCACACACAAAAGAAGCAGTAACCGTTCCCTTAGCCGGAACTTCTACCACCATATCTCTATCTAGAGATGACAAAGTGAGACCCAATCTCTTTACATAATCAGCAGCAATAAAACAATGAGTAGCACCAGTATCAACAATAGTAATAGGAGGAATGCTATTAATGAAACTAGTACCTCGAACAAGACCATCTTCATTTGTCGTCAGAGCACCCGACAAAGCAAACACCTTTCCCGCTCCTTGAGTTCTCTTAGGCTTCTTACATTGAGCACTAATGTGACCTCCCTCGCCACAATTAAAACAGACCACATCCTTATGCTTGCAATCACGAGCCACATGACCCACTTCTCCACATCGGAAACATCTCACCTCATTCTCCTTATCCCTCACATCACTTTGACAAACATTACTTTTGTGGCTAGGTTTCCCACACTTGTAACAAACAATACTAGAAGGATCATCTCCCCCACTAGTCCTTCGCCCTTGAAACGCTTTCTGTTTCCCTTTACTAGCTGGAGTATCATAAGGTTTCCTACGGCTCTATTGACCCTTGTTTCTCTTATCAAACATAATGTTATAGTGTGCATTACTATCTTCCTCGAAAATTCTACAACTATCAATAAAATCCGCGCAAAGACACGGATTTTCTGATAACCAATCGCTTTCTTTATCTCAGGACGTAAGCCATTCTCAAATTTAATGCACTTAGAAAACTCGACATTCTCTCCATCATAGAGAGAATAGAACTTACCCAGCTCGGTAAACTTTGCAGCATAATTAGTGATAGACATATTCCCTTGTTTTAGCTCAAGGAACTCTGTCTCCTTCTTTCCCCGAACATCCTCCGGGTAATAATTCCTCATGAATTCCCTACGGAAAACTCCCCATGTCACTTCCTCACCAGCAACCTCAAGCATCTGATGGGTGTCAACCCACCAGTCATCAGCCTCATCACTTAACTTATGAGTACCATAACGGATCTTTTGCACAGGAGTGCAATCCATCACACGAACGATTCTTTCAATCTCCTTCAACCACGTTAAAGCACCTTCAGGATCATACTTTCCTTGAAAAGTAGGGGGATTCTCTCTTTGGAAGGTTGCCAAACTACGAGACCCAGCATTCTCGTCAGCATTCGACGGGTGTTGGAAAGCTTGAGCTATTGCCTGCATAGCAGCAGCAAGAGCCTCATCATTCCTACCAGCGTTCCTTCCAGCCATAACAACTTCTGCTCACAACAAAACAAGCATTAGAATCAACAAATAACAATACTTGATTGTTAGACAACAACAAACTCAACAACTTGGCCGGACAGACCGACCTGCTCTGATACCACTAATGTAACACCCCAATTCTACCCCTCGTAATTAATAATAAAATCGTAGTTTCAAAATTTCATCCAACATAAATTGAGGCATCACATATTCGTGTTTTCATCACTTTTTATTATAATGCACATCACAAATATCAAAAGTCGGATATACCGATTCATATCATAAATCATCATATAAACATATGACTATTCACAGCACAGCGGATGTGTTCACAAAATATACATATCATCATGTTATCATCAATACATAAAGTTATAGCATCATAAGATAGTATACATAAACTATCCTATCAAAATAATAAGGTCCCCCAAAACCCGAGTGTTACTACGATCAGAGCAGAGCGACTCAAAATAAAGAGACTCGAGCTAATCGTCATCATCCTCATGGATCACCTACACGTTACCAATATAAAGGAAATGGCAAAACAAGTAAAGGGTGAGATACTCCAAAACATATAATTAAAGGCATGATAAAATATATAAATAGTTTTGGAATTATAAATGATATAAGTTAATAGGAGTATGTCAACATGTATCAAAATCTTACATGCTTTAACTTAGCGTTTAGTGTATATAATTAACACTTTAATTTCGTCGCATAATCATTATACTCGTATCAAAACAAAGCATCATATAACATCACAATTCAACATAAGCCATCAATTAAAACCCAACACCAAATAGTTCAAACATAAACATAACTGACTCCATGAGACACGACTATGTTATGCATGTGGTACCCGTCGCTTTGTTCCTAATTAGGAACATTTGGCATAAAGCCCATCGTCGCTTAGCATAAAAGCCCTCGTCGCCAATGCAATGTATGTGACTCGACAATAAACACCACACAACAAAAACATCATCATCGCTCATCAAAATTGACATAAAGTCCACGTCGCCATATTTATCCACATCTAGATAAACATATCATCGCATCGCATATCATCAAGTATTCGTTATAAATACATCGTCGCAAACATCATATTTAATCACACCACATCATTATCAATTAATTCACCAAATTCCAAATACGGAAAAATAGTCAAACACCAATAATCATCGCGAAAACCATTCCTAATAACCGGCATTAATCATAATTATTAACATCGCAATTGGATTGTCCATACGTGACTTAAATCGACTAAAAGCAATCCGATTCAATTTAACGTAATTTGGCCTATTTGGTCATTTAGAAAAACTCGAAATTTGGAAAAACTAACCTCACCACTATGTTCTACACGTCGAACTTAGTTAGTACGTCAATTTTCGTTGAATTCAGAGCAACTTGCTCCGTCGCCGAAATTACCAAAATCGGGAAATCGAAACATAATCGGGTCCCAAATTTTATCAGCTAACTTATGTCATAATTATATTTTATTAATATAAACTATTACTATGTGAAATTGGAAAAAAAGAAAGAAACAGAGGCAAAATATACATTCTGCAGGTAAATTATGCAGAAGATAGAAACGCAACATAGAAAACAGAAGTGGCATTTCATTGCACCCTTCCTGCCCACAGGATACGGACGCCCCAGGGAGTCCTAAGGGGGGAAGGCGGGCGCCTAGGGGCATGGGTGGTCGCCCCCCATGGTGAGGTGGGCGCCTCCCATCCCTTCATCCTCATTCCATTCATCTTCTTCCCTGTTATTCCATTGCAGTATAGTTTTTCTGATTTTTTTTTCACAGTTTCATATTTCCATTTTATAACTTCTAGTTCCTACAAGCTTAGCAATAAAACACCCACAATCCATACTCCTAACTCAACCTTTCTAAGTTATTTCAATAATCACTCAACCAAAACTCATGAATCAAAATACCAATTTTTCCTAAATCCACAACATATCTATCAAACCCTAACTATATGAAATGGAAGATCAAACCCCTTACCTCAAGTGCTTGGACGATTCTTGATGATTCAACAAATCCAACCCTAGCTATGTGTTCTTCTTCTCTTCTCCAAGACCTCTTGTTCTCTCTATGCTTCTAATTTTGGTTGATGTTGTAATGGAAGGAAATGAGGAAATAATGGTTTTATGTTGTATTCTTACTACCAAGCCAAGGGTGTACACCCAATTCTCAACAATTAGTCCTCACACCCCTAACGTGTCTTATTAATTAACACACTAATAATATCTAATAATATTATTAACTCAATTAATTAAAATAACTCCAAGAAATTAAATATCGGTCCGAATAATATTTTACTGAACTGAACGGAATAAAAACCGGACCGAACGAAATGTCGCCAAATATATTAACAAATATATCGATTAATATAAATATTCTCGTTGCCAAAACAATCGTCTAATGGTAACTCAAAAATATTAATATAATATAATATTAAATAAAGCAGGCGTTCCTTGGACCCTTCGGATCTGAGCTCCGACTTCTGACACGTCAGATTCTCCCCAAGCTGTAGTTTACGGGTGCCCAAGCGCCACTCAGCGAAGCGTGGCTTGAGACGACTTCCGTCGAGCTCTTATCATTTTCCTTGTTTTATTTATTTTTGGTTTTTCTTATTTTCTATTTATTTAATTTAATTAATTAGTAATTAGGTTAAACAATTAGCTTAATTAGGTAATTTCACAAATAATTTTTAATTAACTTAATTAATTTAATTTAGGTTAATTTTCATTAAATCTTTATTTAAATTAAAAGCAATTAGAATTAGGTTTTTTTCTCACATCAACATTAGCTTTCAAAAAATACAAAAAATACTAGGATGTAGTTTCTCTTCTGTTATTTATTTTGCACTTAAATTCTAGAAAGGATGTATAGCTTGCAAATTTATTTTCATGTAATAGCGTAGATTTACATTTCTGCCTTTACTTTTTGCACCTTCTATTATGTATCTGCCCCAAAGCCATGTAATAGCTTAGGACCTTTATATTTCCGCAATTTATTTTCTGCACCTATTAAACTGCTAGTAACTAGGCGTGTATGGAAAGATAAAAATCAACATAGATCACTAAGCATAAGATAAATATCTGAATGTAACACACTCTCTTCACACATGCACCCCCTTTAGGGTATCCTCTCTCGTTGCCTTATGAATAATAGTTAAGTCCCTCAAACGTGGGGGTATCTTAGCACGGTTGCCTACAAATATATCATCATAGTCCCTTCGATACAAAGATCATAGTCCCTCGATGATCCTCGATGTTGCCCTCGAATATATGATCTAGTCCCTCGGTTGTTGCCTACGAAAGTGATGATCGTCCCACGAATATGGTAGGATATCCTACAAGTTTCCTTCTATGACCATCCGATGTCCCTTCGAATGTCCTTTTGCATCGAACGAATAAGGTTGCCTATCAATCCATGGTACAGATGGCCTTATTCTAAAGGAAAGCAAAATAACACGAAAACAACTATTCTGAGTGGGTAAATAAGTCTCTTTTGCTTGCTCAATCAAAATACTCTTTACACCTCACACTTTTTTCAAATCTTTTCAAAGCACTTTGTATACATTCCAGCATGAATCATTACTATGTCTTTTCAAAAACAAAACATTTCCAAACACTTTGTATACATTCCAGCGTGAATCATTACGAAGTCAAAGCGAAATGCCTTTTCAAAATCTTTTCAAATACACACACACAAAAACAATTAAAGTGAGCTAAGCAATTAAGAGCCCATAGTTAACTATGGATGGAAAGGGTGCTAATACCTTCCCTTTTCATAACCACCTCCCTTACTCAGAATCTAACGAAGGGCTTTTCCTGTTCTTTTCGCCTTCCCTTAATTTGATAAAAGAAAAGTCGGTGGAGACTCTTGCTATCCGCAACATTTACGATCAAATGCAAAACAAACAAGTCAATTCTCCCACCGTGTTACAGAACTGGCGACTCTGTTGGGGACTATAAAAAGAGGTTACCATAGAGTCTAGATCACTTTAAATTGTTTGACTTGCTTGCTTTATTTTTAAGGGTTTCTTGGGTATCATATTTGTGGGGGATCCTACTCCCGGATCCAGGTTTCCTTAGGTAAGTAGAAATAAATCGTCGCGACCATTAGGCGTATACCGAAACGGTCAACATGATGGCTACGTTAGTGCGACACTTTGGATGTCCCGATTCTCCTTATGTTTAGTTGAGGAAAGTATTTGGTGTCTGCGTTGTGTCATCATCACTAACTCAACTTTTAGAACCCTAATTGACCCATCTTGGACATTAGAAGGTAGTGAGATGGCCGGCTTCGGTGTAGACTGAGGTTGGTTGATACTCGATGCTACGCTCATTAAGATTCAACTTTTGGGATGTTTCGGTCGACCACTTGGTAGTCGTATTGAAATAAAGCCTACGAGAAAGATGAATGATATGAGATTCCTAGAACTCGGTTACTATTATAGGACAGGTTGAACCCACACAAACTTTGGTAGGGTAGACACCTAAACCTCATGCAAGCCTTAACCTAGGGCTATTGTGTGAATTGCTTGTGCTTGCTACTTGTTCAAACATGACATCATGATATCATAACATCCTATTATTTCAAACTATTTAAAGGACCTAGGAATTTGTCTTTGCTTTATTTTGTAGGAATTATGGCTTCTAGAAAGACTATCCGAATCAACTTCATGGGTATACCTTCTCAGCTCAAAGAATTGGTTTTAGAAATTCCTGATCATCTTCAGTTCATCAAAAGACATGGTTATCTGCTTGACTTGGTTATCTCCGGTTTTGAAGAAGATACGATGCATGTCTTATTCCAGTTCTTCGACCCGAAACATCACTGCTTTACATTTCCAGATTATCAGTTGGTGCCTACCTTGGAAGATTCTCTAAGCTACTTGGGATGCCTATCCTTGATCAGATACCATTCACAGGTTCAGAAAAAGCTCTGAAATACGAAGACATCGCATCAGCGTTACATCTAAAGTGGTCAGACATTGAAGATAATTGGGAAATAAGAAGCGGAGTTAAGGGTTTTCTTGCCAAATTTCTGATAAAGAAAGCTCGAGAATTCCTAAAGGCTATGAGTTTCCATGCATTCGAAGACATTTTGGCCTTGCTAATCTATGGCTTGGTGCTATTTCCTAATCCAGATCAGTTCATAGACATGAACGCCATCAAGATATTCCTCACTCATAATCCAGTTCCTACCTTACTTGGAGACATCCTCCATTCTCTCCACACTCGTACTATCAAAAGACAAGGAACTCTCATATGTTGCATACCGTTACTTTCCAGGTGGTTTATTTCGCACCTTCCTCAATCTATAATGAAGAACGAGCAAAGATCGAAGTGGTATCAAAGGCTGATGTCACTCTCTCATTCAGATATTCGTTGGTGTCTTGTCTCTCAAAAGGACTTCATTTTCTTTGAGCATTATGGGGAATTCCCTAATGTACCACTCCTTGGCATAAGGGGAGGTATCACTTACAACCCTTCTCTAGCTCTATGTCAGTTTGGTTATGCTCTAAGAGATGGTCCTCATGATATGCTTCTCCAAGACGTTGTGTTTGACTATAACAATGATCTCCAGAATTACCTACGAAGATTTGTACACGCTTGTGGCATGGTAAAGAAGACTGATACCAAGACTTTGGGACACAAAAATTCCATTCCTTGGGAACCTTACCTCAAATGCATGCGAGCTCGAGCTCAAATCCTCATGATGTCGTTTACAGTTGTTCTACCAGTGATTATGGAACCTGTTGCTATAGGTGACGAACCCTATACTGTGCTTCATCCGGACATGCCTACTGATTTAGAAGACTTGAAGAGATCCTGGATTCAGCTTAAAGAAGAAAGGGATACACTCGAAGCTCAGTGCTATGTAAGTGAGAAGAAAGTATTAGAGTTGGCAAAGCTACTTCACGAGGAGCGAAACATCAGCGCCTACTTCAACACAAAGAGGAAGCGTCCATGGGAGACCTGAAAGCTTTAGGAATTTCTTTTTGTTTTAAAAACTTTCTTTTGTACTTAATAAAGAGAAACTAATAAAAAGTTTTATCTTATTTGTTTAACAAATTTAAATTCCTAAGGTTCTTGAAAACATTGCATTGCATAACATCGCATATCATGGCATAACATTTCATAACAGGTACACCAAAAACCGGTTTTCTTATTCTCTCGCTGTTTATTTCAGCAGAAATGGCTCTTGAATAGACTGTCAAAGATCTCCAGGCTCAGATTGCTCAATTCCAGGAGATGTTCACCAACTTGGTCCAAGGCCAGAAATACTTGAAGATGCTCATCACCAGAAAGAAGAAGACCATCGATATTCTCAACATGGGAAGGAATCACAAGGGTGCATCTAGGGTGGTCAGCCAGTTCAAAATCTCAGATAAGAGCGGTGAAACTGAGGGTAGTATCAAGAACAGTGAAGGAAGCCATCATGAATCTGAAAACGAAGATGAAGACTATGTGAACAAGTAGTATCCTCCTGACAACGACAAGTACAAACAGCTTGAAGACCGTTTGAATGTTGTGGAAAATCTGAAGATGTTCGGGCTGAACTTTGACGATCTGAGTCTTGTTCTTGGCATGGTAATCCCCCGCAAATTCAAGGTTCCTACCTTTCCCAAGTATGATGGCACCTCTTGTCCGAAGCTGCATTTGAAGTCCTATGTTCAGACGAGCCGTCCTCATACTGAAGACAGGAAATTGTGGATCCATATCTTTCAAGAGATTTTATCCGAAACTCAGTTAGAATGGTATTATCAGCTAGAGAATACCCACATTCATACCTGGAATGACTTAGCAGATGCCTTCTACAAGCAGTACCAGTACAATGATGAATTGGCACCCACTCGCATATAACTATAGAGCATGTCTACGGGTCGTGACGAGAAGTCCAAGGAATATGCTCAGAAATGGAGAGATCTAGCAGGCAGAGTTCAACCACCCTTGTCCAATAGGGAGTTGGTTGATATGTTTATGGGAACACTGACGGGCCCGTTCTTCAATCATCTAATTGCAAACTCTTCACCTAGATTCACCGAATTGATATTGACAGGCGAGTGCATCGAAGCTGGAAATCTTCAAATGCTGCGAAGAGATCTTTTGGTTGTAAGAAGGAAGCCAATGATGTGTATGGTCAGAAGAGCCGTGACAAAAGTGATCGCACCCAATCTGTGGGGGAAATCGTGATCTCCAACCCTACACCAACGCAACCTCAACGAGACAACGCGCGTAGTTAGAATGCGCCACGAAGACAGTTTACGAAGATCAACATGCCATTGTCTCAAGCATTGCAACACATGTTGAAAGCGGTGATCACTTTGAGGGATCCTCCTTAGCACGTAAATACATCCTCTCCAAAGTGTAATCCTAATGCAAGGTGTGCATACCACTCCAACAGTCCAAGGCACGACACCAACAACTGTTGGGCCCTGAAGAACAAGATTCAAGACATGATTGAAGCTAGAGAAATTGAGTTTGACCCTCTTGTCAAAACTCCGAATGTGATCAACGCACCAATGCCTGACATGGTAAAGGCTCCAATGCTATTGACGAAGACTCCTATGTTTATGATGTGAACAAACTGACTATTCCTCTGATGACTGTTAAGAAAGATTTGCTGCAAGCCGGTGTATTTCCAGGATGCCCTGATTATTGTCGTTGGTGTGCATCTGAATCTGACGGATGTGCTTGGTTGAAGAGGCGTATTCAACGCATGATGGAAAATCGAGAAGTTCTATTTTTGAAACCCCCATCTTTGGAAAATCTGTGCGAAGACATTTATAAGAATCTGAAGATTGAAGGCGTAGAAGAAGCCATACCAGATGTCTGGGATACCTTGGGGCAGCCCAGTGGAAAGTTTGACTTCATGGTTAAATATACTGCTCCCAAAAGTTACAAGATTCTAATCGAAGAAGTCAAGGCAACCGGATGGGGAGACGATTTCCCAGAAGACTATGCCGATGTGAACACAATAAGGATCACCTCTATCAATCTTGTGCCTAGACTGGAACCTCTCATTATTACCTCTCCCAGACCAGATCCATATTCCTCTAACAAAGCTATACCTTGGAATTATGGAGCTGAAGTTTACTATTATGGCGTCAAGCAAGAATCTTTGACTATTTAAGACGTTGCAACTGAAGCTACCAATCCTGATATCGGCAACATCACCAGATCGAGCAAGGTGACCAGAACCGGAAGAGTATTTTCTCCATAGATCTCTCCTCCAAAGGATACCACTACAGAAATTCGCATTCCTGCTATTGAACCAATTCCCGAAGCTAGAGGGAAAGAACCAGTCACTCATCCTACTTAGACAGAAGTACAAAAGGAAGTTATTGAAGACAACTCCAAGCAAGAAATGGAGGAAATTTTGAAGATCATCAAGAAGAGTGACTACAATGTTGTGGAACAGTTGGGACAAACTCCGTCCAAGATATCCATGCTAGCTCTGCTACTGTGTTCTGAGACTCATGCTAAAGCCTTGGTAAAGTTTCTGAAGAATGCTCGCATACCGCAAGACACTACTGCTGATTAATTCGAAGGTTGTATTGCTAACCTGACCGTCAACAATGGTTTAGGCTTCTCTGATGCTGATTTAACTCCTTCCGGAAAGAAGCACAACAAAGCCTTGCACATCTCCATTGAATGCAAGGGCACTACGTTGTCTCACGTGTTGGTACATACTGGTTCTTCTCTAAATGTTCTTCCGAAGAGCGCTTTAGACCGACTTAATGCTAAAGGAGTGGTCATGAAGCCCAGTTTCATAATTGTAAGAGCTTTTGATGGTTCTAAACGAATAGTGCTCGGAGAGCTCATCCTACTAGTTAAAGTTGGTTCCTAGACTTTTGACTCTACTTTCTTTGTCATGGACATTCGTCCATCTTATTCTTTCCTACTCAGACGCCCTTGGATACATGGGGCAAGCGATGTTACCTCTACCCTTAATCAAAAGTTGAAGTACCCAGTGAAAGGGAAGATTGTCACAGTATGCAGTGAAGAAGAATATATGGTGAGCCATCTGCAGTCATTCCGATACATCGAAGTGGGAGGCAAATTTGTCGAAACTCCATGTCAAGATTTTGAAGCAGTTCCACGAGTCATGTCTGTTGACTCCCCAATCACTCCTGAAGTCATTAGAGTTCCACCGAGGATGGACTCACTGAAAGATGCCAAAGCTGCAGTTGAAGAATGAGGTTGTACTGTTTGGGGTCAGCTCCCCAATTTACCATTCAAATCTGACAAGACTAGTTTAGGATTCACTATCAAAGGCCAAAAGATGGTACGCCGCGAACGTGGCAGCAAAATTCCTTTCCATATCAACAAAAGCGGAGTCAATGCTATAGAAGACGACGACAACGACTTCGACATCAACAATTCGATCTTCCCAACTCCAGGCGACGGACTCAACAATTGGAAGACTGAAGATGTTATACCAATCTCCTTTAGACAGGAGTAATTGCTTTTTTCTGTTATGCTTTTCACTTTTTACGCTTTGAACAATAAACTTTAAGCTTAGTGCCTTGCCCGGGGCACCATGGCTTGTTTGTGAGGGTTATTTTTGTCATTTGCATATTTTCATTCAATAAAATCATTGGACTTTGCATTTAAATATTGTGCTCTTTCCTTTTCTTTTACTTTATCACCCTTCAAAAAGCTATGGGTTCTTACACACACCCACATGATACACTGCAGCTTCACTCTGAATCTCGTCAATAACAGCTCTGCTAATATGACTTCGATAATCCGATCTACCAAGCCGAAGACGAAGGTGAGGAAGATTGTGAAGTGCCAGGAGAACTTGTCAGACTACTACAACAAGAAGAACAAGTTATACAACCACATGAAGAGCCAGTCGAGGTTGTGAATCTAAGTACCGACACAAACAGAAAGGAAATCAAGATAGGAGCGGGTCTTGAAAACAGTGTCAAAGAAAGATTGGTCTAGATGCTGGGAGACTATATCGAGGTTTTTTCTTGGTCCTACGAAGACATGTCAGGTTTAGACATTGACATTGTGGTACATCGACTTCCAACAAAAGAAGGTTTTCTCCCTGTGAAATAGAAGGTTCGTCGTATGCGTCCTGAGATGTCTGAGAAAATCAAAGCCAAAGTTATGAAACAGCTCAATACCGGTTTCCTAGCAGTTACTTCTTATCCACAGTGGGTATCAAACGTGGTTCTCGTGCCAAAGAAAGATGGAAAAGTGCGAATGTGTGTGGACTACAGAGATCTGAACAGAGCAAGTCCGAAAGACGACTTTCTGCTTCCACATATTGATGTCCTTGTTGATAACACTACTCATCACAAGGTTTTCTCCTTCATGGATGGTTTCTTCAGTTACAATCAGATCAAAATGGATCCCGAAGACATGGAAAACACTACTTTCGTTACACAATGGGGCACATTTTGCTACAAGGTCATGCCGTTCGGTCTGAAGAATGCTGGCGCCACATATCAACGTGCCATGGTAGCTTTGTTTCATGACATGGTCCATCATGAGATAGAGGTCTACATCGACAACATGATAGCTCGATCACAAAATAAAGAAGAACATCTTAATCATTTACGAAAGCTATTTGATAGACTAAAGAAATACTGACTAAGACTCAATCCTAATAAGTGCACCTTTGGAGTCATATCCGGTAAACTCCTGGGATTTGTTGTCAGTGGTAATGGTATTGAAGTTGACCCTGCCAAGGTTAAAGCTATTATGGAAATTCCAGCGCCCTGCACCGAGAAGGAAGTCAGAGGTTTCTTTGGACGACTGAACTACATTTCCAGATTCATTGCACATCTAACTGCTACTTATGAGTCGATCTTTAAGCTGCTGAAGAAAGATCAAGTAGTGGAATAGAACGAAGATTTCCAGACAGCCTTTGACAAAATCAAGGAGTACCTACAAAATCCTCCTATCCTGATGCCACCTGTCAAAGGAAGACCTGTTATCATGTACTTGACAGTATTAGATAACTCAATTGGGTGTGTGTTGGGGCACCATGACGAGTCTGGTCGAAAAGAGTATGCAATATACTACCTTAGCAAAAATTTTACCGACTATGAAACAAGATACTCGCAGCTCAAAAAAACTTGCAGCGCTTTGGCTTGGGATGCTCGCTGACTTAGACAGTATATGTTGACTCACACTACCTTATTGATCTCTAAGATGGATCCGATAAAATACATATTCGAGAAACCTACTATCTCCGGAAGAATAGCAAGATGGAAAATGATCTTGACTGAATACCATATCCAGTATACTACTCGGAAGGCGATCAAAGAAAGTGTAGTAGCTGATCATTTGGCTCATCAAGCTGTAGATGACTATGAATCAAATTCTTGCAGGTATATGGAGACTCAGCTTTAGTGATCAGTCAGGTTAAAGGCAAGTGGGATACGAGGCATTCGAATCTCATTCCATATCGAGAGCATGTTTTGAGTCTGATCCCTTACTTTGAAGAAATAACTTTTAATCACATTCCACCAGAAGATAATTAGTTGGCAGACGCATTAGCTACTATGTCATTTATGTTCAAGGTCATATGGGACAACGAAGCTCCCCAACTCATCATCGAAAAGTTTGACGAACCAGTATACTGTTGTGAACTTCAGAAGAGAAACCTTGGTTCCATGAAGGGAAGAGGTATCTCGAGACTCAGGAATATCCCGTAGTGGCATCTATCAATGACAAGAATTTATTAAGAAGATTCGCGTCCAAATTCTTCCTCAGCAACGACATCTTATACAAGCGCAATCATGACTTGTGCTTACTCCGCTGTGTAGACCAGAAAACAGTGTAACGAATTATGGAAGAGTTACGCGAAGGTGCATTCGGTACCCACTCCAGTGGACATACAATGGCTAAAAGGATCCTCAGAGGAGGTTACTATTGGTCCACTATGGAAGCTGATTGTCATCGCTATGCTCGATCTTGTCACAAATGCCAGATATACGCAGATAGAGTACACGTACCTCCAGTTCCCTTGAATGTTATGACCGCTCTATGGCCTTTCGCAATGTGGGGCATTGACATGATTGGAGAGATCAAACCCACCGCTTGCAATGGATATCGTTTCATCCTTGTTGCAATTGATTACTTTACCAAATGGCTAGAAGCAGCCTCGTTCGCATATGTTACCAAGAATGTTGTGGCTCGATTCATCAAGCACAATCTTATCTATCGGTATGGCGTCCCCGAAAGGATTATCACGTACAATGGTATAAATCTCAATAACAAAATGATCACCCAGCTCTGCACATAGTTCAAGATTAAGCATCACAACTCTTCTCCATATCGGCAAAAAATGAATGGCGCAGTGGAAGTCGCCAACAAAAATCTCAAGAAGATCATACAGAGATGACAATGACTTATAAGGATTGGCACGAGATGTTTCCATCTGCTCTCCCCGGTTATCGCACTACAGTACGAACATCTACAGGGGAAACCCCTTTCTCTCTTATATATGGTATGGAAGCAGACCTACCAGTCGAGGTTCAGATACCCTCAACCAGGGTCCTCCAGGACACAGAGTTAGGCGATGATGAATGGGTCCAGACTCGCCTTGACCAGATCAACTTGATCATCGAAAAGTGGCTCGCAGCCATCTGCCATGGACAGATCTACCAGAAGCGAATGATTAGAGCATTCAACAAGAAAGTCAATCACCGAGTCTACCAAGTCGGTGATCTAGTAGTTAAGCGCATCCTCCCTCCACAAGGTGATCCCAGGGGCAAATGGACTCCCACATATGAGCGACCATTTGTGGTCAAAATAGTATTTTCCGACGGAGCTATGATACTAAGCACTATGGATGGAAGACTTCCCACCACGTGAATGCGAGATAGTCAAAAAATATTACGCATAAACGAGACCCGTTAGGTTGACGGGCCTAGGAAAAAATAAGGGCATCCTGGCGGACCAAAAGGTTCGGCAAAAAGTTAAGGATATACAAAAAAAATGTACACCCGGCAAGTCAAAAACCTGCAAAGGCGGCTTAGGCAAAAAAGGGTATCTCGGTAGACTGAAAACCCGAAAGGGCGGTCTAGGAAAAATTTAGGGATTTAAGTGTACGACTATGTCTCGTCCATATCACCTGCTTACAGACTACAATGCTATCAGCTTCAAGATTCGAATGGCGCAAATCATTTCAATCACTTTCTTATGACAGCGAGGAGATAAGATAGTTGAAAATATATGAGCAATAACATAGCTAAAACTTGACGAGATTGTTTCCTCATAGCTTTTTACTATCCTTGTATACAAATTGCCTAACTATAGGCCACTTTTTCAATCCAATGCAAATTCTTTTTCTAATTATATTGTTGTTTGCATAAAGTCCAATGATTTCTTTGAATGATTATATGAATCTGACAATAAACATTTGTTCACAAACGTATGAAAAGCGAACGGAAATGGTAATTACTACAGGCTCTAGGGATTGAGATGACGACTAAAGTCACCGATACACCCCCACAGAGTCAGTTTTGCAAGAAATACATCCACAAAGCCATCGCTCTCCCCACAAAGGCAAATCTTCTCCAACAAAGTGCTACAATTTTCTCCCAACAGTATTCCAATACTTCCAACTTCATCACGTTAGTCCCTAAGAAATGATACTATCAACTTCATAACGTTAGTCCCTGAGCAACGATCCTATCAACTTCATCACATTAGTCCCCGAGCAGTGATCCTATCAACTTCATCACATTAGTTCCTGAGCAGTGATCCTATCAACTTCATCACGTTAGTCCCCGAGCAGTGATCTTATACCTTCATCATATTAGTCCCCAAGCAGTGATCCTATCAACTTCATCACGTTAGTCCCCGAGCAGTGATCCTCTACCTTCATCATGTTAGTCCCCCAACAGGGTCTATGGACAATGTAATCATCCTCGGTAAGGTCTACACACAAGATCCCCGACCGAGTATCACTCAATCATTATTACTCTTCCAGCAGCACTAATATCCAGACTCGAAACTTGGTCAGAAAGTGCATCGGAGGGATTTGAATCATCTCTTATTCCCTAGCCAGGGTTTTCAACAACCCCATCCCTAAGTGGACATCAGAAATTCCCAATAGAATGTTCCTATCTTCTTCAATATGGATATGTTTTGAAATACCATAACACCTACATTCATGCATTATACATAAAAATCATCACATGTTCATTCACAAGCATTATCATATATTTGCATACATCATAATCTGTATAAGACTAATCATATCCTTTTAAGTTAAATTTCCCCAAAAGGTAACAACTATTCTCCCAAGAAAAAGGTCAAAGATTAATACCCGAAATAAGACGGGAGAACTATTTGAACGACCATGCAAACTATTCCCAGACAACGGATCATGGATTAAACCCTGAAACAAGATGGGAAAACTATCCGCATCCTGACAAATATTCGTTTCAGAAACAACCAAGACAAAGGTTCATTCTGACTCCCTCTTATTATCAACCTCCCCAGATGGCATCTTTAAGCCCATCTCCGACTACACATCTTCATCTCTCCAGATGGCATCTTTAAACCCATCTCCGACTACACATCTTCATCTCTCCAGATGGCATCTTAAGCCCATCTCCGTTTTCTCTTTATTCCAAAAGAAGAATACCGAGTGTAGCGTACGACTCACTCTCCCGCATCGGCTTTTCCTAATGGCATCTATAAGCCCATTCCATGCAACCACGAGTGCAAATTTTCAGGTGTACTCGAGTGTTCAATTGTCTTCTACCTTCAGGTCACGAAAGGCAAGCATACCAATCTAACCCTTCAGGTATAAGAGGATTGAACAGGGGCAACTGTTATACCCCAAAATTTTCTCTCCTACTTCTCAAGACAATCCATAACTCCATACTAAAAAAGTTCACAAGGTTTGATCAAATAAACTCCCTCCTAAGCAATCAATCCAAACAAGGATTTTGCATATCTCAAGTTAAGATGGATCTCCAGTACTTTAAGTGGTCATCATATCTCATCATATGCTTCAAGGGATCATCATATCAAGTTTCAAGCCTTACAAGTCAAAATTGCTCATCTAATTGCTCAAATAGTTGGAAATCAGCAATATTGGACAAAAAGTCAACTGTGGTCAACATACAGTCAAACTTCATCAAGAATAGTCAAGATTTGATCAAAAGTCAAAGTTTCTAATTTAGGGCTTTTCAGACAAAAGTGAACAGAACTTTGACCAAGCATAACTTTCACATACTCTATCTGAAAGTTTTTCACCAAAGCTCGTTTTAAAGAGAATTTAATTCCCCACAACTTTATGTCTCAAAAGCTTGGGCTGGAAATGCTTCATTTAGAAGTTATGGATCAAAACATTACAGGTGTTCTTGAGCATGGAAACTTCAATGAAGATGAAATCAAAAGGGCTGTTTAGAAGACATCTTGAGCTTTCTAAAAAGTCCAAGAACACCCAAAAATGTTAAACATTGAGCAAGATACAAGTTGTGCAAATTGAGCATTTTTGAGGAGGTGCATAAAGAGAAATACTTGAGAAAGTAAAAAAATTTCCAAATGGGCTTAACTTTTTTTGATTCAAACTTGTTCCTTATCTGAAATAGAACCTCCAAGCCCAAGGCCACGTTTTTTATCATTTATTTTTATTTATTTTGGATTTTTATTCATTGAAAACCAATTTAATTAAAATAAAAGATATAAAATCAAATTTTAAATGCAAGATTGATTTTCTCTCATTCTTGAGGTCCAAGCAAGCCACACAAGCTGTCATTTTCGAAATTATCAAGATTTGCAATAGAATTGATTGAAATTGATTCAAAAAAGGAAACATTTGGTTTCATCACAAATCAAATATTTTCTAATTGATTGGCATATAATTCCTTCATGATTCAGTACCTAATCCATCCTAGTATATATACACATTGATTCCAGATGCCAGAGGACGAAAATTTTTGCCTCCAAGAACTCTAAAAAACTTCACAAAACCGTGTGTTTCAAGCAACTTGCAGCTAAAGTTTTGCTTCGATCCAGGCCATTCTAAGCATTCAAACAGCTTCCTGGTGCTCCTCTGAACCGTTCCAGACCCTTGCAAGCACGTAAAAGCTCCTGAAACGTAAAATCACAGTTTCGGTTTCCATACATATTTTCAATTTTCAATTTCATACATACATGTTTGTTTAATTGAGTTTGATCATATATTTGTGGTTGTATTGATGTTTCGATGCTTTCTGGATAGTTTGATTCATGTTTAGATGCACGAACCAGCATCTGCCATTGTTAGGGTTTTAACCTTCAAATTGGGGTTCTCTGTTTTAGCCTAAATTAGACCAAACTACGGGCATGGTCAGGTTGAGTGGATCAATTCCAATCGATCCATGGTTTCATATATAGTTTATCTTTGGTATTTGTTAAGTTTTAATTTGCAGGTACTATAGCTACGAACCAAAATCCGTAGGCAAATGATGCAGCAAATTCGTTGGTATAGGTCTGGAAATTCAAATGAAAAAGACGATCCCTTGGCGCGTTTTGGTTCCAACCCTAGAAGTTCCAACTTCTGGACATCCCTCCGAAGCAACACGTCCAGAAGCTCTAGCCGGATCCCGGAGAAACATCACGTCCGAAGCTCCACACGGATCCCGAGGAGACGTCATGTCCAGAAGCTCCAGCTTATGGATCCCCTTCAGCAATAGAGCCCCCAGAAGCTCCAGCTTCTGGGCATCCTAGATCCAGAATCTCCCAAAGCCCCAGCTTCTAGACCCTTTCCAACACGGACTCCCAAGCTCCGCAGGCGACTCCAAAGCGAAATTCCAGAAGCCCTAGCTTCTGGACACGCTCAACAGGATTCTCCCCTAAAAACTCCAATTTCTAGGTTCCCAGGCGCCACTCAGCGTGGGCCCGAGGCGACGTAAGCTCGATCATTTTCCTTATTTTATTTATTTTTCTACTTTTTTCTCATTTTCTATTTATTTAATTTAATTAATTAGTAATTAGGTTAAATAATTAGCTTAATTAGGTAATTTCACAAATAATTGTTAATTAACTTAATTAGTTTAATTTAGGTTAATTTTCATTAAATCTTTTTTTGAATTAAAATCAAATAGAATTAGGTTTTTTCTTACATCAACATTAGCTTTCAAAAATCACAAAAAAATACTAGGATGTAGTTTCTCTTCTGTTATTTATTTTGCATTTAAATTCTAGAAAGGATGTATAGGTTGCAATTTTATTTTCATGTAATAGCGTAGATTTACATTTCCGCCTTTACTTTCTGCACCTCCTATTATGTAGCTGCCTCAACGCCATGTAATAGCGTAGGACCTTTATATTTTCGCAATTTATTTGCCGCACCTATTAAACTGCTAGTAACTAGGTGTGTATCGCAACATAAAAATCAACATAGATCACTAATCATAAGATAAATATCTGAATGTAACACACTCTCTTCACACATGCACCCTGTTTAGGGTATCCTCTCTTGTTGCCTTATGAATAATGGCCAAGTCCCTTGAATGTGGGGATATCTTAGCACAATTGCCTACAGACATATCATCATAGTCCCTTCGATACAAAGATCATAGTCCCTCGATGACCCTCGATGTTTCCTACAAATATATGATCTCGTTCCTCGGTTGTTGCCTACGAAAAGTGATGATCGTCCCTACGAATATACTAGGATATCCCTACAAGTTGCCTTCTATGACCATACGATGTCCCTTCGAATTTCCCTTTTTTACGTCCAATGAATAAGGTTGCCTATCAATCCATGGTATGGATGGCCTTATTCTAAAGGAAAGCAAAATAACACGGAAACGACCGTTTTGAGTGGGTAAATACGTCTCTTTTGCTTGCTCAATCAAAATACTCTTTACACCTCACACTTTTTTCAAATCTTTTCAAAGCACTTTGTATACATTCCAGCGTGAATCATTACAAAGTCTTTTAAAAAAAAACATTTCCAAACACATCCTATACATTCTAGAGTGAATCATTATGAAGTCAAAGCGAAATGCCTTTTCTAAATCTTTTCAAATACACACACACAAAAACAATTAAAGTGAGCTAAGCAATTAAGAGCCCGTAGATAACTACGGATGGAAAGGGGGCTAATACCTTCCCTTTTCATAACCACCTCCCTTACTCAAAATCTAACGAAGGTCTTTTCCTATTCTTTTCGCCTTCCCTTAATTGGATAAAAGAAAAGTCGTTGGCGACTCGTGCTATCCGCAACATTTGCGATCAAAAGAAAAACAAACAAGTCAATTCTTCCACCGTGTTACAATATGTTTTCACTTTGTTTGGTACATCAATTAGTTGGAAATCAACACTTCAGAAGGTTTTTGCATTATCAACCACTGAAACGGAATATATTTCCTTAACTAAAGTTGTGAAAGAAGCATTATGGCTTGAAGGTTTTTAGATGGAGCTGAAAATTTGAGGTGAAGTTATCACTGTTAAATATGATAGTTAAAGTGCAATACATCTGTCGAAGAATTCAGCCTATCATGAGCGAACCAAGCACGTTGATGTGAGGCTGCATTTCATCAGAGGGGTAATCGAGCATGGAGAAGTCCAAGTGCTGAAGGTTTTGACAGATCATAATGTTTCTGATATGATCACCAAGACATCGCCTAGTAGCAAGTTTTTCCACTGTATGCAGTTGATAAAGCTGCATGAAGAAAACTAGTTCGTTAGTTGATAATAGAGTTTGTTCCAAGGTGGAGATTTGTGACATATTGGATGGAACTCGATTAGGTCGAAGGTAGTATCTTGGTTCGACGGTTCGAAAGAGTTTAGTATGCAGTCGAAGTTTTCTCACGTGCTGTTGTCGAAGATTTACAAGATGTAGTCGAAGTGTGTTCTAGCTTGTAGTTTCGAAGGATGCTAGGATTGATAACATCGAATTGGGTCTATTTGTTATGTCCAATTGGTTAAGTTAGCTTGTATCCTAAGTTACCTTGTAATAGGTATTTGTGATAAAAGCCCATTAGTTCAGTATGTCAGATTTATTATAAATATCATACTAGTCTCTCATCATTGCATACTGCAAATCCTATTTTAGGGTGAGAGGGTTATTTCTTATTCTTGTATACTTGTAATCATATTTCAAGAGTAGGGAAAGAATATAAGTCAATAACCAATTCTTGTGTGCATCGTGTTCTTCATTTTTTTTCCTACGCTAATTGTTTCTTGATCATTAAGCAACAAGTTTATATTTTGTTCTAAGGCATCCGATTCACAACAAAATACTTATTGATGAATTATTTAATTGGGTTATTGTCTCTGAATGATTATTATATAATAATGATTTTATAAAATTTTAAAAACACTAAAAGCATAATGTTGTTTTTTATAAACGTGGCACCCCAAATTAATTCAATTATTAAATAATTAGAAATTTAATTATTAATTTAATTAAAGATTTAATTATTGGCATTTTTGAATTAATGGATTTAATTAATTTATTAAATAATGGAAGTGTTGGGGGTGTGAAGTTGAATTGTAGGGTGTATGGAGTAAACGATTCTACTTAATCCTAATTAATTTATTTCTATTATTTGGCAAATAAAAAGGAATAAATAAAGGAATCAAAAGAAACAAGTGAGAAGAGGAAATTAGGATTCATTCTACGTGCTTTTGGAAAAGAGAAGAGAAAGAGGAGAAAAAGCCAGGTAAGGGGGGATTGAATCTGATTTTTATGCCTTATAGGTTTTGAGAATCGATAGAATAATTTAATCCGTTAGGAATCTCGAATTAGAATAATTGAATATGCCCTAATGTTATAATCCGACGTAAAACCTTGATTGGGATTGGTATGAACGGTGAATTCGTGTAATATGATTCTAGGATGATTAGAAAACATGTTTTTGTGATCAAAAGTATGTAAAATTTCATGAAAAAATTTTGTTTTATGAGGATATGAGGTTTGGTGATGATTGGATGTGATGGTGATTCGTAACAGTGAAGAAAACCTGGATTCTGGGTGAAAACAAATAGTATGAATCGACACAAGACAATATGAATCGATGCATGTTGTGAAAGTTTAGAAAACCAGAAGCCTTGGAAAGCTATGCATCGACTCATAGAGTCATGCATCGATTCATAAGAAGAAAAATAGGGCCATGTATCGATGCAAAGGAGTTATGGGTCGACACAAGGGAGTTATGCATCGACACATGATGCGTATGTGTCGACACATACTGAAGAAAATTTTAAAAATGCATAAATTTTATGTTATGCATCGATGCATAATAGTTTTGAGTCAATGCAAGCTGGTTATGCATTGATGCATAGCCTTATGCATCGATGCATACTGTGTTGGGGCTGAACCATGAATTTTTCTAAAACGGTTTCGGTCATATCTTTTCAACCGTAACTCCGATTTAGGCATAGTTGGTATCGTTCGAAAGCTTAGAACGAGCACTATCTAATAATAATAATTTCAAAACCAGTAATTGAGATCTGGAAGAATTAATATAGTTTCCGTAGTAAGAATACGTTATAAATTAGTGGTTATTCACTGCGTATACTTGTTGTACGTTAATTCCATGTATTGAGATTAACGTTATGTTCATGATTTCACTGTGGGCATGTGTTATTGTTGCTGTTATTGATCATAGATGGAATAATGATGTATGTTCATACTATGTATTTGAATTTTTGCATGCTTCTGACGTGCATGCATAAGCATTGTTGATGGTTCATTCCCATTATGCGGTATTGAACTTGCAGGGCCAATAAACTTACCTAATGGACAGAGGTGGTGAGGCTAGATTCTTGACCCAGTGATGTATGGGCGAATCATTGATTGACGCTGTTTTCCGAGGTGTAAGCGGAATAGGGTGTGGACTTGGTTCACGTTTGGTACCACATGCATTTGAGTCTGCATTGCATATGTTATTGTAACATGTTAGGATGATTTCCAGTGTTATAATTGCATTGATTGTTGTTGTATTCATTGAACGTGTGAATTGTATTATGAATCGTATGCTAATGCTGTTAATAAGGGTGAATAATGAATTGGTTGTTTTATTGTTTTTGAGAAATGTATAATGCATTTTAATCTTGATGAAATCTCACCCTTACTTTAAACCCATCTCCGACTACACATCTTCATCATGTATTTGGATTAGAATTGTATGACATCATTAGTTGAATAAAGTAAATTTTGGACACAAAATACCCTCATTTTGGTGAATTGGAAGATTAAGAAGCAAGGGTAGAAAAATTAGTTCTAGAACCTTAGATGTTCTTATGTGATAGATGTATTGTTGTATCACACTTACACCAGTATTGGGATTTATTGCAAATTGAAAGGTCATCAACATTTTCCAATAACCATATTGCAACCTTTTCCTTTACAGTGCACAAGTCAGCAGAATGCAACCATTCGTCTTCTGTATATCGACAGCCATATTGTTCCTTCAGCCAATAAATTTTTTTGACTTCCAATGCAAAAAGCAACCATTCGTATGCCAAACAATTAATTCTTCTTGTTTCCCATGTATTCGGCTGGATCTAAGAGGCAATTTCAATTTCTCACCGTCAATGAATTATGTTTTTAAGGTAATTTCATGTCACACTCGAATCAATCGCAACAGATTTCAATTTCTCATTATCAGAAGATCAAAAACAATAGCAACAAAACACTCGAATCAAATTTGTTCATGATTTCTCGCTCATTCTCGACCCTTAAATGCATCGATTCACCAATCACGAGCAAAGAAAAGAAAAAAATTAAGATGCAATAACAACTTACAAACAAAACAAAAAAACGGAATCGAAAAGGGTCAGGTACGTGGAATGCTTGCTCTTCTTTTCTCAAATCTATTTTTGTATGCTTCGTCTTCTTCTCTCTGATTTCTTATTCGTTCTTTTTCTTCTTCGTTTTCTTTTGCGAGTTATTGTTGTTTGTGTATTGCGTTAGCAATGTTTGAGTTAGGGTTGATTGAAGATGTTGATGATTTGCAGTTATGGTTTGTGATGAGAGCAAGCCTGTTGTGAGATTGACAGGGAAAAATGAATGTGAATTTAATGATTTTTTTGATGTTGGTTCTTACCAAGGTTTTGGTTGGTCTGGTTTCGGTGAATGATATTGAATATTTATTAAAGATTTTAGTTTTGTTTATTATGGTTTAGTATCCTATAGATAAGGTGCAATGGAGAAAGCTCAAGATTCAGACCTCTCGATGACAACTGAAAGCTCAAGAAAGTTATTTGTTGTTGGCTTATAATTATTTCTTCCTGAATAACTTAACTTTACATTTTTAGGCATTGAAGAGTTCTACAACTATTGTGTTACACCCTGGTCGAAATACTATAACCTTTGATCTTTCACCTCATAAACCAGGATCATATGTTCTTGAGGTTCTTATAGGGCAGATTGAATAGTTGAGGTATAGATCTCACGGTGTTTCAAATGTTGGTCCTGCAGAGATGGATGATGTTATGTGTTATGAAAAGTCAGCTAAACCTATTTTAAAGGTAAGCTTTATTTAGCAATATAAAAAGGAATGTCATGATTCAATAGAAGATATGGAGTTTGTTCATATGAACATATTCCTCCCTTTGATGTTTCCTATTTATCTTTAATTTTCCTTAGGATTTTGGTAGACATATTCTATCAGTTGTTTCATTAGTGCTGTTTATCTTTTGTATCATCAAAAAAAGCTACTGTCTATGTTGTCAATAAATGTTTTGTTTGTTTTCTAATTCCTCTTTTAGTTTTGAATTCTGTTATGTAAAGGGTATATCAACAACAATATTCTAATGCCCGCGGACGAGAGGACAAAATATAGCCACTACTAGGATCTTCGTCAACATGAGTCCTTGGATGCTTGAGCGACGATGATTGATCTGAGGTAGCTATGCTTATTGAATTACTTGAGTGAGAAATAAATCATAAGAGAAATTAAAGGTTTCTTTGTTACATATATGTATTAGTTTATACATAAGCACTTATATGATAAGCGATTTTGATGTGGACCAATTTCAATGTTTTTTTTTGTTTTGTTTTATTTGCTCATTCTTTTCCCATGTAATTGCATATTTCACAAGGAGTCAATGGCTCTCATGGTATGTCTTTCATTGCTTTAATCGTCATCATTGTTGTAATCACTGTCATTTAAATTCTTTCACAAGTGAATAAAGGTTGATTTGATTGTATAATATGTTACTTTTTTGCTGCAGATGAGTGGAGGAGATCTTAGAGTATCGACTTTATTCCCGTTACGAAGAGTATTTTTACTCGGGTAAAGGCTATACTGGTTTGGGATGCATTCCAAATATATTCGGTTTCTTTATAATGTCAAAGAGCTCATGTTGTTCCATGTAGCATTTAAACCATTACATAAATTGCTGGCTTTGGTATATTTGTTATATCAGTATATAATTTTACACCATTTTTTTGCTTTCTCTCATGATTTAAAAATAGTGAAGTTAGGCTTGAAAAGATAAGCTACTACCAACTGTTGCATCAAACTTAATTTTTATAGTTTCTTCATTCTTCTGTTGCATTGTAGTTATACTTTACCATCATTTTAAGAACTGGTTCATAGACCTTATCAAAAAAGCTTATGGTATTTTTCATAATCTTTTTTAGCTTATTTTTTGAAGTTAATCCTAAAGCAAATATGATTTGGTTACCAATTTGGAGGAGTACATGTTGGTTGAAAACTTCAAAGCATTATAGATGATGTTTAGTGAGACACCAATTAGAAAGACATATTTGTAGATGATTTTGATCTGTTCAGTGATTTGATTTTCAAATATTTTCTATGATATCCTTCTCCAAGAATAATAAGCTTTTAATTTGTATATAAATTTATTATTCAATACTCCTATTTAATTATTATTATTAGAGAAAATTATAATTAGACATATATTAATGTTATATACGAATACAATGTATTTATTCATAAATAAGAATGTTTTAATTTGTATATAAATTTATCATTCAATACTCCTATTTAAGTATTATTATTAGAGAAAATTATAACTAGATATATATTGATGTTATATATGAATACAACTTATTTATTCATAAATATGTGATGGAAAATTAGTAAATGATTAATACTGCTTTTTTCCTCTTCCATACATTTTTTAATTACATTAATTTTTATTATTACGTTCTAATTCAAATCAATTTATATTCTGATATATATGTTTTAAAAATGATTTTTACTTCTCATTATAACATTTAATTTTCAATGAAAAGTAAAATGCTATTAGGATCACTATAAATAATAATTAATTGCGTTTATCATTCTCTTCAATATTATTAATTAGGATGCATTATCAAAATTTAAATCATTAAATTATGCCTTATGATCACTATAAATTTATTTTATTAATTTAAATCATTAAAATTATGTCTTACCATCACTATAAATGTTTTGCACTTATCACTACAAGTGTTATCTTATCACTTAAAATTATAAATTTATGGACCAGTTTTTTAATTGTATTTAAAAGAATTTGAGGAAATTTTAAAATTCATTAATAGCATATCATTAATAAATTTCTATTTTAGAATTCATTAATAAGGATTTATTTTAAAATTCACTAATAAAGATTTATTTCAATTATATTTTACGTACTGACAAAAATCACAATGGGTTTAAATTAATGATTGTATTCTTATTAGTTTTGAATATTTTAATTAATTAAATTCAAATCTTTCCATTATTTTTATTATACTATTTATTTATTCTATTATTTTTTATATGTTTACTATTTGAAATATATAAGTTCCAAATTATATGGATTGGCTAAATTTTAATAAAACAAATAATAGAACAATATTTTGATTTTCAACTTATAATCCTATCTAGAATGTCTTAACATGTTGTGTTAAAGAAGTTCAACATGGAACAACATGTCATATGAGATGTCGGACATCATCACGGAATTAAGTTTGTTCTGTTTCAATTGTGCGTAATATTCGGGAATATTATTCATATTACGTGGAGGTTGGAGGTTAAAGAGAAAAAACAGAAGGGACCTTGATTGTAGCAAAAGTTATCTGCGTATTTTTTTCTACATAAGTTTGTTTCTGCATAAGTTTGTTACAACTTATGTTGTTATTTTGAAGGCCCAAATCCAGTTGGGTAATAGGTTATAAATATGTAGTTGTAACCTAGTTTTGGTAGGCTAGACGGTTTTAGAAAGATGTAGTCTTTAGAGTTAACCATGTAAGTGAACCACCCGAATTATGGGATGGTCACTGATTTTTTACATCGAAGCCTGTAGGCAAGAGGGTTATTTTCACTCACTAAGAAGCTGTGAAGCAATGGGTGTAGTAATGTCTTTGGAATAAGCTGTGAAGCAAATCCAAATTAGTTTCAGTCACATGTGTGACTATGATTTTACTTGTGCTATAAGTGAGTGTCGCACCCCAAAATTTACCCTCTTCTTTTTATTGCACACAAACGCATTCATGTCAGGGGTGTTATGGTTATGGGTTTGAGGTGACTCGCAATGGTTCTTTTACAAGCTATAGAAGATATTTGCATTTTCAATCAATCCAAGATATTTAAGATTTACGAAGAATCATCAATCTCCTAGGCATATCTTAAGGTTTAGTATTTTGGGTCATCTAAGTTTTGATTTAGATAAAAGATTTAATTTTAGTAGACAATCATGGAAAGTGCATAACATTTGGAACTGTGGTCCTTTAGGATATTTGTAGTGGATTTTGGTCAAGAGAAAATCAAGGCGAATTAAGGATTATGAGCATTGGTTTTGTTCAAGAATTTGACTCAAGCAAAATTGGAAGATTTATTTGAGATTCCATGGATTAAAGGCAAGTTGGGTTTTGTTAATCGAATTTTTTCCCATTATTCCATCATCTTTAGGTATTTAGAAACGTTCAGATGTACTTAACATTTTGAAAATATTTGGAATCAAAGGTTCAAAACAAGTTAATTACATCCAATTTCTATCCAATTATTACCAAGGCTTGTTCATGGCATTAAGATAATGACATGGGAATTAAGACATGGAATCACCATTTAATTTGCAACATTCAATTGGATGTATTTTTCCAAGGTAACTACAAGTTCAAAATAAGAGTTGAAGTTTGGTATTTTTATTCAAGATTCGATTTGTTGGCAAAATCAAGATTGAATTACAAGTTCCAAATTGGATTGACATTTTACATGCTTATAAGTTTGATAAAAGACTCTTGCATACTTTTTAAAGCATTGATACAAATGGAAGTCAAGTCCTAAGTTTTCCAACTACAATTTTGTTACAATGCAAATTCTAATAGAAATCTTGTGCTAACGAGATCTTCATCCCTTGTATTCCTTTATCCTTCATCTTCAAAGTTTCCATTGTGTATTCAAGCTACTTTAGCCTTTCCATCTTCAAAGCTAATCATCATTACATGAAAACAAGAAAAGAAGAATTGATTAGCAAGAAACATGAACATAATTAGGAGCCAAAACACAAAAAAACCAAAGTGTTCATCATTTTCCAGATCTGACAAAATTCATCAGGAAATCACAAACACATAGCCAACAACCTTGACAAACAGATAACCAGAAAACCAAATAACATAAACGATGTCAAACCAGCAAGAAACCAAAATCTCAGAATCCCAGAAAATCACTATCAAGAACCAGCAAGCCAACAAGAACAAACCATTCACAGAAACCCTAATTATTCATCATCATCTTCCTAAACACTAACCCTTCAGATAGAAAGAAGAAGAGGATAGGAAGTTGAGAATCAGAACAATCTCACCCGAAAGTTGTGAAGAGACCAAATCGAAACCCTAGGGTTTCGTTCACCCTATTCAAGATCTGCATCAGACCAGCCACCACCTGAAAAATTCAAAGCCAAATCAGGCATCAGAAGAAAGAAATAAATCAGAATATGTGAAGAAATTTAAAAATCGAAGCCCTCGCCGCCGCCACCATCGTCGTGAGGCGATTTTCGGCACGACGACTTCACCCCTTCCGACGCCTTTTCATTAAAAAAACAAAGTTCTCAGATCGCGAAAAAAGAGACAGATCGAGATCGCGAGCAAGGTTGGGGAGAATATGGATATCTCGGCGAAAGCATGGAGTTCTGATCGAGAAACAAAACGAGACACAGAGATCGTGTCATAGAAAACCGTTGAGACCAGATTGCAAAGAGAACCGGAGTTCCAAACCGCAACATATGAGGTCGTGACGGCGGGAGGTAGTAAGAGAAGAAGAAGTTTTTCTAGCGTTGAGAAAGATGAAGATAAGAGTTACAGGAAGCATGCAAGTGGGAAAGATGAAAAGTATTAAGTAAAAACAAACGTGAACAAGAGAACATTTCTTCTCTTATGCTTTTGTTCTTTTTTCTGATAAATTTGAGTTTATTTAGTTAAAATCTTGTTTAACTAAAAAGAATGGTTAATCCATTGATTAATACGGAGGTGACACTTGTCACTGTCCGTTAGTTGACCTGATACAGATATCCCATCATATCTTCCATGCACCCTCATATTCCAGCCCTCAAATCTTCATCAAACCATCATCATCACTATCACATTTTTGTCTGATCAGATCGGACGACCCAAAAGCGCACCTCCACCATAAACCTCCCTGAAGTCATCATACTGAACTCAGCGGGCCCTTTATTTGGGCCTGGACCCTCTTTCTGGTTTTCTCATGACACCCCCCAAATCTGCTGCATACAGGCTATTTCTAAAACTTAATCTTATTTATTTGTTTTGCATTATATTTTGATAAAAAAGAATGTAGTTAAATAATTATTTTCTTTAAAACATTTGAAGTTTAATATTATTAATTAAATTATTAATTAATTTTATTAAATGAAAAAAATGATTTAATTTAAATAATTATTTAATCCGATTTGGCCGTGTATTGTGTGCTAAATTATTTTACTCGCCTTTTGCATGCTTGTACGATATTCACGATTGTACACTTCACACATAATTAATATAAAGCAATTCTGGTTTCTTTTGATTGGCTCATAAGCCAATTTCCTAAAGGGTCTCATAGTTGAGAATGGGCATGACCATCCTCACAAGATTAATTAAAGCCCTTGTTGCTTTGATTAATCATAACCCGAATAAATATTGGTTCACATACCAATTTTCCATGCACAAGGGTCTCATAGCTGGGGATGGGAGCACCTATCCTCACGAGATTAATTAAGTTCACATACTTGATTAATCATAACCCGATTCAATTTCTATCGGTCTGTCACCAAACCCCCTAAAAAATACTTTCATAATTAAAGTTCTAAACCTCGATCCAACGTCGAGTTTCTTTTCAAAATATTTTCATAAATAAATACTCCACTTCTCTCTCTTCCCAAACGTATGGTAGTCAGTCCTGTTTCGACCCTCGACTGTACGTTTGGTTTCTTTAATTGAATCTAATTAAAGTGAACCTTGTTTCACCTTACCTTTTCTTAATAAACTTTTTGGGTAGAAAAAGATGATTAGGATGTTTCTGTCCACTCATCTGAGTACTTTGGGATTTATCCGTTGAACGCTTATGGTCTGATGCTTGTATCCCATATAAAAATAACTCAACTCACTTAACTCTTTTTCGCTCACACGCGAACTCTTTTCTTATAAAGAGCGTGCGATAGCCATTTTAAACACGAACGAGGACTTAAGCTTTTCAAACAAACTAAACAAGTCCAAGTTCAAGCATTTGAAAAGTCTAATGCACGATTTTTCTTAAAATCAACACAACCCACCAAAACGTTTTCAAGAGGAACTACGGAGTTTTGGCTTTCCCATTGCACGAGGGAATACGTAGGCACAAGGTTTTGAAACCGCGGCAAACTCAAAATAATAATAAACAAACCCTGCTTCTTTTATTTCTCGATTATAACTTAGAAATTAGCGAATATACACACGCAATTAGAACTAAACGGGTCCCATCGAGTATGATGGATGTGAGGGGTGCTAATACCTTCCCCTTGCATAACCGACTTCCGATTCCACATCTTTTGGTCACGTAGACCTCCTTATCCAAATTTTGTGGGTTTTATCTATATTTCCCCATTCTTTTTAGAGCAAATAAAATTAGGTGGCGACTTCATTGTTTTTAAAATAACCTATGAAAAAACCAGTCATCACAGTGAGGTATCTTAAAGCTGAGTTTTTTAGGAGCCAAGCAGTTTATGCAGTTGCTGGTTTGATAGTAGCTGACAAACATCATTGAGGTGATTGGATGTGAGCGGGGGTTCTCATATCTAAGTGTGGTATCTTAGGTAGAAGGGTCATTGGGTAGTATGATTATATGAGGAGTGTAAACAGGGTGATTTTCCTCCGAATTAATACTGCTGATAGTGAACTTCATTCCTGACTTGGTATGCCCCCAGATGTAGGATGGTTAGAACCGAACTAGGTTAACAACTCCTTGTGTTCTTTTGTTTCCTTCTTTTAATTGTATGTTCTACCTTGTCTGTTTTGTAATGTCGGATCAGATGTCACGACATCCTGAGTCTGGCCCTAACCAAAATTTCAAAATCAAAGATATTTTATAATATATTATCATTTTATCGTAACTTATTTTTGTAAATTTTTAATAAATTTAATAAATTTTTGGTTATTACACACGTTTTTACTCGTGCCTCGCACAAGTCTAAAAACTACTTTATATTATTGTCTCTATTATAATTTTCAAAAAAAATTATTAACTCTAATTAATTTTCACTACAATAAAGTCATATTTTAGCTTCAAGAATTTAGTGTCGACTTCGAATCCAACACTAATAGTGTTTGACGTTATGTCCGTATAAGGTGACGTTAGCAAAGCAAAATCATCATTTTTATTATACTAATAGGCCAAAACCGACGCTACCGTATATTTCATTTATTTTTTATATTAATGGTGGTCTGAACCGACATTAATGTTGGTGTTAAAAAAAAAAATTCCCCCACAAATATGGTTTGCCTCCTTTTATATATTGGATTACATATTTATTTATTTTTATATTAGCGGCGATTGAATTCGACGCTAATATTGGTGTAAACAATTTCCAATTCCCTCCAACAGTTTCGTTTGCCTCATTTTCTATCGTCATATTCAATTATATAATTTCTTTTGTCATATCAAAACTAAAACTAAATTAAATCTATAAATTTTAAATTTTAAAAAACAAATAAATTTTCTAAATCAAAACTAAACCAAAATTCACAAAATAAAATAATAAATAATAAAAAAACCAAATAATACTATAAATCATCCCTAGAACTAAATTCATAAAATAAAATTATAAATAAAAAATAAAAGTTTAAATTAATACTAAATTTATAAATTAAATTATAAACAAATTAAAATTATAAATAAAATAAATTTAAATAATAAATTACAACCAAATTCACAATATAAAATAATATATAAAAATTATAAATTAAAAAAACTAAATAAACTATAAATGAAAACTAAAATTAAATTCATAACACAAAATTATAAATTAAAAAAAAAATGAAAACCTAAAATACATTAAACTCAAAATAATAAAACATCACCAAAATTATAAAATTAAAAAATAAAATTGTAACTACATTAATAAGTTAAAAATATTGATATCTAAATATGAATATAAAACCAAAATTATATATTAGTAAATAAAGTGAAATTACAACTAAATTAATAAAATAAAACTAAAAAAATTGAAATTGTAAATTAATAATATAAACCTTAAACGAAAAAGAATAAAAACTCTTGAATCACTCTATCCTTTTGTTATACTCCAAAATTTGCCCTCTCATTTATTAGTTAAGAAGTAAAAGTGGTTTCTAATGTCTCAAGTGGAATTCATGCTTCTTCATATGTCTCAAAATGTCTCTATGTCAAGTTTCAAGCTTGACAGCACAAATTTGCTTAGTCAATTGCTCAGATGCTTTAAAGTCAATTGTATTGGACAAAAAGTCAATTGTGGTTAACATACAGTCAAACTTCATCATTTTTGGTAAACATTAAGATTTTGAAGTTATATTCATCATTTGATCATGATTCATCAATAAAACTCAGGATTTGATAAAAAAAAAGTCAAAAGTTGCTAAATTAGGGTTTCTCTAAAAAGTCCAAGATCACCTCTAAATATTGAGAATTGCGCAAGATGTGATTTGTGCA
The DNA here is from genome assembly GCA_021764765.1 of Vicia sativa. Classification (NCBI taxonomy): domain Eukaryota; kingdom Viridiplantae; phylum Streptophyta; class Magnoliopsida; order Fabales; family Fabaceae; genus Vicia; species Vicia sativa. The sequence goes on from CM038794.1 coordinate 149,721,434, forward strand.
AGTTTGACAATCTTTTAGAAGGTGCATGAAGAGAATATTGAGCAATCTTAAAATTTTGTCAAATGGGCCTATGATTTTATGTTTGAAACATGTTTCTAACATTGTCAAAAAGCTCTAACCCCATCCATGTGCCATTTTAAAATTTATTTTATTTATTTTTGATTTTATTCATTTAAAGACAAATTAAATTAAAATAAAATTCAAGATAAAATGTGATGCGTGCAAGGCCTTGAATTCAAGTTACTTGGAGACCAAACAGGCCCAAGATAGTTGGCAAAAACGCACAAGGAATGATTGGAAGAAGATTAACCAAATTTGGAAGTTTTGCATTTTGTTTCAAATCAAATATATTCACATTCAATTCAATATATTTCTTCATATTTGTTGACCTAGTTCTCTTCCTCTATATATACTACAAAGCCAAATGCTAAAGCACACGGATTGTTGCCCTCCCAAACCCTAGGGAAAATTATCAATTTGTTCGAAGTTTAGGGAAAACTCAAACACCATTCTACAGCTGTTTTCAATCGATTCCAAGCGTCAACTCACCTTCACTACGCCAAAATTGATATTTTGTATCGCCTAATTTAATAGCACTTTTAAATAAAGTGCTATTAAAAAGGAAAAAACACATTTATAATAGCACTTTAGGGTCAGACGCTATTATATGATATATACAATGTAATTTTGATAGCACTTTGTGACAAAACGCTATTATAAAACTTCAGTAAGATAGCACTTTCTTCAAAACGCTATTAATATTATACAATTAATTTTATACTATTAATTTTATATACTATTAATTTTATTATTTATATTTATTATTAGTACTAGAGTTAGAGATAACTCTTCTTTCTTCTGCCGCCGCAACATGCGCTTCGCCTCTCTCTCTCTTTCAATCTTCTCTCATCTCTTTCCTCGCCACCACCATCTTTCCCCTTCGCTGATACCCTCACCACCACCATCTTCCCCCTTCGTTGATACCCTCACCACCACCATCTTCGTCTCTCTAACAGACACACGCTCTCTCCTATTTTCACTTAATCACCACTCAGTTTTGAAGCCCAAACCCTAACCCCAAATCATTGAAAATGTTTACAATGACATTGAAGGTAATTTTTACTTCACTCCATCTTGATTATGGTTTTTTATTCCACTTATTGTTGTTTGGTAAATCTCACTCATCCTTGTTATGTATCTAAAGTGTAAGCTATTCCTCTCTGAATCCGCCATCACCACAACGTCGACGGCAGCAGCTCCTCCAACTTGCTTCTCCAAACATTCGATGTGCTCTTCACGTATTCCGCCGACTTCCGCAGTAACTCAGAATCCACCATCAATGGGAAAGCTCTTCAACACAGTCCCCTTCATCTTAGTTCATCACAATAGTTTCGCCTCTGTACTGTAAGTTTAGTTTAGATGCCACTATTCTTTTGACAATTTCTGGATTATGAGTTTAGTTTAGTATTAATGATTTGGTTTAATTCTTGATAATCCGTTCATGTCATTCTTGTCATCTTGTGCTGCCTAGAAACACCATGTTGGTTTAGTTTGATTTCCATACAGTGTTGTTTAAATCTGGATTGATAGAGTTTGTAATTTGTTATTTATGTCAATACCATGGAAATTTGAATTGGAATGATGGTCATTTTGATAGCATTGATGTCATCCCAAACCTAAAATCGTTATGTCAGTATCGCTTTGTTTGTGTAGAAATTATCATGCCAGACGTTTCACTTAGTGTGCGGTTTCAAATCTCCCTTGTGTTGTCCAGTCTCCGCCCATCCACAACAACCTTTTACTTACCTTTGCTACAGAGCACCTTTATATTTTGGTGGAAGATACCTGAAGGTAATAGTTGTGTTGTTTTTTTTCCTTCAATAGAACAGTGTTCTACGCGATTTTTGAGGTTGAGCTTTGTTTCTTGTTTGTTGTAACCGTTTTTCCTCCATTTTTTTAATGTACAGAATCACTGATTTTTCGCCATTTGAGGGTTTTCCGAGTTTGATTGGGGAAGGAGGTATCATACCAAAGCAATCGACTTTTCATCAATGAGTTCAAGGATCTTGAAAATTTCAACTTGATTTCAACCTCCGCTCTTTCATGAAGATTTTGAGGTTAACAATAACAACCAAAACACCTAAATGTTGTCCTTCCGTATTGGAACAATGCAATGACAAAGATGAGAGTGTTGGCGATTGTAGTTTTCTTGAATCTTCGTGAAAATCGGAAGCGAGTTTTCGAGGATTGTGAAGAAAGAGGAGGAATATGAGTATCAAGCAGTCAATTCTCATTGCCATTGTCAAGTGGTAGAACTAGTATCATTAGGGATAAGAAGTCTTGTTTGCAATATGATGAGATTAAGAAGCATTTTGATGTTCCTATATCACTAGCTGCTAAGAGATTGAACATCGGTGTGACCCTTTTAAAGAAGAGGTGCAGAGAGCTCAATATCACAAGGTGGCCTCACAGAAAGTTGAAGAGTTTGATGTTACTCATGGCCAATCTTAAGGTAGTACATTCATATCCTTATGTTGTTTGCTTCAATGACTTGAAAAATAGCATTATCTTTTTTCCTTACATTGTAGGATTAGGACCCACATAATCAAGATTAATATTAAGTTGTTTATGTTTAGTGTCAAATGTTCAATGTTTGTAAGGTTTTATTGTTGTTGTTTGTGTGATGTAGGAAATGGGATTGGACAACGAGGTTGCTAAGTTGGAGAAGCAGAAGAAGTTGTTGGAGAAAATTCCTGGTTTGGAATTGAATGAAGAGATCAAAAGGCGGTTTGTTTCAAGAATTGTTACAAGAAAAGAAGATTACTTACCTACCATCGTTGAGCTCGAATTGTTGGGTATAGAAATAGAAGTAAAATGACATGTAAAAACTCATTAACATGTTACTTGTTTTATATGTTTTTAGTTTTTTCTTGCAATTGCGGTTCCAAATGAGTATTAGATAGAATAGAACTATATGTTATAGATTAGGGAACTAGTTTGACTTAAAGAATGGCTTTTTCAATTGAGAAGTTTGTGAGATAGTTCAATTGCCAAGGATGACATTTTCAGCAAATTCTAATGTCTTATGTACAAATACTACTACCTTTAAATGAAATATGAGTTTTTGGAACCTGCTTGGAAATTACTTCTCTTAAATTTTTTTAGTTAATTGCTTTGTATGGTATGATTTGATTAACGCGTTTGATTCTTAAATAGCAAGTTAGCATGCTAGAGACCATACATTGATCAAGTTTTAGTTTGTCAATATTATCTTTCTTGAAAATGATTTGGCAGTATTCATAAACAATCATAGTACTGTAGGTTTATATGTTAGTGTTCCTAGGTTATGCTTTGAAGCTTAATAGGGTAAGCTATGCATGGTAAAGTTGACTTTTGTTTTTGGTGTGAACTACTACTAAAAACCATTATGTGATATTTAGTATTTGATGGATCATAATATATATAATGAGTAACTTAAAGCGTTATTTGTATTGAATTGAATATAGTTTTTTGATATTTACACCAAAAAAATGATTTTGTGTAAAAAAAAAAATTGTACTACAATAGCGGTTTGTAGAGAGTGCTATTAATAATACATCTTATAATAGCACTTTTCTTCGAAAGCGCTATCAAACTTATGTTATATATTAGCGCTTTTTGTTTAGAGTGCTATCAAAAACAAATAAAAAACATGCAAAATGCTGACTTCGATAGCACTTTAGTTAAAACGTTATTATAAATTGGCACTTTAATAGCGCTTTTAAAGTGCTATTAAACAAAAAATATTTACAATAGTGGCGCGGTTAATAGCGCTTTTAAGCGCTATCAAAAACAAAAAAAAGTGCTATTAAATAGCTTATTTGGCGTAGTGCTTCCTGGGGTTCCCAAGAGTCGATCCAAGCACTTGCACGACCTCAAAGCATCCAAGAATCATCTTCCCAAGTTGCACTGGTTCGGTATTATTCTTCGATTTCAAACTCTTGATTCATGCAATATAAATTGTTTTATGCACATATATGTTCATGATGTCATTTAGAGTCGATTTGATGCACTGGTTTTAAGATTTAACGCGATAATAAGAAAACGCCATGGCTAGGGCATAAAACACATGAAGCTTCTTATCCCTAGCTACAAACCGTTTCAAGGGAAACAGACATCACCATCGAACTTGCAGGGGTCGATTTAGGGGGTAAGTGTCTGTTTTGAATGATAACTCTTTTTATTTTGTAGGTTCTATTTTTTGAATGGTCGAAGAAGACGACCGGAGTTTGACTCCGGCGTCTTTGAATTTGTAGGACTCCGGTGGTCCCTGTGTGGCACGTTGTGATTCGTTCATTTAAATTACAAGGATCCAACGCGCATGTTTTGATTATAAGTTTGATTTTTTGGAATTAATATTGAATATATATTTATGAATGTATTTATATGAACAGATGTATCACCACCCTAGTGGTTCAACAAGTGTGCATAGTTCTTTCCTCTCTCTAGGCACGAGTTTGATCCCTGCCTTTTTCTCTTTTTTCACATTTTTCTTATTTTTGCAAGGCAACATACATAAACCTCCAGGGCAAGCGTATTAACAACACAGGCTAGTGAATTAGTGGCCAAATTTTGGACCAATGACCTCAGGGTCACGAGTTCAACACTTCCAAGGGCCAAACTATTTTTTAACACTTAGTTTTTTTATCATATTTTTTTCAAATTTTTTTTTCTAATTTCATTTTTATTTTTATTTTCTTTCACAAATTATTTTAACTATAATAAAAAACCCTAAAAAATATTTTCTTTTTAGTTTTAGGTTAATAAAATGTTTAATTAATTTTAGACACAAAAATATTTTATTTTTCATATAATTTAAAATTACTTTCATACTTAACCTTTAATTAACTTTTAATTAGTTTTTCTATTTAAAGTCAATTCCAAAAAAATAAAAAAATAAAATTTCTTTAGCACTTAGGACATTTGGTTATTTTAGCATTTGCTCAATTTTTTCTCATGGGTATTTTTTATTATTGCTTTTAAATTCTAGCAAACGATGTATAGTTCGCACTGTTGTTTTTTGTAATAGCGTAGCTTTTATTTTCCTCGCATTTTTAAATTATGTAACTGTTTATGGAATGTAATAGTCTAGGTTTAATCTTCGTACTTTTACTTTCCGCATTTTATTTTTCTATGTATATAACTGCTTAGATGTATGCTATAGGATTGTATGGCAAGATCTAAAATCAACACTAGAAAACCCTAACGAAAGATAAATATCTGAATTAAACACACTCTTCACACTTGCGCCTCTAGAGTATCCTCTCTTTGTTACCTTACGGATAATGGTCATGTCCCTCAAACGTAGGGATATATTAGCAAATAGGCTTATGAATAGCATCATCATAGTCCATTCGATATAAAGATCATAGTCCCTCGATGACCCTCGATGTTGCCTATGATGATAGTCCCTACGAAGTTGCTAAGATATCCTTACATGTTGCCTTCAATGACCATACCATGATCCTACGTCTATCCCCTCACATCCAATGGATTGTGTTACCTACGAATTAATGGTTTGGATAACATTATCCTAAAGGAGAAGGAAAATAAAAAGAATGACCTTTGAGTGGGTAAATTACTCTTAATTGCTTGCTCAAAGAAATATTTTTCACACCTCACATTCTCAAACAAATATATTCAAACATTTCGTACGCATTCATGACGACCGATACAAGAATCTTTACAAAGTTAAGTCAAAATATTTTTAAACAAATCACACACAAAAGCAACTATAAAAAGTAAGCTAAGCAATTAAGAGCCCTTAGATAACTACTGATGAAAAGGGTGCTAACACCTTTTCTTTTCATAACTTATCCCCCGAACTCAAAATCTATCAAATGTATTTCCTGTTCTTTTTACCTTTTCTTATTGGATAAAAGAAAAGTCGGTTGCGACTCTTGCTAACCGCAACATTTGTGATAAAATGCAAAACAACTAAGTCATTTCTCCCATCGTATTACACCCTTCAAAAACGCGCTTTAACTCCCTCCTCTCAAACAGTCCAACCCTAGTCCAATCCATCATTCTACTCCCTCCTTTCCCGCAACATCACCGTGCTCGACTCCCTAGTGATCTCCATCAATATCTCAATCCATTATTCCACTCACTCTTCTCTCGTACCTCCCTCTCACTGGACTTCACCTCTGATCATTCCTCCATATCTTAATTACTTTGCCTCTCTTTTCCGGTACGCACAAGTTTCTCTCTTTCTCCAAACATTTCTCAAATCTTTACATTTTTTAGAGTGAATCGATGACAACGATGTTCCATCCACCCTTCTTTTCTTTTTCAGTAAGACTGCTCTTTTGAAAACTCTTACATTTTTCCACTATTTAGTTGTAATTGATTGTAATCCAAATCTTGTGGATCACAGTAACCTTGGTGAGAGTCACTATGTTGAACGAAGCTCTAAAGAGTATGTATAATGCTTAGAAAAGAGGAAAGTGTCATGTCATGATAAGGATATCATCTAAAGTTATCAACAAGTTCATTATAGTTATGCAGAAGCATGGTATTTTTCAAAAATCATGGTTTTTTTGTTGAGTGCTGGTTGATTAAATTTTTTTTAGTCTTTTTAATTGAATTTTTTATGGTTGATGATTTATAGGATATATTAGCGAGTTTGAGTATGCTGATAATCATAGAGTTGAAAAGATTATTGTTGATTTGAATGGTAGGTTGAACAAATGTGTGGTTATTGGTCCTTGTTTTGATGTTGTTGTTAAGAAGAATGAAGGTTGACCTTCCACTGAGTCATAGCGAGACATCAGTAGTACTAACGTTGTAATTATTTGAAGGGTCACCAACACGAACTATATCGTGGATTTGTATCATCGATGAATCGTCAAAGGGAATCATAGATTATATGTCCCTTACCCTTTTATCCTTTTTCGTATCCTTTTTTGTAACATCCTTTAACGTCGCTTTTTTTCCAATTAGTGAGGGCTTTTGGCCGACACAAACATTGTTTCGGTAATGTTTATAGGGGAATTTTATCTTTAAGAAATGATTAAATTTAATAATGTACTCTGTAATAGATTCTTAAAGTAAACGCTTTATTATATTGCTAAAATATTTTGATAATCCCTTAAAAATATGTATGATAAAAAAGTGTTATACACACCCGTGTAATTTTGAAAATTTCCTTTAATACAATTTGTGTAATTAAAACTTAAAACTAGGATAGTGAAATTCAATTTGTGTAATTAAAACTTAAAACTAGGATAGTGAAATTAGGATTGTCGTTTCATGCACTTCTATTACTTCAAACATTCATTATTAACGATGATGAACATTTCATGCTCTCGTAAAAAAACATTATTGATGCACTCAATTAATGCATATACAAGTCAAGAAAATATTATCAATCACGAAAGGTTATCAAAGTGATGAAATCTAGAGACTCAAAAGGCATGAATTGTTATAATTATTGAGTTTTTTTATGAGGAGATAATACTATATGTGTTAAAAGACAAACATAAAATATTTAGTTACTTTAGAAACATTTAATAATGAATATATCTTTTGGATGGTTTTTCAGAAACAGGTGCTAAAATCTATTAAGTTCATGTAAAGAGGGGGCGAGCTTTATACATTCTAAAGTAATAAAAACATCTTTTATAAGCAAATGGGTGAAAATATGAATGTAATTGTGAAGTTTTCTTATTTTGTAATCATCTTTCTTTTAGTGTTTCTTATTATTACGAATGTTGAAGGTTAGCCATTCTTATATTTTTTTAATCTTATTTTTTATTTTATAATTTTTCATACAATTTAAATATTATTTCATTTTTTTACTTATAGCAACGAAGAATAAATGTCGAAGCGATTCAGATTGTCCCAAAATCATGTGTCGACGTCCAGCAATTGCTAAGTGTGTTGTCGGCAACTATTGTAAATGTGTTATGTCTTTTCAAGAAATTTAGTGATTATGAATTTGTAATCTAAAATGATGGTTATAAAAGGAAATAGGTCAACAACAATGTTACTTAGATGTATTTCGATCTATTTAATTTCAGAGATATTCGCATGGCCTTTAACTCATGCTTATTACTTTTTCTTTTCCGGCTTATCTCCTATATCTAATATTGCAAACATGCTTTTCATCTTACTTTTAAAATTATGTTTTATAATTTTGTCATAATATTATTGTGACTTTTCTAACTTAATTTGAAATCTTTTTATTTTAATTTTTTTACAGCCTCAAATCCTTTGTTCACTCCAACACATATATAAAAGTTGAATAATATGAGATTAATCTATTTTTGAACTATAAACAAAATTTATTTTTTCCATGCTACAGAATACTTTGGGATTAACATATATATTTCTCAATTTTAGAATATAATTTCCACAACTAAAGTCAATATGATTATGTAAAATGCTAAACTTTCAATTTTCATTTTGCTTTGGCTAAGTCTAAACTACAGGAAACTTTATCATTATTCACTATAACGAATATAGTTTCTAACGACACTCATTTTATGACAACTATGACACCTATGCTCACAGTATTTATTTCATGAATAATATTCTTTTACAAATATAAATGTCAGGATTGTCTTATTAATCAATTTAATCATTGCATTACAAAAATATATGTTGTTAACCATTTATTTTATTATATTTATTAATTATTTTCAGTATTGCATTAATTAATAAAATAAATATTATTAATTATTTTTAAATTAAATTATATAATATATTAATCAATCTTTACACTCTATTAAACAATTTTAATTTATCATTAAGATTTTTGTTTATGATTGATATCTCATTACTTAAATTATAAATTATATTAACCAATTTTCTACTAACCATTACCAAAAATTGATTTACCACGTAAAATATTAGTTTTTGATACTACGGCACTCAATAATTAAATAATAAACTATATTAACAAATATATTACACTCAATTAATTATTTTTATTTTTTTACTTAAAACTACTTTTTAATATAAAACCCATATTAACCAAAATATATATTATATCAACCAATATTTTACATACTATTAAGCAAAATTATTTTGCATAGAGGAAAAGAAAATAGAAAAAACTCAAAAGTATAAATGTAAGTGTTCATTAATAGTTTATATTTTATTTTATATACAAGATTATTAAAAATAAAAGATAATTAAAAAGAAAAGCGAATCTCTTGATAAATTTCTCATAACTGAACCCTGGGAGTTCTTGGCCATTGTAACCATCTAAATCCAAATAGACTTTTTCCAAATCGATTTATATGAACACTAAAAAAAATTGGTCATTTCTTAACTACTCATGATAAGTAGTTGGGTATCTATACTTTTAGTGTAAATTTAATTTATATTTCAATATGTTTTTAAAAAATAAAAATGAATAAATGATATGTTATTGAATTATCATATTTGATTGATTAAACGTATCGGTACCGAACAAAGATTAAAGAGTACCGAAGTGTTCACCTTATTTATTTGTTTGATTTAAATTAAAAAAAATATATAAAAATTGATATTGAATTATTTAACTAAAACACAATTGGGCCTCATGTTGTTTTAATTTCCACACTCCCACTGATTCATGTCCAAGCGCGCTTTGGTGTTGTTTTAGTTGTTTTGTATAATTCAGTTCCGAACCCCTACCTTGTTATTTGATCAATTCTTGTTCATTTTCAATTTTTATCTAATATTTGATTTTATTTTATCACAAAAACTACACTTTTATTTTATTTTCTATTATATTTGATTTTATTTTGTGAAGGTGTCATAATTGTTTATCTTGTGTTAGGAGTTTGTGTTTGGTGTTTGTTTGAATTGATTCTTTAGCAATCTTTTGAGCACACCAAGACACTTAATTGTTGATTTGATTACGTGTTGAGTTGATGCAAGTTTGATATATTTTGAGGTCTTTCATTGGATTTCTTTGAGCCCCGATTCTTGTTCGCTTGATGAAACATATGCTTGTATCGATGGATTGTTTGATGGAGTACAATAGTGCAAAAAAAAATGATTTTCTTCTCACCAATACTTGAATGATATGCTATGAGTTAGAATCCTATTTCATATTTTATAGGTCATCTATGTGCTTTAAATTTATGATTCAACTAGGTGATCATTTGAAGTGTTATTTGTTTAACTTGTGACCTAATTTTGAGCATGCCTTATGTGAAAGATTTATGATACTTATGAGCCTTGAATGATGTGGATATCTTTTCCTTAGCTTATGACTTTTCATAATTTCCATTCCTGAACCCTTGATCATTTGCTCAAGTGCTTGTTATGATTAGTTAGGAATTCTTGATGATGTTGTTAATGGACAAATGCCTAGATGTTTATTGTTTTGTACCCAATGCATGATTGAACTCTTTCCTACTCATGGGTCTTTCTTTACATTGAATTTTTGCTCATGCAATGATATCTTCTTATTGTTATTCCCTAATCACTTTTCTTTGATCATTTGGTATTCTCTTTCTTAGGAAGCTAGTATCAACCTTTGCGTTGTTTTGACCAATTGCATGTATGATATTGTTGTGGTTCTTCCTTAAGCTTTGAAGTATGTTTGTGATAAGCATGTTATGACTTAGCTATTATGGTTCTTCCTTGATTGAAATTCAATGAGGTAGAGCCCTTTCTTCTATTTTATAGGTCATCCATGAGCTTTGAATTATTGATGCACTTAAGTGATATTTTACGGTTTGATTTGCCTATATTGTGACTCAATCTTTGAGTATTTGTTTTGTATGATATCTTTTTGGTACTTGAGATTATTTTATGTTGAGTGAATCATTCCTATAACTTCTGACCTACTTTTATTGGTTCCTTAAATTCATGACCTTATGCTCAATTTACTTTAACAGGGATGATTGATTTCTTTTGTTTATTTTAATTGATGGATACATGCCTTGTTGGTCATGCTTTGAATTCAATAATTATTGAAAATTCTTACGCTATTGAGACATGTTTAGGTTGAATCGATTGTTCATCTTTGGCTCATCATATTCACCTTGTTTCTATCATTTTACCTTGTTTGTTTAGTTACTCTTGCTTAGAGGACTAGTTCCAACTTATGATTGGTTTTGACCAATTATTTGAATGATACTATTATGATTTTTTTCTCAACCTTTTGTGATAGGTGTGATGAGTTTATTAAGACATAGTCGCTGACTTGTTATCTTCTCATGTTTTTACTTCAATTGATCTTTGTTTTTTAAGTTTGAGCAATTGATTGACACTTAGAGCCTTGCATGTTAGTACACTTTGCTAGTTTTGTTCACTTAGATCACTAATGCCAATACCATTTGGGCTAGACCCTTAGGGTTTCATTTGCTTGTCTAAGTGGTTACTTTGGTGTGAACTTGTTGATGTTCAATACATTTTTAGTGTTTTAACCAATTGTTGGTAACTTGTTTGTGGAGTATGAAACCACCCGACTGAATATTGAAAGATAGAATATATTAATGAAGTTGGTATCAAACGTTTTTTATCTCGCAAAGGAGAAAGGAAAACATCGAGTAAACTTGAAAGGGGAGAAATCACGGTCTTACGACCGAGAGATTTGGGTGAGGAAGTCTGTTAAGTGAGGGGAAAGTATTAGCACCCCACACGCCCTTAGTACTCTACGATATCCACTTCTAATTTCTAGCTAAGGGGAGTGTTATATCTATCTATTGCATAATCGATACAATGCATGAGAAAAAAAGAGAAAATAAAGAAACCATGGGGAAAAGAAGGAAGTTTTTTACAAAGTTTTGCTCGATAGAGCCCCGTGACAAGATGCCTATGTATTCCCTCGTGCAATGGGAAAGTCAGAGCGTCGTAGTTTGACTCACTTTTTTTCCGTGGGTTTTGTGTTTTTTACTTATGAAAAAGGTTTTAAACACATAAGAAAGCGCCCGTAGGAGAATAAGAGTTTGCATTGGTAGGTTTTTTTACCTTTAAGAAAGGAGTTTGAACCATTATTAGGTGTTTGAGGTTTCAAAGGAAAAATAAAGCAAGTTTTAGTTTTATTACATGCAAATATGCAAAAAGAAGCAAGCAAAACAAAAGGGAGACTAACTAGTACTAGCCCTAGTGTTGCCATGCAAAGATTGGACCTAAGGTTGAGGATGGAGGGGAATCTATACCTATGTTGACATGTAAAGGATGTATATCCTAATGTCTAGGATCGAGAGTTATCCTAACCGAGCGGTCCTAAAGGAAAGCTATCCTAATATCCGTCTTAGTTTTAGAACCAAGAGATGAAGCAATCAAGTCCTTTGGCAGAAGCACACAAGCAATGCAATGCGTAAACAAATGTCACACAAGCGCATGAAAAGGAGGAAGTCCCATAACCTACAGCAAGCCGAGGGCCGGAAGCAAACAGGAGCCAACACATCGGATTCCCGTGAAGGGTATCACCGCATGACATGAATTGTCAAGTGTGAAGAGCAAATGATGCAAATTCAGTAGTAAATACGAATTCCAGGAAATCGTGGAGATTCAGAATAGGGAACTCTCATCACTTTTGTTATTTGACTCGATAAAGGAAGCAACATGATTCACGTGTGCTGAGATGACACGGACTAGAACTATGTGAGGGTTGATTGCGGACCGGTTCCGCGTGCCTATCATATCATCATCATATATATCAATGAGTATCAAAGCGGGACTTTTCTTGATGGTGCCACTCCGGGTTGCCTAACCACTCATGACCTATGCAAGCACAAATGTAAACACTTACTGAAAATTATATCCCTATACAAGGAAGAGGATTTTAAACAAAACAGAGACAGGTAGCACACAAAAACGCTCTAAACGGGTCTTTAAATAATCCAAAGGGGTTCCTGAACATGCTCCAACTACGGAAGCCCCATCACCCATCTCTATTCCAACTTCTCATGGAAGAAGAAAGTTGTAAAATCCTACTTCTTGTGATATCTAGGAAAGATGTAAGAGAATGTAATAAATGGTGTAGAAAATATCAAACAGGTAACAAATCCGTAGAGCACTACAAGCTAAGAATTACCCACGAAAAAATCAAGTACTATAGCCAAGCAATAAGAGTAAACTAGTGAGTAATGCTCAGAGGCATCAAAGCATAAGAGAAGTGCGCGTTCGTACGCATCTGAAATAGTAAACCTGCAAAAGATAATGATCCAGACAAAGCAGACATAGTATTGCGCGTTTGTACATAAAATAAGTATCAAATTGTGTGTTTGTACACACTTAATACACATACACCTGCAAGAAAAGAGAAAAACCAAACAAGCAGACAATAGGATGTGCATTCATACGCAAACCAAGATTATAATGTGCGTTCGAACACATTCCAATCAAAGGTACCTGCAAGAATGGAGTAAAACCAAACATGCAGACAATAGGATGCTCATTCGTACGCAACCAAAGCTTAGAATGCGTGTCGTACGCATTCAAACAAAGGCACCTGCAAGAATGGAGTAAAACCAAACAAGCAGACAATAGAATGTACACATATATGCACAAGAGATGGAATGCACGTTCGTACACATTCGAACAAAAACACCTAGAAGAATGGAGTAAAACCAAACAAGCCAACAATAGAATATACATATATATGCACAAGCGATAAAATGCGCGTTCGTTCGGACACATTCAAACAATAGCACCTGCAAGAATGGAGTAAAATCAAACAAGAAGACAATAAAATGTACACATATGTGCACATGTGGTAGAATGCGCATTCGTACGCATTAAAACAATCAGATAACATGCAAGAAGGTGTCAATCCGAGTAAACACAAATAGTATGTGCACGCATGCATGAAAACAAGAGATACGTGTCATACGCCCCCTTAACACAAGCACCTACACGAAATACCTCTCATACAATACTTCATGAAGTAGAAGCATATGATATTTCAAGTCAAATGCTCAAAAAAATGAAATTTTCATCTCCAGGCCGCGCTAAGCCCAGTTTCTGAGTCATGAAACCCCAAAAGTCAGGGAGTTTCGCTCTTAGCGGGACCCTGATGGCGCTAAGCGTGACTTGTAGCTTCAAAATTTTCTACTGCGAACCACTTTTTCCTTCCACAATATCCTCATGCTAAAAACAGTCCAATCAGTCAAATAGCAAAGAAAAAGTGCTTATTGGAAGCACTAAAACTCAAAAATGATTATTTGTAAGCAAAATGCATAAGAAGAAAAGCATGAGAAATACATTAATTCAGCCCAAATCATGCAAATCATATCATGAACAAGTGAGAAACACACAACAAAGCATCAAACCAATAGTCAATGTGTTTACTGTGGAAAATGGTAAACAAGCGCTAGTTCTCCCTACGTCTTAAAACTAAGGGTTATTCGCAAGATCGACCGGTTGATCTTAAGACGCGTGCTAAGATTTTGTGTGTTATACTGGTTCTGTCAAAATAATCTTGGCTAAGAAACGATTTTCTAAGACCAAGTGAAGCAGTACAACGACTTTCTACATAGAAGTTTCTACCAACTGACTGGTAACTCGTGACCGATAGTGTATTCTGAACGAAACAAGACTCAACGAACTAACTAGTTGGTGACTCGTGACCCACAAGCAGTGTTGAAATATTCATGCAAACTTGTTCGAAATGAAAACGAAAAAGTAAAGACATTAAAGCAAAAACTTAAAGATAAATTGCTTGCATTGAAAGTAAAGACGATGGTTCACATACATCGAAAGCTTAGTGAATCTTTCTTCCTTTAGCGCGGAATTGGGAAGAGTGTTGGTAAGAAATTTGAGAATACAAGTGAACCAACCTAAAATTACAATGAAGTGACCTAATTATAGTACTTTACAAGATAACCGTTGAAAGCAATCAACGTATGAAAATGAAACTTAAATACAACTGCTATATAAGATTTCATCATCCATTTAGCGCCTAACAGCCACGATCTCTTGAGATAACCGCCCACGATCTTCGGATTTGGACCTTTTCCGGCTTTGTGATTTCAGAAGAGGTAACCGCTCCTAGTTTTGATACATCTCAGGAAGAGTAATATTTCCCTAAGTCCCCTAGATACGTCTTCGACAACATCTGAATTTTGATCAATTCTTTTATTCAGCCCATAATATATCGATTCGACCAATAGCCTTTCTTTATCCATCCAATCAATGTAGTTCATCTTCGACATATTTGTCTTGTGTTTATTTCTTCTGGCTGCAAATCTCGACTTTTTTCCAGTTTATTTGATACTTTAGTCGAATCAATCGATTTCCTGGTTCGCTTGCTTGGTCGACACATTTCTTTCTGACCTTTTTAACATGGTTTTATGAATTCTCCTAAGGAAACTACATTCGTTCAGGATCGACCCCTAACTTGTACGGAAGTTTTCTCTTGACACATGCCCTTAAACGTATTTAGAAATTTCCAGGTAACAAAATTCCCCCCTGAGATGCCATTTTGGAATTTCCCTATTCTATCAACTATCTGAGACAATGGCATGTATGAAGCTTTATATCATTCGTCGACTCAACCGTTTCCAGTGTTCTGACGTCAGGAAATCATAGAAACGTATTAGGGTTTTTGCTTCGAGACGTGGGATCATTAATGTTGACCATCATTACACTTTAGTGGCAGACATGGCCCACCATGCTTCCACTTTAATCCGGCTACACGTGTCCTTCGACGGACACGATTCTAAACCTAGGAAATCACCAAGGTTTTCCTTTTGCTTTTCTTCACTTCATTCTGAGCCTATAAATAGGAACCTTGGCTCTTCTTCGTATTTTTTCTCTGCTTCATCAGTTTCTCCTATTTCTAAGCTAAAAACCCAGAAATTTCAAAACCCTGTTTTTCACCATTTTCAAGCTTTTTCTTCTCTCTAAAATGGCGAACCAACATATTCAAACGACTCCAGTAGAGACTTTCTTGATTCGTCACCTTGATGGCAAGCCCTATGTTCCAGAACCCCTTTTCTTTGAAGAGAAAACCAAGATTTGGCAATCTCATGTACTTATCCCTTTTAATCTCAGCAATGACCCTTTGGCTTCCTTAGGTCCATTACCCGTGGATGTTCCATCTGAAATCAACGATGATGATGAAGGCGCGTTTTCCCTACTAGTACTCATAGTCGCCCTCTAATTACATCCCCGAAACCTATTTCCTTGCAATTCGTTGACAGAAATTTCCGCAATGCTCCTCCTCTGAAATGCCCTAAATTTACAACTTGAATGGAACGGTTAGAACCCAGTAAAGGTCAACAATGGAGAGAAATGGGTATCTATGATCTGCTGGAACTTTCACGCATCGGTCAGCCTTATTCTGGCGGCATGTTGTTGGCTGCCTTACAATTCTGGGAAGGATCGACCAACACTTTCCACACTAAGTAAGGCATGATGACTCTCACTCTCCTTAATCTAGCCGCTCTGACAGGAGTTAAGCCTGCTGGAAAAGTTTTCAATTACACTGATTACACTCCAATCTCAATAAAATTCGATGTTGGCGAATACAAACATCCAACATATACCAATTTTTTCAACTACCACCAACGAGACTCTGACGACGTTTCTGATGAGGAACACATTACTTTTTTAACTCTATGGTTATCCCGCTTCGTCTTTTGCTCACAGTCGATGTAGATAGCCAAAAGTTTATTTATTTGGCCACTCCGTGCATAGGGGTGACAATAATGCTTTGGGCCAATTAATTTTGGCCACTTTGTATGCTTCTCTGGCCGACGTGGTTAACCAAATAAAGGCTTTTGATCCCACAAATACAAAGAAGAAAAGTGTCCTGGTTCATGGTCCTTTCTGGCTCTTACAATTATGGATAAACGCTACTTTCTCTAAAGACATAAAACCTCTTCGACAAAAGAAAGTCTCGATTTCCCATAATCGGAATGGGGTCGTCTGGCCATGTTACTTACCTTTGACTCCTGTCGACAAAACTTCTCCGAATGATGAAGTATTCAAAATGATTTTCAACATTATGTTGACACGAGAGGATTTCAGACCCTCGATGGCTCCGTTTTCTAACGATAAAAGCGGACCAGCATGGCTCACTAACTCTTTTCCACCAGTCGAAGAAGAGAACCGAAAGAGGTCCCTGGTCTATTGGAGGCAATTTTTAACTCCTCAGTTTCTTACTTACTCCATCACCAACACGAGTCCATGTTTGACAGCCTACCAACCCAACTTGGTAGCTCAACAGTTCGGGCTCTGTCAGCTTGTCCCCAAATCATTCTACACATCTTATGAGCTGCTCACTGATATCTTAAGTGATCGAAACTGGGAAGTTATTAAAGAGGACATTAATAACCTTTGGCTTCATAGAGACAAACTCACCTTCACTCCATTTAGACCGGCCTACTACTGCACCAAGGAGTTTGAAACTTGGTGGCAGTTATACTTCGTTACTTTCGTTAATGATCCTGCCAACAAAATGGCTGAACTGACTGCTGCTCTTAACTCTTTTCAGGGCAAGACGACGAAATGTAAGACTACCAACATCAAAGAGATTCAAGCTTTTCAGAAATTTTTCAGGGTGGTGTATTTACCAAACAATATTCGTCGAACTAGTCATGACGCGGCCCAAGAGCTAAGGGGAAAGGTAACCGAGAGGATTCCACAACTTAAAATCCCTGGTTACGCTAAAGACAAGTATCTTTACGCACTTCATTTTGGAAAAATAATATTTCCTCCTTTGCCGACTAGCCCAATAGCATTGGCTTTTCGACCACCTATCCCAGATTAGTGTTATAGCTCTTGGTCGAATATCCAAAATGCTTACAAAAAGAAAGCCGTCCGGGTGGTTCCGACGAAGCATTGGTTACACGACTACCCAGGATTTCTGCATATTGATCTTAAATATGTGAGAGAGCTTTCCGTAGTACCCAATGGTAACCACTTCTGAAAAGCTCAATTTCCTTTTTAAATTTGACTCACATCCTTATTTGACTTAGCCTCTTTTCTAGCTTTACCCTTGCCACAGGTAGTCGTTCCCAGGAAGGCTCTTGCTGTTGAGGATCGCGAGGGGGCGTCGACGGCGCTTATCGACACTGGTGCCAAAGAAGGACCTTCACGTTTAAAGGTATGTTTTACACTCACACCTCTGTTCATACTTCTTCCTTTCAATGTCCCTTATATGCTCGACATTTTGCAGAACCTTATTCACACTCCATCTGATGACGAACCAATTTCATCTTCCCTTAAGAAAGTTGATTCTACTGTAAGTGTATATGTTTGTATTTCGACACTCCGTGTTTTAAAACCACTAACATTTCCTTCATGTAATAGAGTAGAAAATGCTCGGCGAATTCGACTGCTCCCTCCAAAACATCCAAAGAGTCCAAGAGGGACAAAAAATCTCGCTGTAGTGAGAAAGCTGAGGTAAGCATTACTTAATTAGAATGCCTCGACCAAAATTATGATTTCTCTTAATATTTTCCTTATTT
This sequence comes from Vicia sativa, assembly GCA_021764765.1. Taxonomy (NCBI): domain Eukaryota; kingdom Viridiplantae; phylum Streptophyta; class Magnoliopsida; order Fabales; family Fabaceae; genus Vicia; species Vicia sativa. The sequence goes on from CM038794.1 coordinate 149,739,838, forward strand.
TTATAGCCATCACCTGATGATCAGTCTCCTCATTCCCGCAAGTCCAAAGCTCATAAGAGGAAACATGCTTCCTCTTCTGAAGATAGGGTGGATAAGAAGAAAAAGAAAGCCCACCTGGCCGGAGACCTTGGAATAAAGGTCGATGACAAAGAGGAAGCAATAATGGACGTTGACGATCAGCCACTCGTCACGAGACGGTGAGGTATAGTGCTCTTCGCTACTTGTCGGGACATTGCCTTATTTTCAAGTGTTGACAATGTCATATTAAATACAACCATTATCACTCTAAACCCAACTCCTACGCCCGAGGATGTCAAGGAGCCAGAGGGGAACATTGTTGCTGCCTCAGTCGGGAAGGATGAAACAATAATCCCAAACTTTCCGCCAAAGGTATTCACCATATTTTTCTATCTTATTTATTTTATCTGCCAATTTATTTGGCTAATACTTGTTTTTATTTCAGGTCGAGGCTTCTGACCCACAACTTAGTGTGCCAGATTACACTCCATTATCAGAAGTCTCTTAACCTCATCATCAACAAGCCTTCGACATGGTCGTTGGTGAGTTTGTTGACCTCACTGTTTAGGCTACTCTTAGTGACTCTGATTCGGTCACTAGTCCTGCGAAGCATAAGGGTTATAGTTTGACGATCTCTGACTCTAGTCTTTTAGATTCCCTGCAGGATTCAGAGACTCCTAAAAATTCCACTAGTCTACCACCTCCTCCTGCCAATGGTACCTTCAGCATTCCTTCTGAAAGGGAAACCACATCCCCTTCGACTCGACCCAAAACTCAGGATCTTTCTGAGTAGAAAAAAGGCGACTCAGCTGGCCCTTCAAGGTAAAAGGTTACATCAATACATATGGATAACGACGTTGCGCTGGCGAGATTGGACAGCTCTGTGAGTCGGTACACTTTCTCATCAGACTCTGATTTCTCTCAGGCCTATAGTGAAAAGCTAGGGACTGAAGCATCAAAAATCAAAAAGTTGACAGATAAAATCCGGACCTATGCTTTAAGTCCCGACTTGACTCATCTGCTACATGAGGATTCAGCTCTTGGACCAGAGCTTTTAGATGCTATTACTCAACTGAAAGGTCTCAAGATTTCTGAATTCTCTAAACTTATGGTGGCAACATTTGAGGAAATTCTCCCTTCATTGCTTAAAAACATCACTGAAGTGAAATAGAATGAGCAGTTGGTCGAAACAAAATAGGAAGCAGTGAGGAGGAATGTGGATATCATGAGAAAGACAAAACGGTAATCGAAGGGCTGAAAATGCACATTAATAAAAAAAGGTAAGAGCAAGATCCTAAAAGGAAAAAAGTTGTTGAAATACGCAGTCAAATTGCCGCTTTGTCGAAGGAAATGGAAACTTTGAATGTAGATTTGGAGCTTGTTGTTAAACAAGAGTTGTTAAACAAGATGAAGAGATCGATCAAGCCATCGCTCCTACTCAAGCAGAAAGGCTCCAGCTTACCAAAGATGCTATCTTTCTCAACACTACTACTACTCAGGTTGAAGAGGAGTTATTAGCACTCAAGACAAGAGAAGATGGGCTAGGCGATAATTCTGTACGTATTCATGGTGATATGACAGCGTTCCAAAATAAGTTTGGTAATGTTTGATTAATGTAACTATTTTGGCAATGTAACTATTTTGGTGGTCCCTTTTTGCATACCACTTGTAAAATTTGCACAATGGTTTTAACCACTTTATATAATGCTCTATTTCTCGCTTTACATTGTCTTTTCATACATATAATGCATGACTGATACGCTGACTTCGATATTAATCCTTCCAACTCTATTTGAGGTAAACTTCACATTGTCAAAAATTTGATATCTTGAAGCATGGGTTTATACTTCTTTAAGTACTTACCATTTACCCTTAGAATGTGTCGATCTGGAGCTAATTCTTCAAGTTCAAATGTGTTATTGGAAAAAAGTTTGAATTACCTTAAATGGTCCTTCCCAATTAGGTGACAATTTTCCTAAGACTCTATCATTTCTGTCCATAGGTAATATCACTTTCCAAACTAAGTCATCAACATGAAATACCTTATCTTTTACCTTCTTCTTATAGGCTTTGTCCACTCTGTCCTTCTGTCTCCTTAGTGAATCAAGAGCCAACATCCTCTCTTCATCTACGTCGACTAACTCATCTTCCATCATACTCCAATAGTCTTCAGATGGTATTTAATGCTGTCGTTGAATCCTTACGGATTGAACATGTATTTCCACTAGCAATACAGCATGTGTCCATATGCCAATTGAAATTGTGTTGCTCCCTTTGCTTCTTTAGGGGACGTTCTACATGCCTATAAGGCTTGGTCTAGTGTTTGATGCCAATTTCTTGGCTTTTTGCCTACATGTTTCTTGATCAAGCTAATTATTACTTTATTGGCAGCTTCGACTTGGCCATTTGCTTGAGCAAAATAAGGGGTAGACGTTAACAGTTTTATTCCAACCTCCTTTGTGAATTCTTGCATTTTTTTCCCCGTGAGTACTGTTCCTTGGTCGGTTTTGTTTCGTGAAGTCAAAATCAACACATAATATGATTTTGTATAAAATCAATCACAGCCTCTTGGTCAACATTTTTTAAAGCTATGGCCTCAACCCACTTTGTGAAATAATCAATGCCGACTAAAATGTGTCTTTGCTATTTTGATGACGCTGGTTTTATTTCTCCAATCACATCTAAAGCCCATCCTCTAAACAACCAAGGTTTTATAATGGCATGCAATTCACTTGCAGGAACATGTTGGATGCCCCCATGCATTTGGTATTCTTGGCAGCCCTTAGAAAATTCAATGCAATCTTTCAACATTGACGGCCAGTAGACACCTGATTGCATCAAAAGCCATTTCATTTTGTGTCCGTCTTGGTGTGCGCCACATGCTCAACTATGCACATTCGACACTTCTATATATGCCTCAATTTCTGCAAGGCATTTAAGTAGTATTCCTTCAATAGTTGTCTTAAATAGTTCATTCTCGATTAAAACAAAACTTAGGGCGTGACATTTTATTTTACGCTCTTTCGAACCCGTAGGATTACGTAAGTAGTCAACCAGGGGTTTACGCCAGTCATTATCTTGCCCATTATCAATTGTTAAAATTTCAAAATTTTCGGCATCTACTCCACCTAATTTTATAATTTACAAATCTAAAGGAGATAACAAAGTAGCTCGAACCTTTTTCCTTACTTGAATAGGTTCTTCATCTTCGTTCTTCTTGTATCCTGAAGCTTCTTGTGCCAAGTCATTTGCTTCTTGGTTCTCTCGAAGAGGTATGTGTCGAATGCTTGCTTACTCGAATCGTTTCAGTAACCTTATGGAGATCAAAAAGTACATGATTAGGTTCTCTTTAACGCATCTATACACTTTGGACACTTGTTTGATTACCATATTGGTATCTCCCATAATTTCTACATTCCTTGCCCCCAATTCTAGTAGCAGTTCAAGTCCAGTTCTTAGAGACTCATATTCTGCCCCATTATTGGTACATAAACCGTTTATTGCATACTTGAACTCTACTGGAATTCCGTAGGGAGAAATTATTATTCCGCCTATCCCGGCACCGTTTTTATGGCTAGAATCGTCGAAATACAATTTCCAAAGTACCAATTCGACAATATTTTATGGAATGGCAACCATAGAATGATCGACCAGAAAGTTTGCCACTATTTTCCCTTTCATTGCCTTTAAAGGCAGTATGTTAAGGAGTATTCAGTTAACGCTAATGTCCATTTACTAACTCGACTGTGCAAAATTGGTTTAGACAACATATGTTTAATAATATCGAAATGGGAAGAAACATACACGTCAACTGGCTTTATATATTGCTTTAGTTTTATACAAGAAAAATACAGACACAGGCATAGCTTTTCTATATCACTATACCTATTTTCAGGGTCATTTAACATTCGACTAAGATAATATATAGGTCTTTCGACATGACTTTCATCTTCTTGAACTAACATACTTCCTATATTCAATTTTGAGGCCGCTATATACAACCTCATAGGCTTGTTTCTAACTGGAGGTGCCAATATAGGAGGCTTTACTAAATACTCTTTGATTTTGTGGAAAGCCTCTTGATGTTCTTTCTGCCAGATGAACTCCTCATTCTTCAGTCGAAGCAGTGGTGAAAATGCTCTTGTTTTTCCACTTAAGTTGGATATGAACCTTCGTAGAAAATTTAATTTTCCCAACAATGACTGAAGCTCCTTTTTGGTAGACAGAGGTTTGACGTCCATAATGGCTTTGGTCTTGCTTTGATTAACTTCTATGCCCTTTTTATGTACTACAAAACCAAGGAAATCTCCTGCCTTCACACAAAAAGCACATTTTAATAGATTCATTATCAATCCATATTTTCTCATTCTTTCGAAAGATCTTCGAAGATGTTCCAAGTGTGTCAGTTTACTGTTCGACTTAATTACAATATCGTCAATGTAAACTTGCATAAAATCTTCAATAAAGGCATGGAACATAGAATTCATTACCCTTTGGTATGTTTCTCCGACATTCTTCAAGCCAAATGGCAAGACCACCCATTCATAGGTGCCTAATTCCCCTAGGCAACGAAACGCCGTCTTCGGCTGTAATACGATGGGAGAACTGACTTTAAGGAATTTTTTTTGCTTTTTATCGCAAATTTTGCGGATAGCAAGAGTCGCCACCGACTTTTCTTTTATCCAATTAAGGAAAGGTGAAAAGAACTAAAAAAGACCTTCGTTAGATTCTGAGTAAGGGAGAAGGTTATGAAAAGGGAAGGTATTAGCACCCCTTTCCATCCGTAGTTATCTACGGGCTCTTAGTTGCTTTTAGCTCACTTTAAAAATTGCTTTATGTGTGTGTGTTTGAAAAATGTTTTGAAAAGGAATTTCGCTTTGACTTTGTAATGATTCACGTTGGAATGTATACAAAGTGTTCGGAAATGTTTTATTTTGAAAAGTGTTTGAACTTTGACAAAAGTGTGAGGTGTGAAAAGATATTTTTATAGAGCAAGCAACTAAAAGTCTTATTACCTACTCAGAATGTTCATTTTCGTGTTGTTTTATGTTCCTTTAGAATAGTGCTATCCGTACCATTAGTTAGTAGGTAACCCTATTCGTTGGACGTAGAAGGGACATTCGAAAGGACATCGGATGGTCATAGAAGGCAACTTGTACGAGTATCCTAGCACATTCGAAGGGACGATCATCACTTTTCGTAGGCAACAATCGAGGGACGAGATCATGCTTTTGTAGGCCACGTCGAGGGACTCATGATCTTTGATTCGAAGGGACTATGATGATATGTTTGTAGGAAACGGTGCTAGGACACCTCTACGTTCGAGGGACTTGACCATTAGTCTTTGAGACCACTTCAACCTTTGCTCGTTCTTCATTATTGATGGAGGAAGGTGCGAAATAAACCACCTGGAATGTAACGGTATACAACACATGAGAGTTCCTTGTCTTTTGATAGTACGAGTGTGGAGAGAATGTAGAATGTCTCCAAGTAAGGTAGGCACTAGATTGTGAGTGAGGAATATCTTGATGGCGTTCACGTCTATGAACTGATCTGGATTAGGAAATAACACCAAGCCATAGATTAGCAAGGCCACAATGTCTTTAAATGCATGGAAACTCATAGCTTTGAAGAGTTCTCGGGCTTTCTTTATTAGGAACTTAGCAAGTAAACCCTTAACTCCACTTCTGGTTTCCCAATTGACTTCAACGTCTGAGCGCTTTAGGTGTAACACTGATGCGATGTCTTCGTACCTAGGAACCTTTTTTGAACCGGTGAATGACATCTGGTCAATAATAGGTATCCCAAGTATCTTAGAGAACTCTTCTAAAGTAGGAACCAACTGATAATCTGGTAATGTAAAGCAATGGTGTTTCAGATCGAAGAACTGGAATAAGACGTGCATCATATCTTTTTCAAAACCGGAGATAACCAAGTCAAGTAGATAACCATGTCTTTTGATGAACTGAGCATGATCAGGAATTTCTGAAACCAATTCTTTGAGCTGAGAAGGTATACCCATGAAGTTTATTCGGATAGTCTTTCTCGAAGCCATAACCCCTACAAAACAGAGCAAAGATAAATCCCTAGGTCCTTGAAATAGTTAGAGATGATATGCAATGTTATGATGTCATGATGTCATGTTTAACAAGCACACACAAATCACACAATAGCCCTAGGTTTAAGGCTTGCATGAGGTATAGGTGTCTACCCTATCAAATGTTTGAGTGGGTTCATCCTGTCCTATAATAGTAATCGGGTTCTTGGAATATCATATCATTGATCTTTCTCGTAGGCCTTTATTTCAATACGACTACCAAGTGGTCGACCGAAAACATCCCAAAAGTCTGATCTTAATGAGCGTAGCATTGAGTATCAGCCAACCTCGGTCTACACCAAAGCCGGCCATCTCACTACCTTCTAATGGCCAAGATGAGTCAATTAGGGTTCTAAAAGTTGAGTTAGTGCTGATGACACCACGCAGACGCCAAATACTATCCTCAACTTGGAAATGAGGAGCATCAGGACATCCAAAGTGTCACACTAACATAGCCATCATGTTGACCGTTTCGATATACGTCTAACGGTCGCGACGATCTATTGCTACTTACCTAAGGAAACACGGATCCGGTGTAGGATCCCCACAAGTATAATACCCAAGCAACCCTTAAAAGTAAAGCATACAAGTCAAGCGAAGCGATAAAGTGATCTAAAATCCCTAAGGTATTCTCTCTTTAGGGTGTTTCCCAGAGTCGCCGATTACATGTCTGGTGGGAGAACTGACTTTAAGGAATTTTTTTTGCTTTTTATCGCAAATGTTGCGGATAGCAAGAGTCGCCACCGACTTTTCTTTTATCCAATTAAGGGAAGGTGAAAAGAACAAAAAAAGACCTTCGTTAGATTCTGAGTAAGGGAGAAGGTTATGAAAAGGGAAGGTATTAGCACCCCTTTCCATCCGTAGTTATCTACGGGCTCTTAGTTGCTTTTAGCTCACTTTAAAAATTGCTTTCTGTGTGTGTGTTTGAAAAATTTTTTGAAAAGGCATTTCGCTTTGACTTTGTAATGATTCATGTTGGAATGTATACAAAGTGTTCGGAAATGTTTTGTTTTGAAAAGTGTTTGAACTTTGACAAAAGTGTTAGGTGTGAAAAGCTATTTTGATAGAGCAAGCAACTAAAAGTCTTATTACCTACTCAGAATGGTCGTTTTCCTGTTGTTTTACGTTCCTTTAGAATAGTGCTATCCATACCATTAGTTGGTAGGTAACCCTATTCGTTGGATGTAGAAGGGACATTTGAAAGGACATCGGATGGTCATAGAAGGCAACTTGTAGGAGTATCCTAGCACATTCGAAGGGACGATCATCACTTTTCGTAGGCAACAATCGAGGGACGAGATCATGTTTTCGTAGGCCACGTCGAGGGACTCATGATCTTTGATTCGAAGGGACTATGATGATATGTTTGTAGGCAACGGTGCTATGATACCTCTACGTTCGAGGGACTTGACCATTTGTTCGAAAGGCAGCGAGAGAGAATTACTCTAAGGGGTGCATGTGTGAAGAGAGTATGTTGAATTCAGATATGTTATCTTGGAATTAGAAATGATCTACGCTCGTTTTTATCTTGCCATACACGCCTAATTACTAGCAGTTTATAGGGTGCGGAAAGTAAATTGCAGAAAGTAAAGTGTGGAAAAGTAAATGTCCTACGCTATTACATGGCTTTGGGGCAGTTACATAATATAGGAGTGCGGAAAGTAAAGGCAGAAAATATAAATCTACGCTATTACATGATAAAAACTTTGCGACCTATACATCCTTTCTAGAATTGTAAATGCGGAATAAGAAATAGATAATTGGAAACATAAGAAAATGTTAGCAAAATGTTTTGGAAATTAGTAGAAAAAAGGTTTTTAGGTTAGTAATCCTAATTAGATGATAGAATAACTTTTTGTGAATTTTCTGGATTGATTTTGATAAAGAAAATCAATTAAAAGTCAATTTTATGGTTAATTAACAATTAATTAAAATATGCATGCAAAAATATTAATTTTTATGTCAAAAATTAAATAAAGATTTTTCTGACCTAAATGCAAAAAGAAAATATTTTTGGTAATTTTTTAATGCACGAGAAAATTATTTGAAAATAAATTAAATTAAGATAGAAAAATATGAAAAAAATATAGAAAAAGTGTTAGTTTTGGAAAAAAGTGGTAAAAAAAATAAAGTGAGGAAGCCAGGATCGAACCCAGGACCTTCTGGATAAACCACATGCTTGCTTGCCATCTGAGCCAAGCTGTCTTGGTGTTATAAACCTGCAGGCAATTGGTTATAAGTGTTGCAACGTATTATATTTTGGAATTTTTAAACACAGTCAAATGTGGGACCCGGTTGTAACGTGAGAACAAATTAGATCGCGTCATTACTGTCATAACCCAAAATTTGCCCTCCTACTTCTCAAGATATTTCATGCATCCATACTCAAGGATTCCTCAAGGGTTGATCAGACAAAACCTCTCCTACACAATCAACCCTAACTAGGGTTTGGAAATTCTCAGTTCAAGATGGACTTCCAACATCTCCAATGGTCATCATGCCTCCTCATATACTTCAAAGATGCTCCATGTCAAGTTTCAAGCCTCACAAGTCAAGTTTCCTCAGACAATTGCTCAGATGGTTGAAAATCGGTTGTATTGGACAAAAGTCAAGCGTGGTCAACATACGTCAAACTTCACGATTTTGGTCAACATCCTCATTTTGAAGTCACATTCATCATTTGATCAAGGGTTGATCATGATTCATCAAGAAAACTCAAGATTTGCTCAAAGTCAAACTTTCCAAATTAGGGTTTTCAATGAAAAGTCAAGCGAACTTTGGTGAGCATAACTTCTTCATACTTTCTCAGAAATTTTTCCACCACCTCTCATTTTGAAGGAAATTCAATTCTCTACAACTTCATGTCGCACAAGAATGTTCAAAAAATGCTTCATTTGGAAGGTATGGATCAAAACATTATAGATCCTTAAAAAAAAAGTCAACTTTTTGTTTTGAAATTTTATTGAGCATGGAAACTCCAATTGAGATGAATCCAAAGCGTTTGTTTAGAGGAAACCTAGAGCTTTCTAAAAAGTCCAAGAACACTTAAAAATGTGGAAAATTGAGCAAAATACACCTTGCACAAGTTGGGCATTTTTGAAGAGGTGCACAAAGAGAAATACTTGTCAAAATCAAAATTTTTGCAAATGGGCCTAGTTTTTCTTGGTTTAAACTTGTTCCTTATCTTATTTGGAACCTTCAAGCCCAATGCCACGAATTTTGTCTTTATTTTTCTATTTAATTTGAATTTTATTCATTTAAAAACAAATTAAATTAAAAAATAAGGTATAAAATCAAAATTAAATGCAAAGTTGATTTTTCTCTCATTCTTGAGATCCAAGCAACTCACACAAGCTGGCAAATTTCGAAATTTACATTGATTTGGCAAGAAATTGATTGAAATTGGATCAAAAAAGGAAGATTTGATTTCATACAAAATCAAATATTTTCTACATTGATTGATCAATATTTGCTCTTGAATTCAGCCCAAAATCCATCCATTATAAATATACAATGCATACAACATGATAAAGAACAGAAAAATTGCTCAAAAGAACCCTAAACTAAAGTCAAAAATCCGTGCCTTTCAAGCAACTTGCAGCCTTGGTTTTAGATCGATTCAGCCAATTCCAAGCATCCAAACACATTCCTAGGAGTCCTTGGAGTCGATCCAGACCTTTACAACTCTCAAAAACATCAAGAATCACGAAATCCAGTTTTGGTTTGTTCATACTTTTCCAAAATCGAATTTTGTTATTCATGCATCTTTAACATGTTTTGACGTTTGTTTTGTGTTTAGAACAAAGTTTGCAAGCTTTCTGGATAGTTCAATTGCATTTTAATGGCCTGGAACGAGAATCACCATTTTTAGGGTTTTCTGGGTCGAATTGGGGTTTCCCTAAATCCGTAAAATTGGACAAAACGAATGCCACCAGTGTGTTTAGAATTTCATTTGCAATCGATTCATGTGCTCATAACTCATTTATATTGGTTGTATGGAGTTTTTGATATTTGCAGGGGCCATAGCGTCGAACTCAGCCGACGCTAACTTTTCAAAAATTCAAACGAAGAGAAAGGTGTTCTTCGCGCGTGATTTGAATGTCCAGGAAGCGTTTTCGTACAAAAGCGTTGTGTTCCAACATTATAACACCAAACGCGCTTTGGCTCAGTGGTAAAGGCAAGGGAGCGTGAGTTTTCACCAGAAGGTCTCCAGTTCGAATCCTGGCAAGACCAAATATTTTTTGCTTCATAGAAAACTAACATATTTTTCTATTTTCTTAATATTTTTTCATGTTATTTTAATTTACCTTTAATTAATTTTATCATGCATCTAAAAAACTCCAAAAATATTTCTTTTTTGCATCATTATCAGAAAAATACTTATTTAATTTTTAGCATTAAAATTATTATTTTTGCATGCATATTTTATTTAATTATTAATTAATCATTAATTTGACTTTTAATTGTTTTTAAATTATCAAAACGATCCAGAAAATTACCAAAAATTTATCTTATCATATTAATGTCATTACTAACATAAAACCTTTTTCCTCATTCAAAAATATTTCTTTTTGCTAACATTTTCCTCTTATGCAATTTCTCGTATTTCCGATTATGTATCTGTTCACAGGTTGTAGCGTTTCGGACGATTTTTCTTGCTTTTCTTTTCCAATTATGTAACTGCCAATGGGATATAATAGTTTAATTAGGACTTTTATTTTCCGCACTCTTATTATGTAACTGCCCCAAAGCCATGTAATAGCGTAGGACTTTATCTTTCCACACTTTACATTTCCACAATTTACTTTCCGCACCCTATAAACTGCTAGTAACTAGGCGTGTATGGCAAGATAAAATTGGACATAGATCATTCATAATTCCAAGATAACATATCTGAATTTGACACACTCTTTCACACATGCACCCCTTAGGGTAATTCTCTCTCGATGCCTTACGAATACAAATGGTCAAGTCCCTCGAATGTAGAGGTATCCTAGCACCGTTGCCTTCAAAATAAATCATCATAGTCACTTCGAAACATGATCTTGACCCTCGATTGTTGCCTACGAAAAATGATGATAGTCCCTTCGAATGTGCTAGGATACTTCCTACAAGTTTCCTTCTATGACCATCCGATGTCCCTTCGAATGTCCCTTTACATCCAACGAATGGGGTTACCTACCAACTAATGGTATGGATAGCACTATTCTAAAGGAACGGAAAATAACACGAAAATGACCAATTCTGAGTAGGTAATAAGACTTTTAGTTGCTTGCTCTATCAAAATACTTTTCACACCACACACTTTTGTCAAAGTTCAAACTCTTTTCAAAACGAAACATTTCCAAACACTTTGTATACATTCCTACATGAATCATTACAAAGTCAAAGCGAAATGCCTTTTCAAAACATTTTTTTTTGTCAAACACACAGAAAGCACTTTTTTAAAATGATCTAAGAGCAACTAAGAGCCCGTAGATAACTACGTTTGAAAAGGGGTGCTAATACCTTCCCTTTTCATAACCTTCTCCCTTACTCAGAATCTAACGAAGGTCTTTTCCTGTTCTTTTCACCTTCCCTTAATTGGATAAAAGAAAAGTCGGTGGCGACTCTTGCTATCCGCGCATTTGTGATACAAAAATCTCAAAGTCAGTTCACTGTATTACTGGACTGGCGACTCTGCCGGGGAAACACCCTAAAGAGAGAATGCCATAGGGATTTCTAGATCACTTTTACTGTTTTCTGTTTGATTTGCTTGCTTTATCTTTAAGGGTTGCTTGGGTATTATATTTGTGGGGGATCCTACACCCGGATCCAGGTTTCCTTTAGGTAAGTAGCATTAGATCGTCGTGACCGTTAGGCGTATACCGAAACGGTTAACATGATGGCTACGTTAGTGTGACACTTTGGATGTCCTGATACTCTTCATTTCCAAGTTGAGGATAATATTTGGCTTCCACGTGGTGTCATCAGCACTAACTAAACTTTTAGAACCTTAATTGACCCATCATGGCCATTAGAAGGTAGTGAGATGGCCGACTTTGGTGTAGACCGAGGTTGGCTGATACTCGATGCTACACTCATTAAGATCAGACTTTTGGGATATTTTCGGTCGACCACTTGGTAGTCGTATTGAAATAAACGCCTCCGAGAAAGATCAATGATATGAGATTCCTAGAACCCGGTTACTATTATAGGACAGGATGAACCAACTCAAACTTTTGGTAGGGTAAACACCTATACCTCATGCGAGCCTTAAACCTAGGGCTATTGTGTGAATTGTTTGTGCTTGCTAAACATGACATCATGACATCATCGCATTGCATATCATTTCTAACTATTTCAAGGACCTAGGGATTTATCTTTGCTCTGTTTTGTAGGGATTATGGCTTCTAGAAAGACTATCCGAATCAACTTCATGGGTATACCTTCTCAGCTCAAAGAATTGGTTTCAGAAATTCTCAACCATGCTATGTTCATCAAAAGACATGGTTATCTGCTGGACTTGGTTTTGAAGAAGATATGATGCACGTCTTATTCCAGTTCTTCGATCCGAAACACCATTGCTTTACATTCCCAGATTATCAGTTGGTTCCTACCTTGGAAGAGTTCTCTAAGCTACTTGGGGTACCTATTCTTGACCAAATGCCATTCACCGGTTTAGAAAAGGTTCCTAGGTACGAAGACATTGCATCAGCATTACATCTAAAGCGCTCATACATTGAAGCCAATTGGGAAATAAGAAGTGGAGTTAAGGGTTTACTTGCCAAGTTCCTGATGAAGAAAGCCCGAGAATTCCTCAAAACTATGAGTTTCCATGCATTCGAAGACATTGTGGCCTTACTAATCTATGGTTTGGTTCTATTTCCCAACTTGGATCAGTTCATAGATGTGAACGCCATCAAGATATTCCTCACTCGTAATTCTGTGCCTACCTTACTTGGAGATATTCTACATTCTCTCCACACTCGTACTATCCAGAGACAAGGAACTCTCATGTGTTGCATACCGTTACTTTCCAGGTGGTTTATTTCGCACCTTCCTCCATCGGTTTTGAAGAACGAACAAAGGTTGAAGTGGTCTCAAAGACTAATGTCACTCTCTCATTCAGATATCCGTTGGTGTCTCTTCTCTCAAAAGGACTTCACATTTATTGAGCGTTGTGGAGAATTCCCTAATGTACCACTACTTGGTATAAGGGGAGGTATTGTAATGCCCTGTTTTAATTAATATTATATTAAATTAACAATTTCAAATTACCGATCGATATTTATTTTGCGACGAGAATGTTTGTGTTAATTAATATATCTATTAATATATTTGGCGACGTTTCGTTAGGACCCGATATTTAATTCCCCGGAGTTATTTGAATGAATAGAATTGATAATATTGATGGATATTATGAGTGTGTTAAATTATAAGAATAGATGGGGGTGTGAGGATTAATTGATGAGAATTGGGTTTTCACCCTTGTTGCTAGTGAGATTGCGTATAAACCATTTCTCCTCATTTTCCTTCCATCCAAACACTTCTCCTTGTTTTCTTTCCTTTGGAAAAACACAAAGCAAGCATGGAACTTGGAAGCTTTATAAAACCATTTCTTCCTCCTTTCCTTTCTATTTTTCCTCACAAAACCAAACTTAGAGTTTGAGAGAAAAGAAAAGGGTTTTGAGAAAAAGAGCATGAGGGGAAGAGGAAGAGGATCATGAGCAAGCTTGTGGATTGAGCTTTGTAGAATCATCATGGATCATCCAAGCTTGTGAGGTAAGGGGTTTGATTTCTCTATCTTATATGATTAGGTTTTGATAGTTGTATTTTGAATTTGGGAAAAATTGATAATGGGATTATAGGGTTGGTTGGTTGTTGAATGAAATAGATTAGAAGAGTTGGAATAGGAGTATGGATTATGGGTTTGGATGATCATTAGAACGAATCGAACCGTTAGGAATCTTGTTTGAGAATGAAAAAGATGAAGTTTTCACGCAGGTCCATCAACACGGGCCGTGTTGATTAACTGCAACCGTGTTCCCTCTTGTAGAAATTTTTGGTTATGCGGGCCAATCAACACGGGCGTGTTGATGCACACGCACACCGTGTTGATGCCTTGTCTTGGGCATTTCGTGTTTCCCTCTTGTAGAGAAATTTTTGGTTATGCAGGCCAATCAACACGGGCCGTGTTGATGCACACGGGCACCCGTGTTGATGCACTGTCTTGGGCATTTCGTGTTTCCCTCTTGTAGAGAAATTTTTGGTTATGCAGGCCAATCAACACGGGCCGTGTTGATGCACACGGGCACCCATGTTGATGCACTGTCTTGGGCATTTTCGTGTTTTCTGATGGCTTTTCAACACGGGCCATGTTGATGCACACGGGGGCCCGTGTTGATGCTCCTGTAGCCTCCAAAATTCTGAATTTTCGCGTTTCCTTTGGGACCCGATTGTGTTCCGATTTTATGATTTCGGTAAATTTGACGACGGAGCAAGTTGCTCCGAATTCAACGAAAATTGACGTGCTAGCTAAGTTTGACGTGTAGAACTTAGTGGTGAGGTTTGCCTTTAGAAGTTGCGAGTTTTTGCGAGATGACCCGAAATAGACTTAATTATGGTTTAATTGAATCGGATTTCATTTTAGGGGATTTAAGATACGTATGGTCAATCCAATTGCGATGTTGATGATTAGGAGTAATGGCGGTTATTAGGGATGGCTTTTGCAACGATGATAGGTGTTTAACTATTTCTCCGTATTTAGAAGTTAGTGATCGAATCGATAATGATGCGGTGTAAATAAACATAATATTTGCGATGGCTTATTTATTAATGAATACTTGATGATATGCGATGTAATGATATATGTCTTTGTACATGCTGCTTATATTGATGGTGTTGATAAATGCTTCCGATTTGTGAATGCATAACTTTGATGATGGTGAAGTTTATGTGACGTCTTGCATAATGCAATTATAATTCGATGATATATTTATCTGTATGTGGATAAATTATGGCGATGTGGGCTTTATGCCAATTTTGATGAGCGATGATGATGTCTTTGGTGTTGTGTTGTTTTATTGTCGAGTCACATACATTGGATAAGCGAAGAGGGCTTTTAGGCCAAGCGAAGAGGCTTTTATGCCAAGCGATGATGGCTTTTATGCCAAGCGAAGATCGGCTTTATGCCAAGTGTCCCTAATTACGGACAAAGCGATGGGTACCACATGCATAACATAGTTGTGTCTCATGGAGTCGGTTATGTTTATGTTTGAGTTGTTTGGCGTTGGGTTTTAATTGATGAATGATGTTGGATTGCGATGATATACGATGCTTTGTTTGGTGATGATCTTTGTGATGAACATGAAATGAATATAACTTGATAGTTTCATGATAACTAGGTGATGAGTATAAATAATGAGTTTTGCGATGATTTAACTAGGATGAAATGCTAAATGCAAATATGATGTGATGATGTTGTGATGTATGGGCTTTATGCCAAAAGCGAAGATGGGCTTTATGCCAAAAGCGAAGATGGGCTTTATGCCAAAAGCGAAGATGGGCTTTATGCCAAAAGCGAAGATGGGCTTTATGCCAAAAGCGAAGATGGGGTTTAGCCAATTTGTGATGATTTGTTTGTGTTGCTTATATTATTAGCATTATTTAATGTTGTTGGTTGATGTTGTTGTTTAAGACTGTCGTGTTAATTAGTGATGTATTAGCTCGTGACGATTTCGTGGTGATGGAAGTTTATGTGTTGTTGTGACGTCTATGCCGATGAGGTTACGACGATATAGTGTAGATTATACACATTAGAATGACGATCGAAGTAAGTGAGGTTTGGATATGTGTTGGAATGCACTAATTAACTTATATCCCTTATGATTACAAATATATGTATATATATTTTTTTCATGCCTTTAATTATATGTTTTGGAGTATCTCACCCTTTACTTGTTTCGTCGTTACCTATATATTGGTAACGTGCAGGTTTTGAAGATGGAGTTTATATATGTTAGTCAGTCGGTGTCGCTCGTCGTAGCACTCGGGGGGAATATTTATGTTGTCTTGTTGATTGTTCTCTTGTTGTTCTTCCTTTTGTAAATAGAATCATACTTTATGAAAATATGATTTATTAAGGAAGTTTATTAAAGAAGATGTTTTGATGTTTTTGAATCAATTTATGTCTTCCGGCGATGCTATGTATCTGAGACTTATACTTTAAATCAAACTGTTTAAAGTGAGTTGTTTTTGAAGGTGTGATGCCTCAGTATTAAATTTATGAAAATTTTAATTTACTCTGATTGTTGCATTTAAAACCTTGGGTAATATTGGGGTGTTACATTAGTGGTATCGAGCGGTCGATGCATCGACCATGTTATTAGTGTGTTTAATCCTGTTGTATGCGACATGTGTGTGAAACACTGTCGATACTGGTTTGTTTCAAATTGTTTGTCTGCAGAGATGAGTTTGAAACATGTGGGGGAGAAGTTTTACTTCTTGGTGGCGCTTGCGGCTTAGGTTGGGGCCTCAAGCAGTGTTACGCTTAGTAACTTATGGAGTAGGTTTGAGGACGCTGTTGTAGCTTGGTAGAGATGTTTTATGTCACCATCATGATTGTCGACTGTCTATTGACAAATTGAGGGACTGATCATCCTTAATCTCTTGTTGATAGTAGTCGGGGATTGTGTTGGTTGGGATGAACTTGTCTTGCCAGCTTAATAGTGTACGAAGCTGATGTGTTGGCACAAGGTAGTGCATGGTTACTTGAGTGATGAGCGAATTTGGATTTTGATGAGAAACAAGATTTTGGAAAGCGAGCTTCTTGTTGTGATTCTTCCGAAGCATGTTGTGAAGATGTGAGTGAGTTACCGCCGTAGTGCGAGGTGAAGTTTTGATGGGTTTAGTTTCTGGAACTAGTTGTGATTCGAAGTATCCTTAAGGGTTGTTTGTTTCTGAGTTAGAGTTGAAAAGTCAACTTGAGGATTGGTTTGGGTAGAGTTTGTTTATTCGAGCGGGTTACCGTGGAGTGCTACCGTTGTGTGGTTCAAGAAGGGCGAAGGTCGCTTATGTTGATGTTTCGTTTATGGACAAAGGAACGAAGTGGATATTGAGGACGAGTGTCTACTTCCCAGGGACTGATGTTGGATAGATCGGTCATTTGGAGTTTATGTGTTTAGTGAGATTGATGCGAAGTCTGGTTGTCTACGGGTTAGTGTGAGAGTGGAAGATGCTTAGACTATGCTTTTCAAGATGACATATGGTCATGGCGAGTAATTATCGATGTCATTAGTGTGGCTAATGCGTCAGGTATGATTTTGGGATGTTCGGACAGTACTCTCATGAGTAGCTGTAAGAGTTATTTAGTGTTCATGGATATTAATTGGTTCACATCAAGTTAAGGAAGTGTGGCAAGCATCCGAGCGTTGCGTTATCAGTAGTGAAGTTACACTGGTGCATGTCGAGTATTCTAAAGATAGAATTTTGAATTGTTAGGCGAGAGTGCTTTAAGTAAGCAACTTAGACGGCGATATTTTGGATAGTTCCACTGAGATTTATTTTGTGTCTTGTAGAAGACTTTAAGGGGTTAATTCGGAGTTTAGAAGTTCTTTTGTTTTGGATGGTTAACTTTGTGAGTTTGATGGAAGATCTTTTTATAAGTTGGTATTGATCGTGAGTATTTTGACCTGAGATGGTTGAGCCACTAATTGGACTTCACAATGGGAAGCGAATTTGTTTGAGTCGGTGAAAAGTTTATCGAATGCCTTGATTTTGGTTTTGTTTTGTACAGAAGAACCTGGTGCGACGTACTGTGATATTTCATTTTGGACTTAAGATGTATTTCGACGTAGAGTTGGACAAGTGTATTGCTACCTTGGAACGATTTGATTTTCATAAGGAAAAATTGTCGGACGTATGAGTTAGAGGTTGATGCAGTTGTGCTCATTGGAACCTTTTAGGTGCAGATGTTAGCGACGAGGAGATTGGAATTGTTGAAGACAATTCAAGTTTGAGTGCGATCTATAAAGGGACTTCGTCTGTTGTTGAGTTTAGTAAGTTGATATTGCGGTTAACCCAAGAATATCTGATTTGGGATTTATTATTTTGAAGAATGTTGCATGTTTGTTTTGAGACGCTTGTTGAGATTAAGCTCAGAAGGTTATTAAGGATTTGTTCACCACTAACATATGGATTTTGTTGGATACTAATAGTCGCGGTGGATTATTAGATTGCGACTAAGATCAGTCTTGACGGTGAGAATTTGGTGATGGTTTGGTAGCCACAGATACCTTAAGATGATTGATGTTTTATAAAGGAGGATGTTCTGTTTGTGACTAAAGTCGGTGACAGTGTTCATGATTGAATTCCATAGAAATTGATGTTATGGTTCTAAGTCCGATGTGTTGTAAGTCGAGTATGCAGCGTTGATGGGTTGAGTTCTTGATAAAGTGTTTTGGTCTAAGTTACCACTTTGAAGGGTTGAGAATTACGAAGGTGGTTCGGATAAGACACTTGTGTATTGATCATTCTGACGGTGCGAGGATAGTGATTACTTATTTATACCTTGGGAATTGAATTGTTATAAGGGGCGACGTTGAAGTCAAGTGTATCGTCGAAGTTTCACAAGTGAAATATTTGGACAGATTTGAAGAGGTCAAACTATGTTGTGTATTTACGAGGACCAATGGACGTTGATCAATCGAGAATGAGAGAGTGATTCTTGAGTTGATGATGTTGCGAGATGTCTTGATGGGTGTACGCTTTGAGCGTATCCATTTTGAGTGATTGTAAAGTTGAGGATTAACCAAGTTGTTTCGGTTGGCATCTTATGCATAGAAGTGAAGCAACATGGTTTAGATATCGAGCATTGAATTGATTAGCGAGTATGTGAGATTGTTGGTTTTGGGCTAGTGAGTTATGGTCGCAAGTCGTCAGTAAGCCCTAGGATGAGTGTATATCGCATTCTTATGTTTGTGTAACTTGTTATTGATCAAGGGTGTACGTTGGTAATCTACAAGGATGATGTGACCTTGTGATTGGCGGGAATGAGGCGATGTAAGTGTGAGTTAATGCTTATGCGTAAGTGAAGGCATCGTGGTTGTAACGCGTGGTTCTATCCTATTACGATTGTTTCCGTTTTGGTTTGTATAACCATTTTGTTGTTTTCGATTTAGCGATGGTGTCGGTGTTGTGTTTTAAGACTTTATGTTCCTTTTGGTGACTCGTTCGAGTGTCGGCGAGTGTGTGGCTAATTCTATGGTTGAGACGTTAGGATGGTATCGATCTTGTTTGTTTGGTTCTCGAGTGAATCGGTGTGTTTACGGCATTTATGGGCATTGTATCTCGGCATGGTTGTTCTTGTTTGGACGTTGTAGTTAAGAATATTTCCTTGTTTTGGTGTATTTTGTATGTAGTTTAATTGAGGATTGAGTGACGAATGTAGGCATGTATTTATTGTTTTGTTCGAGTTTAAGTGGGGAAAAGTTTATAATTAATATTATATTAAATTAACAATTTAATTTCGATTTTATTTATGACGAGAATGTTTGTGTTAATTAATATATCTATTAATATATTTACGTTCGTTAGGACCGATATTTAATTCCGGAGTTATTTGAATGAATAAATTGATAATATTGATGGATATTATGAGTGTGTTAAATTATAAGAATAGATGGGGTGTGAGGATTAATTGATGAGAATTGGGTTTTCACCCTTGTTGCTAGTGAGATTGCGTATAAACCATTTCTCCTCATTTTCCTTCCATCCACCACTTGTTTTCTTTCCTTTGGCAAAACACAAAGCAAGCATGGAACTTGGAAGCTTTATAAAACCATTTCTTCCTCCTTTCCTTTCTACACAAAACCAAACTTAGAAAAGAAAAGGGTTTTGAGAAAAGAGCATGAGGGAAGAGGAAGAGGATCATGAGCAAGCTTGTGGATTGAGCTTTGTAGAATCATCATGGATCATCCAAGCTTGTGAGGTAAGGGGTTTGATTTCTCTATCTCATATGATTAGGTTTTGATAGTTGTATTTTGAATTTGGGAAAAATTGATAATGGGATTATAGGGTTGGTTGGTTGTTGAATGAAATAGATTAGAAGAGTTGGAATAGGAGTATGGATTATGGGTTTGGATGATCATTAGAACGAATCGAACCGTTAGGAATCTTGTTTGAGAATGAAAAAGATGAAGTTTTCACGCAGGTCCATCAACACGGGCCGTGTTGATTAACACGGCCGTGTTTCCCTCTTGTAGAGAAATTTTTGGTTATGCAGGCCAATCAACACGGGCCGTGTTGATGCACACGGGCACCCATGTTGATGCACTGTCTTGGGCATTTTCGTGTTTTCTGATGGCTTTTCAACATGGGCCGTGTTGATGCACACGGGGGCCCGTGTTGATGCTCCTGTAGCCTCCAAAATTCTGAATTTTCGCGTTTCCTTTGGGACCCGATTGTGTTCCGATTTTATGATTTCGGTAAATTTGACGACGGAGCAAGTTGCTCCGAATTCAACGAAAATTGACGTGCTAGCTAAGTTTGACGTGTAGAACTTAGTGGTGAGGTTTGCCTTTAGAAGTTGCGAGTTTTTGCGAGATGACCCGAAATAGACTTAATTATGGTTTAATTGAATCGAATTTCGTTTTAGGGGATTTAAGATACGTATGGTCAATCCAATTGCGATGTTGATGATTAGGAGTAATGGCGGTTATTAGGGATGGCTTTTGCGACGATGATAGGTGTTTAACTATTTCTCCGTATTTAGAAGTTAGTGATTGAATCGATAATGATGCGGTGTAAATAAACATAATGTTTGCGATGGCTTATTTATTAATGAATACTTGATGATATGCGATGTAATGATATATGTCTTTGTACATGCTGCTTATATTGAGGTTGTTGATAAATGCTTCCGATTTGTGAATGCATAACTTTGATGATGGTGAAGTTTATGTGACGTCTTGCATAATGCAATTATAATTCGATGATATATTTATCTGTATGTGGATAAATTATGGCGATGTGGGCTTTATGCCAATTTTGATGAGCGATGATGATGTCTTTGGTGTTGTGTTGTTTTATTGTCGAGTCACATACATTGGATAAGCGAAGAGGGCTTTTAGGCCAAGCGAAGAGGCTTTTATGCCAAGCGATGATGGCTTTTATGCCAAGCGAAGATCGGCTTTATGCCAAGTGTCCCTAATTACGGACAAAGCGATGGGTACCACATGCATAACATAGTCGTGTCTCATGGAGTCGGTTATGTTTATGTTTGAGTTGTTTGGCATTGGGTTTTAATTGATGAATGATGTTGGATTGCGATGATATACGATGCTTTGTTTGGTGATGATCTTTGTGATGAACATGAAATGAATATAACTTGATAGTTTCATGATAACTAGGTGATGAGTATAAATAATGAGTTTTGCGATGATTTAACTAGGATGAAATGCTAAATGCAAATATGATGTGATGATGTTGTGATGTATGGGCTTTATGTCAAAAGCGAAGATGGGCTTTATGCCAAAAGCGAAGATGGGCTTTATGCCAAAAGCGAAGATGGGCTTTAGCCAATTTGTGATGATTTGTTTGTGTTGCTTATATTATTAACATTATTTAATGTTGTTGGTTGATGTTGTTGTTTAAGACTGCCGTGTTAATTAGTGATGTATTAGCTCGTGACGATTTCGTGGTGATGGAAGTTTATGTGTTGTTGTGACGTCTATGCCGATGAGGTTACGACGATATAGTGTAGATTATACACATTAGAATGACGATCGAAGTAAGTGAGGCTTGGATATGTGTTGGAATGCACTAATTAACTTATATCCCTTATGATTACAAATATATGTATATATTTTTTTCATGCCTTTAATTATATATTTTGGAGTATCTCACCCTTTACTTGTTTCGCCGTTACCTATATATTGGTAACGTGCGGTTTGAAGATGGGTTTATAGATCTTTGTTAGTCGAGTCGGTGTCGCTCTGATACGTAGCACTCGGGGGGAATATTTATGTTGTCTTGTTGATTGTTCTCTTGTTGTTCTTCCTTTTGTAAATAGAATCATACTTTATGAAAATATGATTTATTAAGGAAGTTTATTAAAGAAGATGTTTTGATGTTTTTGAATCAATTTATGTCTTCCGGCGATGCTATGTATCTGAGACTTATACTTTAAATCAAACTGTTTAAAGTGAGTTGTTTTTGAAGGTGTGATGCCTCAGTATTAAATTTATGAAATTTTTAATTTACTCTGATTGTTGCATTTAAAACCTTGGGTAATATTTAAAACCAAAACTCCATTCCTTGGGAACCTTACCTCAAATGGGTGCGAGCTCGAGCTCAAAACCTCATGATGCCATTCACGCCTGTTTTACTAGTAATTATGGAACCTGTTGCTATAGGTGATGTACCTATCATTCTCCATCCGACATGCCTCCTGATTTTGAAGACTTGAAGAGATCCTGGATTCAGCTCAAAGAAGAAAGGGATACATTTGAAGCTCAGTTCTATGCAAGCGAGAAGAAGGTACTAGAGTTGACCAAGCTACTTCACGAGGAGCGGAATCTCAACGCCTACCTCGGCACCAAGAGGAAGCGCCCATGGGAGTCTTAGAGCTTTAGGATTTTATGCTTTTCTTTTATTTTTCTGAACTATCTTTTGTACTTAAAAACAAAAAAAGAGAATAAAAAGAGAACTAATAAATGTTTGTTCGTGCTTGTTTAACAAATTTAAATTTCTAAGGTCCTTGAAAACATTGCATTGCATTGCATAACATCGC
Organism: Vicia sativa; assembly: GCA_021764765.1. Taxonomy (NCBI): domain Eukaryota; kingdom Viridiplantae; phylum Streptophyta; class Magnoliopsida; order Fabales; family Fabaceae; genus Vicia; species Vicia sativa. The sequence goes on from CM038794.1 coordinate 149,762,724, forward strand.
ATATCATGGCATAACATTGCATAACAGGTACGTTGAAGATCGGTTTTCTCATTTTCTCGCTATTTATTTTAGCAAAAATGGCTCTTGAACAAACTGTCAAAGATCTCCAGGCTCAGAATGCTCAGTTCCAGGAAATATTCACTAGCTTGGTCCAAGGCCAAGAAGATCTGAAGAAGCTCATCAACAGGAAGAAGAGGGTCGTTGGTGTTCTCAACATGGGCAGACGTTACAAAGGTGGTCCTAAAGTAGTTAGCCGGATAGAGCTCTCAGAAAGTGTCAAGACTGAGGGGAGTGTCAAGGGCAATGACGAAGGCGATCAGCGTGAGCCTGAGAAGAAAGGAGAAGATTATGAGGATCGATACTCGGCGAAGATGACAAATACAAGCAACTCAAGAATCTTGTGGAAAATCAAGATGTCGGGCTGAATTTTGATGATCTGAGTCTTGTCCCGTGTGGTGATTCCTCCCAAGTTCAAAGTTCCAACTTTTGCCAAGTATGATGGCATTTCTTGTCCAAGTGCATTTGAAGTCCTATGTTGGAAGATCAACCCTCACGATGATAGAAAGTTGTGGATGCATTATTTTCAAGAGAGTTTGTCGAACTCGGTTGGAGTGGTATTATCGGCTAGAGAATGACCGTATCCATACTTGGGTGACTTGGCGGATGCTTTCTGAGGTATGAGTACAATCTTTGAGTTGGCACCCACGCATGCAACTACAAAGCATGTCTATGGGTCGTGATGAAAAGTTCAAAGAGTATGCTCGAAATGGAGAGATCTAGCGGTGAGTTCAACCACCCTTGTCCCATAGGGAGTTGGTTGATATGTTTATGGGAACACGCCCATTCTTCCATCATCGATTGGAAACTCTTGACCGAATTCACGATATTGAGGAAGCGTAAAGGTATCAAGCGGGAAGATTCATGTAGAGTCATCTTCAAATGCTGCGAAGAGATCTTTTGGTGGTAAGAAAGAAACTAATGCTGTGTATGGTCGGAAAAGCCGAGCTAAGACCGACCGTGCTCAATATGTGGGGGCAGTTGTGATCTCCAGTCCTACATCAACACAACCTCAGCGAGACAACGCGTGTCGAGCGTCTGACGGAGATAGTTTACGAAGATCAACATGCTGTTGTCGCAAGCCTTGCAACACATGTTGAAAGCAGAGCTGATTACTTTGAAGGATCCTCCTCAGAATGTAAACACTTCCTCTCCGAGATACAATCCTAATGCTAAGTGTGCTTACCATTCCAACAGACCACACGACACGCTGTTGGGCTCAAGAATAAGATTCAAGATATGATCGAAGCAATTGAGTTCGACCCCCATTGGAACTCCATCATCCGCTATGCCTAACCATGACAAAAGTTCCAATGCTATTGGTGAGAACTCTTATATTTTCAACATAGATGACTTGACCATTCCTCGATGTTAAGAAGAATTTTGCAAGCGGTGTCGATGCCCAGAATTGTCGTTGGTGCCCATCACACGACGGTTGTGCTGGTTAAGAAGGCGTGTTCAGTTCATGATGGATAACCGTGAAATACTATTCACGAAACCACCTATGGAGAGAAGACATGTCAGCGAAGATCGAAGATGTGAATGAAGCGCACCATCTGGGATACCTTGCCAAGTGGAAAGTTTGATTACATGGTGAGAGCCAAAACTATTGAAGATGTTCCAACTATGACAATTTCCGATTTGATGATCCACATAGAGTGGCACCTCTCATCATTACCTCTCCTAGACGGTTCCATACTCCTACAAAGCTATTCCTTGGAACTATGGGTGAGGTTTACTATCATGGCGACAAGAAAGACCCTCTGACCATTGAAGACCTTACAGTTGAAGCTACCATTCCTGACATCGACAACGTCACGAGATCAAGTAAAGTGACGAACCGAAGAGTGATCTCTCAGATCTCTCCTCCAAAAGACTGCGACTCCACGCATTCCAACTATTCAACCATTCCCAAAACTAGAGGAAAGAACCATAACTCATCACCCGCACCAAAAAGGAAAAGATTCCTCAAACGAGAAATGGAGGAAAAAGATAATCAAGAAGAGTGACTACAATGTTGTAGCGGTTGGAGACTCCGTCCAAGATCTCTATGCTTGCTGCTCTTGTGCTCGAGGCTCATGCTAAAGCCTTGGTGAAAAGAATGCTCACCTCAAGACACTAAGACCAATTTGAAGTTTGTATTGCTACTGCAAACCTAGGCTTCTCGATCTTGATTTGACTCTAGGAAGGAAACACAACAAAGCCTTACATCTCTTGAATGCAAGGCGTTACATTGTCTCATGTTTTGGTGGATACCGTTACGCTCGAACATCACCGCTTTGGATCGACTCGATATTGAAGGGTTGGTTACGAAACCAGTGACATTATTGTGAGAGCTTTTGATGATTCTAACGAGCATTGGAGAGCTCACTCACTGTTAAAGTCGGTTCCGGACTTTTGATTCCATTTTCTTTGTCATGGACATCCGTCCGACTTATTCTTCTTACTTACCGGATATACATAAACCACATCGCTGAAGCCGGTGAAAGGGAAGGTTGTTACAGTATGTGGAGAAGAAGAATATATGGTCAGTCATCTAAAATCATTTCGATATCTTGAGATGGAAGGTGAATTCTTCGAGACTCCCTGTCAAGCTTTCGAAACAATCCCAGTCATGCTGACTCTTTCGTCCTCTGGTTACACAAGTTCCGCCATTGAAGGATGCTCAGCTTTGAAGAAAGAGGTAGTACTATTTGGGGACAACTCCCTGATATTCCTTTCAAATATGACAAGGCTGGTTTAGGCTTCACCATCAAAGTCGGAAGATGATCGCAAGCGTGCCAACTCCCTCGCATCGGCCAGTGGAATCCATGCTATAGCGACGACAACAACCCGACATCAACAAGTGGATCTTCCCAACTCCGACAACGGACTTGGAAGATCAAGACATCATACGAATCTCCTTTAGGCAGTAATTGCCTTTGTTTTTGCTTTTCGTTTTCTATGTTTTGAACAATAAACTTTAAAGCCTAGTGCCTTGCAGGGGCATCATGGCTCGTTGTGAGGGTTATTATCAGTCAATAAAATCGTCGGACTTTTGCATTTAATTGTTGTTTTCTTTCTTTTACTTTATCCCTTCAAAAGCTATGTGTTTCATACATACACCCACGTGATACAACTGCGAGAATCACTCCGAATCTCGTTGATAACTATGCTATTGCTAAATATGACTTGATAATCGATCTACCAAGCCGAAGATGAAGTGAGGAAGATTATGAAGTGCCGGAGAACTTGTTAGACTCTGACAAGAAGATCGAGTTATCTGACCACACGAAGAGCCGATTGGCGTTGTGAATTTGGTACTGATGAAAACAGAAAAGAGATCAAGATAGGAGCGGGTCTTGAGAACAGTGTTAAAGAAAGGTTGGTTCAGATGCTACGGGACTATATCGAGGTTTTTGCTTGGTCATACGAAGACATGCCCGGTTCGTCGCATGCGTCCTGAGATGTCAGAGAAAATCAAAACTGAAGTTATGAAGCAGTTCAATGCAGGTCTCTTAGCTGTTACTTCTTATCCGCAGTGGGTTGCAAATGTGGTTCCTGTACCCAAGAAGGATGGCAAGGTACGAATGTGTGTGGATTATAGAGATTTGAACAAAGTGAGTCCGAAAGACGATTTTCCACTTCCTCATATTGATGTTTTGGTTGACAACACCGCTCAACATAATGTTTTCTCCTTCATGGATGGTTTCTCCGGTTACAATCAGATCAAAATGGCTCCTGAAGACATGGAGAAGACTACTTTCGTTACACAATGGGGCACCTTCTGCTACAAGGTCATGCCGTTCGGACTGAAGAACGCAGGCGCCACTTATCAGCGTGCCATGGTGGCATTATTTCATGATATGATCCATCACGAGATAGAGGTCTACGTCGACGACATGATAGCTCGATCACAGACTGAAGAAGAACATCTCAATCATTTGCAGAAACTATTTGACAGATTGAAGAAGTACAGACTAAGACTTAATCCTAACAAGTGCACCTTTGGGAGTCAGATCCCGTAAACTCCTAGGGTTTGTTGTCAGTGGTAAAGGTATTGAAGTCGACCCCGCCAAGGTAAAAGCTATTCAAGAGATGCCAGCTCCCCGCACCGAGAAGGAAGTCAGAGGTTTCTTGGGCCGATTGAATTACATTGCCAGATTCATTGCACATCTAACTGCTACTTGTGAGCACATCTTCAAGTTACTGAAGAAAGATCAAGTGGTGGAATGGAACGACGATTGCCAGATCACTTTTGACAAAATCAAGTAGTGCTTTGGCTTGGGCTGCTCGCCGACTAAGACAGTATATGTTGACTCACACTACTTTGTTGATTTCCAAGATGGATCCGATAAAATACATATTTGAGAAACCAGCTCTCTCCGGAAGAATAGCAAGATGGCAAATGATCTTGACCGAATACGACATTCAGTATACTTCTCAGAAAGCGATCAAAGGATGTGTAGTAGCCGATCATTTGGCTCATCAGGCCGTAGATGACTATCAGTCTATGCTGTTCGAATTTCCAGATGAAGATGTTTTCTAGTTACCGATTATGAAGAACCAGGCCCAGACGAAGGACCTGAACAAGGATCCCGATGGACCATGGTCTTTGATGGAGCCTCAAACGCACTTGGCAATGGCATTGGCGCCATCATTACATCCCCTACAGGCGGACATACTCCTTTCACCGCCAGATTATATTTCTGTTGCACTAATAACATGGCCGAATACGAAGCGTGCATTATGGGTATTAAAGCTGCTATAGACTTAAGAATCAAGTTTTTACAAGTGTATGGAGACTCAGCTTTAGTGATCAGTCAGATTAAGGGAGAGTGGGATACGAAGCATCCGAATCTCATTCCGTATCAAGAGCATGTTCTGAGTTTGATCCCCTACTTCGAAGAGATTACTTTCAATCACATTCCACGAGAAGAAAATTAATTGGCGGACGCATTAGCTACTATGTCATCTATGTTCAAGGTCAGATGGGACAACGAGGCTCCCCAGGTCATCATTGAAAAGTTTGACGAACCGGCATATTATTGTGAACTTGATACAGAAGAGAAACGTTGGTACTACGACGTGAAGAGGTATCTTGAGACTCAGGAATATCCTACAGGGGCATCTGTCAACGATAAGAAGTTTTTGAGAAGGTTTGCATCCAAATTCTTCCTCAGCAACGACATCTTATACAAGCGCAACCACGACTTGTGCTTACTTCGCTGTGTAGACCAGAGAACCGCAGAACGTATCATGGAAGAGTTACACGAAGGCGCATTTGGTACCCACTCAAGCGGACATACGATGGCTAAGAAGATTTTGAGAACAGGTGACTATTGGTCCACCATGGAAGCTGATTGTCACCGCTATGCTCGATCCTGTCACAAATGCCAGATTTATGCAGACAAAGTGCACGTACCTCCAGTACCTCTGAATGTTATAATAGCTCCTTGGCCTTTTGCAATGTGGGGCATTGACATGATTGGAGAAATCAAGCCCACAGCTTCCAATGGACATCGTTTCATCCTTGTGGCAATTGACTATTTCACCAAGTGGGCAGAAGCAGCCTCGTTCGCATCTGTTACCAAGAATGTTGTGGCTCGGTTCATCAAGCATAATGTTATCTGTCGGTATGGCACTCCCGAAAGGATTATCACAGATAACGGCTCCAATCTCAACAACAAGATGATCACCGAACTCTGCACGCAGTTCAAGATCAAGCATCACAATTCTTCTCCGTATCGGCCTAAGATGAATGGCGCTGTGGATGCCGCCAACAAGAATATTAAGAAGATTATACAGAAGATGACAGTGACTTATAAGGATTGGCACGAGATGTTACCATTTTCTCTTCATGGATATCGCACTAACAGTACGAACATCGACAGGGGCAACCCCCTTCTCTCTTGTATACGGTATGGAAGCAGTCCTACCAATTGAGGTTCAGATACCCTCAACCAGAGTCCTCAAGGACGCAAAGTTAGGCGAAGACGATTGGATCCAGACTCGCCTTGACCAAATCAATTTGATTGACGAGAAACGACTCGCATCCATTTGCCATGGACAGATTTATCAGAAACGAATGATCAGAGCATTTAACAAGAAAGTCAAGCATCGAGTCTACCAAGTCGGTGATCTAGTAGTCAAGCGCATCATTCTTCCACAAGGTGATCCCAGGGGAAAATGGACTCCCACCTATGAGGGACCATTTGTAGTCAAAACAGTATTTTCAGGCGGAGCTATGATACTTAGCACCATGGATGGTGAAGACTTCCCACACCCTGTGAATGCAGACATAGTCAAAAAATACTACGCATAAACGAGACCCGCTAGGTCGACTGACCTAGGCAAAAGTAAGGGCATCCTGGCGAACCAAAAGGGTTCGGGCAAAAGTTAAGGATATACGCAAAACATGTACACCCGGCAAGTCGATAACCTGCAAAGGCGGCTTGGGCAAAAAAGGGTATCCCGGTAGACTGAAAACCCGAAAGGGCGGTCTAGGCAAAAGTTAGGGATTTAAGCGTACGACTATGTCTCGTCCGGATCACTTATCTACAGACTACTATCAACATTCAAGATTCAAATGGCGAAGATCAATTCACTCACTTTCTACTGACAGCAAGGAGATGAGATAGTTGAAATATATGAGTACTAGCATAGTTGGAACTTAACGAGATTGTTTCCGCATAGCTTTTTACCTTTCTTGTGTACAAACTACTTGGCCATACGCCACATTTCAAATTAATACAAGTTTCTTTTTCTTTACAAATTTCACTGTTGTTGTCTGCATAAAGTCCAACATTTGCTTTGAATGATTATATGCATCTGACAATAAAGATCTATTTACAAACATACGAAAAGTGATCGAACAAGAGTAATTACTACAGGCTCTAGGAATTGAGATGACGACGGAAGTCACCAATATGTTCTCCTGCAAAGTACAAACCCCCACAGAGATGTTACTCACTATACGCCTTCCCCAGTGGAGTACACATTCTTTCTCCACTAGTCCAGACCTTCCAGGCGCCATCACGTTAATCCCCGAGCAGTGATTCCACTCAACTAAACCATGTTACATCAGTCCCTGAGCAATAACGGTTCATCTCCAGCAGAGGTATTTATCCCCAGCAGAATATCTCTCAACAATTATCTTTCCCCAGCAGTAGCAATATCTAGAGTCGAAACATGGTCAGATAGTGCATCGGAGGAAACCTACATCTTTTTATTCCCCAGCAAGAGATTTCGACGGGCTCCAGATCCTTCTGACCCGGTCTCCCAACAACTATCAAATGCTCTCCAGCAGGATCTATGCGCAAGATCCCCAGTGGAGCGCCTCCTAAATTTTCCCCCAGCAGGGTCTACGCACAAGATCCTCAATAGGGTACCTCTTGATCTCTACAATCCTCAACAATATCTAGGCTCGAGACTTGGTCAGATAGTGCATCGGAGGAATCAAGGTTATCTTTCTTCTCAGGGCTTCTAATTCGCTTTGTCCCCAAACAGAAGTCAGAAATCCCCAAGCAGAACGTTCGCATCTTCTTCAAGATGGATATGTTTTGAAATACCACAACATCTATCATTCATACACTACTCATAAAAGTCATGATTTATGCATATATCATTCATACACATTGTCATGCATCATAATATGCATAAGACTAACGATATTCTATCAAAGTTTCTTTTGTTTTCCCCAAAACCAGGTGAAAATCACTTCTGAAACAACAGGTCAAGGATTAATGCCCGAAGCCAGATGGGAAACCCTATCCGAACGACCGCCCTAGTTGTCCTCCGACAACAGGTCTAGGATTAATGCCCGAAGCCAGACGGGAAACCCTACCCGAACGACCGCCCTAGTTGTCCTCCGACAACAGGTCCAGGATTAATGCCCAAAGCCAGACGGGAAACCCTATCCAAACGACCGCCCAAGTTGTCCTCCGACAACGGATCCAGGATTAACACCCGAAGCCAGACGGGAAACCCTATCCGAATGATCACAAGTTATCCTCCGATAACAGGCATTGGATCAATACCCGAAGCACAACAGGGAAGCTGTCCACATTTTTCCAACTATTATCCTCTCAGAGTAATCAAGACGAAGATTTGTTCTGACTCTCTCTTATTATCAACAGCAACTACGGAGTCTGGCGTACGACTCAGTTGCCCTGGATGGCATCTTAAGCCCATCTCCGACTATTTATCAACAACTCTCCACTTTCAGAATGCTGCATATTTGGTTAAAAACCAATAAAAACCAATAACTTCATTCAAAGACAAGCATGAAGTCTAACGTACGACTCACTCCGGATGGCATCTTAAGCCCATCTTCGTGCTCTCTTCTACTTTCAGGAACATCTACCGAGCCTAGCGTACGGCTCACTCCCCAACGTCGATCATTCCAGTTGGCATCTTAAGCCCATCTCCAACGACTCTCCTATTCAGACGACATTCTTGAGTCTAGCGTACGACTCATTCCCCAGCGAAATCTCCAACTTCTCCAAATGGCATCTGTAAGCCCATTCCCGCTTCCTCAGCCAACAGCGAGTGCAAATTTTCAGGTGTACTCGAGTGTTCAATCATCTTCTACCTCCAGGTTAGAAAGGCATGCATGCCCATCCAACCCTTCCGTTACAAGAAGATTGAACAGGGGCAGCTGTCATACCCCAAAATTTGTCCTCCTACTTCTCAAGACATTTCATACATCCATACTCAAGGGTTCCTTAAGGGTTGATCAGACAAAACCTCTCCTACACAATCAACCCAAACTAGGGTTTGGAAATTCTCAGATCAAGATGGACTTCCAACATCTCCAATGGTCATCTTGCCTCCTCATATGCTTCAAAGATGCTCCATGTCAAGTTTCAAGCCTCACAAGTGTTGTACCCCAAAATTTACCCTCTTCTTTTCTGCATCTTTTCTGGCTTATAGTTCCAACGCATAAAACATACACGTAATAGCATGCATAGCATTCATCATAAAGATTATCAGGTTACGGGTATTCCACATGTCAGCAAAAGAACTCATTTCTCAATAAAGTGGATTTCGAGTTTCGGCGCTGAAGCAACTCGATTTTCAAAAAATCATTTAAATATGAATTTCCAAAAAACAATGAAATCGCCACCTAATTTTATTTGTTCTAGAAAGAACGGGAAAATATAGATAAAACCCACAAAAATCGGATAAGGCGGTCTACAAGACCAAAAAGGATGGATTCGGGAGTCGGTTACGCAAGAGGAAGGTATTAGCACCTCTTACGTCCATCGTACTCGATGGGACCCATTTAGTTCGAAATGTGTTTGTGTGTGTATCGCTAATTTCTAAATCATGAATTTAAGAAAGAAGAAAACGGGATTTGTTTGTTATTATTTTGAGTTTGACACGGTTTAAAAACCGCGTGCCTACGTATTCCCTCGTGCAATGGGAAAGTCAAAACTCCGTAGTTCTTGTCGAAAATGTCTTGGATTGATTGTGTTGATTTTAATTGAAATGTTTTTGATTTTTGATAATCGCATATGAGCGAAAAAGGATTTGAATGGGTTGAATTGTTTTTAATTGTAGATGACAAGTACCAAAACGTCGGGATATCCTCTAACGAATTCGGTACTCGAGATTGGTGATTGAGGTCAACCGATCTTCTCTCATCCAAAATCTTTATTATGAAAAGAGTGAGGTGAAACAAAGTTCACTTGTTATTAAGTGTTATGGAATAAAGTATTTAAGTCATTGGGTTACCCTCTAATGGCCCAAATACTTTACATTTTAATTAAATCGTCGGGCGAACCTCTAACAATTTAATTAAATTCCATATCACTATGTTTTTTGTTTTTTTGTAGAAAAATTGATTTAGAAAACAAATTCAATTAATTAATTTAATTTGAAAGTGTTTTAGATGTTCAAGTGTATGGAATAAAGTATTCGAGTCATTGGGTTTCCCTCTAATGGCCCAAATACTTTACATTTTAATTAAATTGTTGGGCGAACCTCTAACAATTTAATTAAGTACCATAACACTATTTTTTGATTTGAAAGTGTGTTGAAAATTGCGGCGTTGGACGTAGAGAAATGATATTTCGGGTTATGATTAACCAAGTATATGGACTTGATTAACCTCGTGAGGATAGGTGCTCCTATCCCCAACCATGAGACCCTGGTACATGGTGATTGGTATATGGACCAATTATTTTTCGGGTTATGATTAATCAAGGCAACGAGGGCCTTAATTAACCTCGTGAGGATGGCCATGCCCATCCCCAACCATGAGACCCTTAGGGAATTTGGTGTGGGTAACCAAAAATGAGAGAGCGGAGGCGTTGTTGTTTTTATATTAATTTGAGAGTGAGTGTACGATCGTGTAATAAACATGCAAACGGATAATGATATAGCGGATAATAAAAGAAAATAAATTAACACACAATACAAATCGGAATTTAAATAATTATTAGTATAGATATTTTTTCACTTGATGAAAAATCAACTAACAATTTAATTGATAATTCAACAAATAAAAAACTATCATACGCCAAACATTATTTAATACATCATTATATATAAAAACTTGCATAATAATTGAATTTAAAGAGAAAAGTTTAGGAATGGGCCTGATTGTAGCTTTAGTCTGGGGGTGTGAAGAGCAATTCGCTGGGCCTGAATGCTTAGCCCAAGTTAATCTGCAGGATCCAGTATGCTGAGGTTCCAGGAGTGCATCATAGGCTTGCATCTTGGAGCGTCTGATCAGAACTTGGAGGGATCGCATGCGTCCGATGGCAATGATGATGAGTTGATGATCATCCAGCCAGATCCAACAACTAGGCAGCGAAGGTGCACAACGAATGTAGTGAGTATACTGCATGGAATCACAAAATAACCAAATGGACGGTGACACTTGTCACCGCCGGATTAGCCATTAAACAAAGATTGATTAACAAAATAAAATGTTAAACTAATCTTAAGTTATAATACACTTTCTGTCTCTCTCTAACTCCACGCTCTCTCTCGCCTCTCTCTATGTTTACTCCATCAAAAAACAAATAAAAACCCAGAAAACGTAAACAAAACCGATCTGTATCGGTGGTTGAGATGAACATCCACGGCGGCGATGATGAACACACGGAGGCGACGTTGATGACCGACAGCGGCGATGATGAATCCGCGGCGGCCGGAAATCGCCTTGGGCGGCGGCTTGCTCCGATCTTGAATTTCTTTGCATATTCTGAACCGTCTATGTTTTCTTGAACATGATTCTTGTGTTTGATTTTGCAGAAACTCCCTGGATTTGAGTAGATCTTGAAGGGAAGTTTTGGAACCCTAACTTCTCCGATGCACTTTCTAGAACTCTCTCAGTGACGGCGACGATGGCGATGATGATGAGGACGGAAACGTTGCTTCTGAGTCGAGGCTAAGTCTTGGACGGCGGCGGACGGCGGCCGTGGCCGCAACCCCTCCGGTGAGCTCTTTCTAGTTTACATCTTCCTCTTTGAAATCTGTAGCCTTGCAATCTTTTTATCTCTCTCTCGAATCAGAACTTTTTCTGAGAATCCATTTTCTGAAGGGTGGTTAGCTTAGGGAAGTGATGATTTTATAATGTTTTTGGAGTTTCTGGGTTAACGTTCTTGATGCTTTCTGGGTTTAGTGTGCAGTTTGGTTGCTAGATTCAGGGTTTTGAATGGCTGTTCTTGTATTCTGGGTTTTCGTTTGGATGTTGTTTGGGATTAGGTTTTTTTGATGAACAGTCACCGCTGCTGCCCTCTCTTGGTTACTGTGCCTCTTCCTTTTATACTGTCCTCCATTAGGGTTTACTGATGTCAGGTTTTGAAACAAAGGTTCTTGGAAACAATTGAAAACGTTGGGCTTTTTGGTGTTCTATTCTTTTGATCTGTTGGTTGGAAAACAAAATGCCAGCCTTATGTTTTCTGTGTACTGGACTTAACAGCATGACTTGATGGGCTGAAACCTTTTTGAAACTTTGTTGGGCTGTTGGTAATGTATTTTTTCTGATTTCTGAGCAGGTTGTACTTGCTGTAGTAGTGGTGATGATGGTGTCTGAACCACACCTCCCTTTTGTGAACCAACTATGTGTTGTGATTTTCAAAAGGGTAGGGTCTTTTTGAACATGATTGAGAGACAAATCCTTAACATAATCTGATCCCAAATATCCATCCCTAATGATGAGATCAACAGAAAATGTACTGCTTTGCATCCTTGCTAATGCTGTCCATTATTGCTAACTGCTTTCTTTTGTTTATTTCATGAATGCGAGCGATGGTGCAAACTTGGAGGAATGGCAAAGGAATGCTTTGGACAAGAAGGCAAGGTCTATGATGGAGCAAGAAGTCATGGAAGCCAAAGAACAATAAAAACTCCCCATAGAAAATAGGATTTAGGCATGACATTTGTAATATTTTGTATGTTTGCATTTATAAACAAAACTTGCACTAGTAACCTTGGAATTCTTGTGTTAGAAGTTCGGAAATTTGTAACATCACATCATTTGAATTGCTTTGTGGATTCCAATGATTTTGTAATGAAACACATCACTTGTTAATATTGAATAACAAAATGTATCTTGAACGCGACATAAGACCTTGATCATTCAACAATTGCCTTGTAGTATTGTAGAACTTATATCTTGTAATCCAAGAAACTTCCCTTGTAACTTGAATTTGAGAATTAACCATGAATGGATATTACACATGAAAATTGTAATAATGTTTGAAACTTTAAGCATAGGAGTTGTAATAATCTTGAACGATTTGAATGAAATTGGAAGCGATTGAAAGAATAAGGTTGGAAATATGAATTAATCATGAATGGAAATTTCCAACTTTACTTCAACTTACTCTTTTCTCATGAACACACCACTTCTTGCACAAGTTAAAACTTGATGTATTAGGTAAACAACAATGAATCCAAATTTGAATCACTCTTAAATTCCTACTTGAACCTCCAAATTAGAATCAACAATATCAAATGAATGAAGGAAGCAAGAATGTCCTTGAATTAATAGAAATAAAATCTAACGTGCTCTTGATCATATAATAAACCCAGTGGTGATCGTGCTCAAAATCTCACTACAACATTTGTTGTCTCTGGCAACACTTTTTTAGGGAACATGTAGAAATTGTTGCCTTAAATTCATATAGGCAACGATTTATGATTGTTGTCAAAATTATGTTTGCAACCCTTGATAATCGTTGCCTAAAATACTTTAGGGGACGTTTATGGAGCGATACTCTTTTATTTTTTTGCCAACGGTTGTTAATTGTGCCCTTAACTGTTTTTGGGGACGATTTTAGAGCGTTAAAATATTATTTCTTTAGCAATGTTTGACAATTGTCCCCAAAAATATTTTTGGGAACATTTTTAAAATGTTGTATAAATTTTTTTAGCACTATCAAATTTTTGGTGGCAATCTTCCCTCCAAAACTTATACTCTAAAAAAACAAATATTTTTCTCTAAACATTATTAATATATATATATATATATATATTAAAAAATTTCTAACACATAATTATCAACAGAAAATAAAGAATTTTAAACAAATATTTTAAACATTCTAAATAAATATTTAAACAGAAAATATTTTTCATTAATCCTAATATTTAAACAAATATTCTAAACAAATATTTCTCTAAACATTCTAAACAAATATTTTTCATTAAACACAAAATAAAAAATTTTCTAAGACATGATAGGAATTTTCTAAGACCTCTCAATTGCCATCAGTCTTATTAAGAAAAATTAAAAAAAAAAAAAACAAGTAGAAAACAAAACACACGAGCTAGGTCGTATCAATTCTCCTTCTTCCTCTTTTCACACATTCCGCCGCCGCCGTAAATCCGCAACAACCTCCCTCCGCTGCCCTGTTTCCCTCGGCGTGACGCTGTCCTTTCACTCCAACAGCCTTCGTTCCGCCTTCAACATCACCGTTCTCACCACTGCAAGCTCCATCGAATCCCTGCTCCTTCTGCCGTAACACCTTCGCCTTCTTTCCCCAAAGTCACTCCGCTGCCGACTCCGGTTGAGGTAAGTCTGCATCACTTTCATCTTCTTTGTTTAGTTGAGTGTTATACTTTTTTTGTACTTTATGTGGAATCTGATTGATTAAGTTATTATGATACGAATCTCTTTATACAAATCTCTTTAGTTTCTAGCTTGACTGTTGTTTTACAAATCTTGCTTGATCCTATTGGGGAGACCAGATTCTTTCCTCAATTGATGGTAATATGTTTTACATTTGATTCTATGGCTTTCTAGAAGGACTCTTCAAAAAATTTAGATAATGGTATATGACAAGCACTTGGAAGCTGAACAGCAAGAATGGCATTCAAAGTGAATCCGAGTTTGGGGTCATTACGATCTTTGATGAGGATGCATATGCATTTTTTGGTCTTGTCAAGGACTACTTTGAGGGAGGTGCAACAATCTATAGTGGGAGTGTTGGCATCACCACCAACATAAGGAAGACAACTAGCAAGAGTGACAAGTTTATTAGTACATTCTTGTCTGTCTTTTGTTAAATCTGAGCTGGCTAGACCAGCCAACATTATGAATAAGAATGTAGTAAGCCTTTTGTTATAAACCATTGGAAAGAGAGTAGAGAGAGAGAGGAGAGAGACCAAGAATACTTGTTGTGAGTTTTGGGAAAAGTATCTTAATACTAGAAGTTCTTTTATGCTTTGGTTTGCTTTGTAAATGAATTAAATACAGGTAAACAAATTTTGTAAATGACTCAGTTAAATGTAATAAGTGTCAGTATAAATCAGAATTATCTCACATGTTTTTTTAATACAATTATATGTGCTAAAGATTTGTTTGATTTATTGTGAAAATTTACTTTGTTTTTATTAAAATATGTGCTAAAGATTTGTTTGATTTATTGTGAAAATTTACTTTGTTTTTATTAAAATATGTGCTACAAGGTTTTTGTTTGACACTTATTGTGAATTTACGTTTTTTATTAAAATTCTATGTGCTACATAATTCTATGTGCTACGAGGTTTGTTTGATACTTATTTTGAATTTAATGAAAAGGAATTATTTCAATCAGAATTATCTCACTTTTTTTATTTATCAGAATGATCTGTGCTACAAAGTTCTATGTGCTATAAGGTTTATTTGATATTGTGTATTTACGAGAAGCTGGCACATTTTTAATCAAAATAATCCAATACTTTTTTATCTGATCTAGCTTTGTTGTTGTTGTTGCAGTGAAGGAAGTTGTGTTGAAATCGAAGTCGCTTGTAACTAACGACAAGATTTTAGTTTCTATTACTGCTGGAATCAAGTTGAAAGAATTCAGGTAACAGATACATATTATATAGTTTGAAAAGAAACAACAAATACATATTATATTAATTATATTAGACTATGAAATGTTTGTGCATGTTTAGATTAAAAGTTCACCAATTTATTCTATGTTTGGTATTGGAATGCATGTTTAGTGTATATTTAGATTATAAATGAAATTTTTATAATAACTATGCATTTGTAAAAGCTACGTTGATATATGAACCATGGTGTTTTCCATCCTTTATATGATAAAGAGTAATGTATAATTTATTTCATTTTAGAAAACCAAACATGATAAAGAAGGATTGGGTGGAGTTACCTCCACACAGTCAAAGTTATAAGGACGGTGTAAATTACTTTTTGGATATTGCATTCACCAAAGGAATGGTTGAAGAAGAAGAGATTTTGTGTCCTTGTTCTGTATGTTGCAATGATAGTTGGGAAGTAAGAGATGTAGTGTATGACCATTTATGTAGTAAAGGATTTGTAAAGGGATACACTGAATGGATTTATCATGGTGAAGATGAGAGCCTTATAGATCTTGATGGTGATAGTGATGATGAAACATCATCTCATGATGATATCGATGGCTTACTATTTGAGACATTTAAAGATGTGGCTGAAGGAGGTGGAGTACATGAAGGGATAAATGAAGATGCAAAGAAATTTTATAAACTAGTTGATGATGCAAATCAAGAGTTGTATCCTGGTTGTGAAAAGTTTTCCTCGTTATCATTCACTATTCGAATTTATTTGTTGAAATGTCTCCATGGATGGAGTAATGCATCATTCACTGCTCTCGTAGAGTTGTTGAAAGAGGCTATGCCAGATTTGAACATCCCTGTTTCTTTCAATAAAACAAAATCTATGATAAAAGATTTGGGCTTAGACTATAAAAAGATTGATGCATGTCCGAACAACTGCATGTTGTTTTGGAAAGATCACGAGAAAGATGATTCATGTCATATTTGTGGCACGTCAAGGTGGATTGAATATCCTGAAGTTGCTAGTGATCTTGAAGAATCTATAAAAGCTCATAAGGTTCCCGCCAAAGTTCTAAGACATTTTCCATTGATTCCAAGATTGAAAAGACTTTTTATGTGTTCAAAGACAGCTGATACATTGAGGTGGCACGCAGACCATCGTTCAAGGGATGGGAATTTAAGGCATCCAGCTGATGCCCAAGCATGGAAAGACTTTGATGCCAAACATTCAGATTTTGCTCGTGAAACTCGTAACATCAGACTTGGGTTGGCAAGTGATAGGTTTAATCCATTTAGGACCATGAGTCTTTCACATAGCACATGGCCTGTTGTATTAACAGTATATAACTATCCGCCAAATCTGTGCATGAAGGCTGAAAATTGTTTGATGTCGTTACTTATTCCTGGACCAAAGTCACCCGGAAATGAAATTGATGTGTATTTGCAGCCACTTATTGAGGAGCTTAAGATATTGAGGGAAGTCGGTGTAGAAACATATGATATTTCAAAAATCAATCATTTCAAATGCGGCTCTTATGTGGATGTGAATGACTTCCCGATATGCTATGTTATCCGGTTGGAGTACTAAAGGGAAGTTTGCTTGTCCTGCTTGTAATCATAAAACTTCTTCAAGATACTTAAAACATAGTCGAAAGATGTGTTATATGGGTCATCGAGTATTTTTGGATTCAAATCATAGTTGGAGATCAAATTCAAGTTCTTTTGATGGAAAGCCGAATATAGGTCGCACCCTCCTTGTTAGATTCAACAATGATTTTAAAAGACTTAGAAAAGATTCCGACGAGTGGGGCAAAAATATCATAAAAAGGCTGGTCCATGGAAGAAAAAGTCTATCTTTGGCCCATGCCATAAATGTGAATAATATAATGGGACTCTCTTAGATATTGAAGGAAGAAAAGGATCATGCAAAAGCTCGACCTACAACACATGGGGATTAAAAAACTCCATTTGAAGGAAACAAGTGATGGTAAGAAAACTCAAATCCCTAAGGCATGTTTCTCCCTAACAAAGCAAGAGAAAACTATTTTTTGTAATGTTTTAAAGACAGTAAAACTTCCTGATGGCCTTGCATCCAATATTTCTCGATGTGTTCAAGTTAATGAAGGAAAAGTTTCTGGATACAAGAGTCATGATGCTCATATTATATTGCATTACTTGTTGCAAGTAGCAATAAGAGGGATAGGCCCTAATCAAATTGTTATCCCTTTGCTTCGACTTTGTTCATTTTTTCGGTGTTTATGCCAGAAGGTTATAGATGTGAAATCATTGGATTACTTGGAAGTAGAAATTGCTGAAACACTTTGCCAATTCGAGCGTATCTTCCCTCCGAGTTTCTTTGACATAATGGTTCACTTACCAATTCACCTGGCAAATGAAGTCAGATTGGGTGGACCGGTTCAATTTCGATGGATGTATTATATGGAAAGATATTTGGGTGATTTAAAATCTTTTGTTCGTAATAGGAGTCGTCCATAGGGTTCTATCGCTGAAGCATACTTAGTTAAAGAATCTCTAACATTTTGTTCAAGATATTTGTCTAGTGCTGTAGACACAAGGATGAATAGAATGACACGAAATAGCGATGATACTCCAAACATAGGTCATCCAATCGGGGGAAAGAAACTAATTTCCCTTGATCATAAGTCTCGAAACCAAGCTCACGGCTACATTTTATTCAATTGTGATGAAGTGCAAGAGTACATTAGGTACACTCATCTACTTGATACAAAATTTCATTCTCACTATAAGTTTTCTTTTTCTTTTGTATTAAAATATTAGTTATTTATTTTGTAGAGAGCATGAGGTTAATGATCATAATCCTCTAAAAAAAAGGAAGTCCAGAAAAGCTAACAATCAAAGAGAAGATTTTATTCAATGGTTTGAAACACGCCTCATGGATGAGAAAGTTATGAATGGTTGAAGGTGTTGTCTAGGGACCAAATGATGTTGTTAGAAGGTATTCGTTATGTTATTAATGGATACAGTTTCATACAACAAATCGTGAAGCAAGGCTTAAAACACAAAATAGTGGTGTGACATTAGAAGCGGTGACTCAAGTTCTTAGAAATGCGAAGGATGAAAATCCCAAAAAGATTTGTGTGACTTACTATGGGGCAATAAAAGATATTGTAGAGTTAGATTATTATGGTCATGAAAAGTATGTATTGTTCAAATGTGATTGGTTTGTGGATGAAAAGGATAAATATGGATCGCTGGTTTACTTTAACAAAAATGCTACAAAAATGATCCATTTGTGTTGGCATCTCAAGTTCGACAATGCTTCTTTATTGAAGATCCTTTAAACAAAAACAAACACTATGTTCTAAATGCACTTCCAAGGGAATCATTTGACATGGGAGAATCTTTAAGTACAAATGCCCAAGAATATGATATTTCAACAAATCTTAATACATTAAGGGATGATTGTGAAGTGGATTTGGTTAGGAAAGATTTGCCGGATGATATCTTTGAAATTCCTTTGTCAGAACTTCACAACCAAAAAGCAATAGAGAGTGATCATAGTGACACGAGTTATGGAAGTGACGATGAAACCGATTATGATTCTAGTACTGATTAGGTAGCATTGACAATGTGTTTCTAGTATTGATTATGATTCAAAGTTTAATTTATGGTTACGCATGCTGTCATTTTTTTACTTATACTCAATTTTTCATTATATAATTATGTAATTTTCTCCCTTTGTAGATCATAGTTGTTGGCCATAATGGACAATGTAAGAAGTGTAAAAGATGGTGGATCACATAGGAAGAGTGGTCGAAGTCCTACTAAAAGATTTGATTTTCCTCTTCAAGTCAGATCAAGTGCAGAATTGACAAAGAAAGTGCTACAACATGTTAAGAAAGAAAAAATTGACAAGTTACATGAGATGCTACAGGGAAACAATAGAGAAAGGGTTCAGGAAATTATAGAAGTTGTGGACGGTAAATCATTTTCTTGTTTCATTTGATTTTATATAAAATGATGTATGTTAAAGTTATGTTTTGGAATTCCTTTAGATATATTATTCCTACTGTTTTTTAATGAATTTTTACAAAAATTAGAAACACCAAAAAAAGGAACTCAACAAGAAAGAGTTCAAAAGGTTGATCACAATTTGGACAAAGAGACTATTGCAAAGAAAATGGAGATAGACAAACTCTCGCAACCAAAAGTAATGAAAGATCATGCACATGGTGACAAAGAAGTTGTACAAGGTAAGTGATTTTTAAATTTTTCTATTATGCATATATTCCATGAAATTATTCCTAATATCTTTTGGTGAATTTTTACTAAAATTAGAAACACCAAAGAAAAGAACTCAAGTGAAAGCTACAGTGAATAGAGAAAGAATTCAAAAGGTTGATGGAAAATTGGACAACCACATTGCTATGAAGAAAGCAGAGAGACCTAAGCTTTTGCAACCACAAGTTAAGGAAGTTCTTGCACATGGAAACAAAGAAGTTTCACAAGGTAGTTAATATCCCTGCATATACTTTAAATTTATATATTTCTTTTCATGACATTATTATGACGAGAAAATTACATTGAAACCAGGAATGCTGAAAAAAAGAATTCATGAGAATCTACTAGAGAACAATAGAGATAAAATTCAAAAGGTAGAAAACCAGTTGTAAGGAGAATACTTATTTCTTCCAAAATAAGAAACCAGAGAAATCTACTCTATCTTTGGACACAATGATGTCAAAAGCTGAATGCTCTCAAAAGCTAAACAGGGTGCCAAAATGCCCATCAATGTTGATTGATGATTATGTAGATCTTCACAAGTCAAAGGAAATGGATGCAACCAAGTCAAACAATGGAGAAAACCGGCAGCAGTTAACCGTAGCTCTAATCAAAATCAATCAAAAAGGAACTCGACAAGAAAGTGTTCAAAATCGGGCAAAAGTCAACGAAGAAGATGCAATCACAAATAGAGAAGAAGAAAAGGTAATTAGTTTCATACTTCATAATAATGATTTCATGTATTATTTACATATTGGTAGCAAACATGTGATATCATGTTGTTGTGTTGATTACTTTATAGAAACATCCCAAAGAAAAACTCGTGGGAAAACTTTGTGCAAAAAGATTCATGCAAGAACTTTGGAAGAGCGAGTAGAAGTGACCTTTAATGAGGATTTTCAGCCAATTGGTCCTAGTGAAAAAGTAGTATCTGAATTGAGCCTCTTCTTGGGAACATTGGCTAGAACTCAACATTTTGTCCTCTACGTTACACCAATTGGTCAGGAATGCCAGATGATAATAAAAACCGTTTCTGGAGATATACTAATGTATGTTTTTATCTATGAATTTGAAAGTCTAATTATTAAAAAAAAGTGTTTCATTTCTTGATCTTGTCTAATCTTATAATTTATGTAGCGGAAGTTTATCTTGCCGGTTGAAGCACGAGATTGGATTGAGACCACTGTTAGAGAGGCATGGAGAAGATATAAGCACAAAATTAAGAAGAATCATTTTTTGAAGTATTCCAACATGACCGAGAGACTCAAAAATCGTCCGCCAAACGTGCCAATAGCCCAGTTTAAGAGTCTTTGTGCTTATTTGAGTAAGGAAACTATACAAGTAAGATTAATAATTTTTTATGTATGTGTGTGAATTTACACCTTTCTATGTATGCCATAATTAAGTAATATTTATTATAATAATTTCGTCAAATTTAAATGTAGGCAATCAGTGAAAATAACACTAGAAATAGAGCTCAACTAAAGTGGGTGCATCGAATGGGTCCCAAAAACTTTGCTTTGACTCGTGAAAAAGTGGTAACTTTCTTTTGTTCTCAATAAAGTATTCCTTGTATGAATGTTTCTTTGTTCAATTAAAGTATTCGTGAAAAACTTTTCTTTGACTCGTGAATAGGAATTTTAATTCACATAATTTGTTATGGAATTATTTTGATTTGTGCAGCGTGAAAAGGAAAAAAGAGAGCCCACTCAATCAGAAATGTTTGTTGAAACTCGAAAAGGAAATAAAGGAAAGGAACTGGATGTAGAAACTGGAAAAGTAATTGTATGTAACATTGTTTATATAATACGTTTGCTTAATATAATCGGCCAACATTGTCTATAATAGTAGCTAATATTTTTTTTTGTTGTAATTTATGCTAGTCCCAACTTCAAGAAATGGTTGAAAAGGAGGAAAGTGATACAGAAGCTTTTAAAGTTGTTTTTGGAAAGGAGTGTCCAGGCAGGGTACGCTGTTATGGGAGAAACATAACTAAAACTTCCTTAAAGAGAAAGGCAGAGATTAATGCTTTGAAACAAGCCCATAGTGAAGAGGTCTCTACATTAAGGGACGAGTTTCAAGATAAGATTGATAGATTGCAAAATGCTTTTAAGACCGTTATACAACAATGCAATCCTCAAATTAATATAGAGTCAATTGAAGATTTGTTAGGATTATCTCATGGAGATGCTAATAGTTCCCCAAAGGATATAAGACCGCAAATGCATTCATCTACATCAACTCATGCTCCATGTCATGGAAAGGTAACCATATATACCAATATTATTGATTTATATTTTTTTAATTATGTTATAGTATCAAAATGGTTGTTAATGTATGCAAAATTTGCAAGTAGTGACAACACCTAGAATAAAGTAAGTGGTTGAAATTGTTTAAGTAGTGACAACACCTAGAAGTGGTGAAACTGCTTTATTTGTGCGAGCTTTCATTGATATTTCACAAACATACTTGCTCGATAAGATTATGGGACCCCTTGTTTGATAACACTCACTATGTATCAGAATTTATCCATATGATATCGCCAAAGAAGATACAACAAGTTAGAGTGTGAAGAATATAAACAATGAGTTTAGATCCATGAGATGTGAAGAATATAAACAATGTGTTTTGCTCATTGGTTTAGTTTTTATTTGTGCGAGGTTTAATTCTTGTTGATGTCTTAATTGTCCTTTGGACCAAAAATATTTATGGTTAATGTGTTTTATTTTATTTTCTTATGCAGCAATGTATCAATGAAGATGTTGTTGAAAAGGACGATATAAATGATGAAATTCAAGAGGACGACATAGATGATAAAATTCAAGAGGACGACCTAAATGATAAAATTCAAGAGGACGACGTAGATGACGAATTTCAAGAGGACGACATAGATCTAGATGATGAATTTCAAGAGGAGGATATAGATGGTGCATTTCAAGAGGACGACGTAGATGAAGAATTTATGGAGGATGACATATCTAACGAATTTCAAGAGGACGATCTGGATGCTTTACTCCTAGAAGACAAACTTGAATGAGTTGGATGATGTCTTTTTTTTGGCTTGTAGTTTAAAGCATTAAAAGTAATATTGTTACGTTAGGCATTTTGTGTACTCTATATACTATATCTTGAATTAAAGTTTGAACTCGATTTTATTATATTACAACTTTTATGGATGTATGGTTTAAGTTATATAATCAATATTATTTTTGAAGCCAATTATTATTGACTATATTATTTTGATAATAATTGCAAAATTATAGATTTTATGTGGACACTATAAAACAACAACCTATAAGCTATGGCTACACTTCAAAAACGATCTTCCTGATTCAGGTTTAAGGCAACGATTGTTAATTGTAGCCGAATTTGGCAACGCTTAAAAAATGTTGTCTCAGAGGTCATAAATAATCGTCCCCTATTCCTTTACTATAGGCAACGTTTTTCAAAAGTGTTCCCAAAAAACATAAAAAAACGTTGCCTCAAACAATAGGCAACGCTCGCACAGGAGACGCCCAGAAAACGTCCCCTATTGTTTTAGGCAACGTTTTTCAGAGTTCTGGCAACGTTTTTCAATTGTTGCTGGAGAGCCTAAATGTTGTAGTGTCTCAATCCAAATGATGAGGAGAAATTTGCAAGAACTTGATTAAAAACCCTTATCTCATAGCTCATTACAACCTAATCTCAAATTCTTATCAACTTGTTACTCAAGCAACAGAAACATAACCAAATAAAAGATAACCACCCAATTTGACTACCATAATGAATGCATACATCATAACCTGGCGCTATGGCCTCAACAATCCATGAAATACCAATACCTTAAATCCTCCGAAGACGGAATAAGCCTTGAAATATGGAGATAATAGTGACCATAAGAATTTGAGTCCAATGAATTTCTACTGATAACTGAAAGTGTACTAAGATAAAACTCATGATAATGCTTCAGATATCATGCCAAGAAAGACGTCACACATTTAATAATCGACAATGAATTCCTTGAATCTCGTGGGCGATGAACACGACCGGGAAAGATCTCAACATGTGGCAACTTGACATTTGTAAATCTTGTACACAAGTTCTCTGGATGAATATTCACATACATCAACTATTGCCAAGAACGAACAAAGTTGACGAGCAAACCGAATGCACTAGAATTTGAATTGTTGATCAATAATCGGATAATCATAATCCACCCTTTTACATCTTGAACAATGAACTCGAGACAACAGCAGAACCCAAACTCGTGATGAATTGATCTCCTGAATCAGGAGGTAATAACATTCAAAATAACCGCATTCGTAGCTCCATCAAGAATGACCATTCAATTTCAACAATCGAACACCAAGCCCGAAACCGATAGATAGGAACGGATAAGATTTAATCATTAAACCTCGCCGCTTCCCAATATCCTAGATTGGTTGAAAGCACCACAACTTTTCTGCTCAACGGAGAATCTTTGGGAATCGATCCAACCCGTAACCATAGACCCAATGATATGAATGCATGTGAGTGTTATGATAAATGAAGCCTAAACCGATAAAACCGAGATAGAGGGCAAATTTTGGGTGCAATAGTTGCCCTATTTAATCGTCTTAAACCCGAAAGTGAAATTGGCGCTAACCTTTGAACTTTCAAGAAGAAGATTAAATACTACAAGAACCCAAAAATTTGCGCCCGAGAACAAGTGGAAATATTTTTGCATTTTTTTTAATCTTTTTGATAATTTTGACTTTCTATATTTTTTGTGATTTTTTTTTTGAACAGTGGAATTTGGAACAAAGATTTTGGTATGTCAGGTAAGGATATTAGACATACACCAGAAAGAGACCGACCGAAGACGACTCTAACAAAAGTTTCGAAATATACATGCCCGGTAAGGATGTTGGACACATAAAAATCGGATATACATGTTCGGTAAGGATATTGAACACATATAGGTAGCATATGTCAGGTAAGGATGTTAGACATATACTGGAAAGAGACCGACCGAAGACGACTCTAACAAAAGGTTTCGAAATATACATGCCCGGTAAGGATATTGGACACATAAAGATCGAATATACATGTTCGGTAAGGATATTGAACACATATAGATAGCATATGTCAGGTAAGGATATTAGACATACACCGGAAAGAGACCGACCGAAGACGACTCTAACAAAGATTTTGAAATATACATGCCCGGTAAGGATATTGGACACATAAAGATCGAATATACATGTTCGGTAAGGATATTGAACACATATAGGAGCATATGTCGTAAGGATATTAGACATATAATCGGAAAGAGACCGATCAAGACGACTCTAACAAAGGTTTCAAATATACATGCCCGTAAGGATATTGACACATAGAGATCGAATATACATGTTCGTAAGGATATTGAACACATATAGGAGCATATGTCGTAAGGATATTAGACATACACGGAAAGAGACCGATCAAGACGACTCTAACAAAGGTTTCGAAATATACATGCCCGGTAAGGATATTGGACACATAAAGATCGAATATACATGTTCGGTAAGGATATTGAACACATATAGGAAGCATATGTCAGGTAAGGATATTAGACATACACAAGAATGAGACCGACTGGAGCAGACTCACTGGGGAAAAGATATATGGAATGGTAAAATCGTCGATCGAAGACGAATTCACGGGGAAAGAGGCCAAACAAAGGGGACTCTAGCAAGGATTGCCAAACTATGTTGGACTTTAAAAAGGTTGCAAATGTGCAAGCAGTACAATATCCCACAGGCCAAAGGCGGGGTGTAATTCTTCAAGAGTGGCAATTATATGAATTACCACACACCAAGTATGGATACTCAAACACTTGAGAAGCAAGAAAGGTTAGACACTAATTCTTACTCACATTCTAACGACAGAGGCAAACACGGGTAAGATAACCAAAATAAGAATTTGCAAAAAGCAAGACGCTTGGTAAATAAATCGAATTTGAATGATGTAGGAGACCGATAATCGGGTCAAAATGCGATAACAACAAGAAGAATTTTGAGGGAACTCGATCGAATACCACTTGGGATTTTTATGGATAAACTTCTTCGAGACGCAAAGGTACTAGAAACATTTTAATCGGCTTATGCTTAGATGCATGTTTGAGATTATTATTTTTTGGCGTAATGCTCCATATCAATGGAAATGCTACGCATTTTTGAGGTTGCTATGTAATGCAATGATGCATGTTTTAATGATTCATCCAGGACTAAAGGCAATTGTGAGCTGCCGAGGGAACATCAACCCTCCATGAATTGAATACAATCATCTGGTCTTTATCAAAGAGATGATATTCTGGACCCTGGCAGGGGGATTGCAGAATAGAAGTATCATCTTTCAATGATTAACATCACTGGGGAAGTAACTCTTGGAGATCAACATTCATCTGGGATGATGATCTTGTTGCGTAGAGTTCATGATTTCGATAGCTTTGGATTACAAGCTTTTGCATAAGAGGGGTTAACAACATCTTCTGGCACAAGTGAGCCTTTGAAAATGATCTTGCTGGTGTAAACCGTTCTTTGCGATTTTTCCGCGACGGGGAAAGAGTAATAACATTTGAGGGCACACATATGTTATAGATAACTCTTGTTGGAGAGAAAATAAGCTTTGTCAGTTGACCGATGCCCAGGCGCATCTCGCTCTTTATTTAAAAATCTTTGGATAACAAAATCTTGATCTCTGATGAGCTGAGGATAACGATCCTGACTTGAATTGGAGATAAAGATCCTTGGTTTCTGGTGGAGAAAATCCAACACAGACTTAGATCTCTGATGAGCTGAGGATAACGATCCTGACTTCCTGACATGCCATTTAAACTCAAAGGTTGTTTAACTTGCGCCCGGACTTGACCTGATTAATTATGAGGTGGGGGAATGCCCCTGCATAATGCTTTTCCCCAATCTGTAGGGATTTTGAAGAAAATAGTCTCGAGAAGGCTTCCTGAGATCTGTACCATCAAGATAATCTGCCCCAATATTATAAACTTGGAAACACTGCCCCTGGCTAACCAAAGGTAAAGAAGGTTTCAACCATGCTCGGGTGAATGCCCTTGATTGCTCACCTTGAGAGATTCTCCAATCTCGACATAAATGCCCCAGATTGACTGACCTTTGAAGATATCATCTACTCAGGGTGGTTTTCATCTTGAAAGTAGGCTACTTCACAACCTTACTTCTCAACTCGAGCTGCTTTGTGCTCAATCAGATACTTGAAGCAATATGTCTTTCAAGATAATCAAATTATCCGCCTGATGCTCAATACGCAAGCTCACTTGATGTTTAAGCACTTATCCATATGCAAAGAATATATTATTCTACGAATGATAATTTTAATGCAAAGTTCATGTTTGTCTTGAAGTTTTAAAAAAAATCTTTTATTGAAAGGATGTCGAAACATCGAATTTTTTGTGAAAGATTGAGTGATATCAACTCAAATGTTTAGCAAGCCTCCTAGGAGTCAGGTTACCGTATTCTTGTAACGGTTTTGCTCTCGAATTAACCCGTGCTTCAATTAGGACTTTCAAGGGTTGTAACGTGGTCTGGTTCACGGGTTTTTAGAAAAAAAAGATTTTAGCCTCAAAATATTTGGTGCCCTCCCATTCTCCGTGATATTCTCCATTCCTACGTTCAGTTAACTTGATGTGAGCATTCATCTCTTGGGAGAATTTTATGATGCGGTTGAGGAACCACTGAGGTTTCTTGGACACGACAGTCACTCACCTCTTGCTTTTGGTGTCTGATCACACGCCTTTGTTCTTTTGCTGAGGATTTTATTTGTCTGGTAATCCTTTCTTCTTTTTTTTTTGCCTTACTTTTGCCTAAGAGACTTATTATGAAGTTTCAACTTAGCGGGCTTTTTTTATCATCATTTTTTTTATCACTTTTCTTTTGAACAAGTCGTGTGATCTTCCATCTTTGTTTGATTGGAGATGATTGTGACTGCTTGAATCCTTAGTGGATGAGAGATAACAATTGTGGTATCGTCATCTGTTGATTTCTTGTGCGAGAGATAACCATTACGGTTTCATTCTCTTTTGATGCACACTGATGATAGACGAAGATTGACCATTGTGACTTTGACTTTCCTCGACCTTTTGAAGGATAACCATTGTTGTATCCTTGGATGCGCACTCTTGATGAGTTTTGAACGCTCGATCGGGTTAACTGAACACTACCCTGCCCCAGGTTTACAAAAAATAAGGGTTTTTTCTGAACAGAAAAGAAAACTCCTACTTCGAGGCTCAAAAGGGGTTAACGAGGGTTTCACTCCCTTATATCTCCGGTGTTTGGGAATTTGAAACAAGGCCTGTACATCGTTAGCAGGGTTTTTACTCGAAAGCAATAACATTTGAGATTCTGGGTAAACTGTTCATCATCCTCCCTCCAGAGGTGTTGCTTTATTAATAAGAGTTGATTATCAAAAGCATATAAAAACATTTAAGAGTGAATACGAATGGATCAATTCAAGACAAACATATTCATGCATTATGATTAGTATTCAGAAATGAGCAAGTTTTGCATACAAGAAAGTACTGAACAAAATAAGAAAGATTACAAATGAGCATGCAAGATGAAACTAGAAATCTCCATGTTGAGGAGACTAGTCTCCGTATGGATTCCTTGCTTTAGAAGATGCACTTTGTAATTGTGGCGTTCTCTGAGTCAAAAGAGAGTTCAATTGATGCGTAGGTCCTCTGGAGTGAATGTAATTGCTTTGGAATCAATGAGTTTCTGAACTGTGCCTTTGAAAAGATTACATCCTTCAATTATATGGCCAGGTGCCCCAGAATGGAACTCACAGTAGGCATCCGGATCATATCCCAAAGGATACGGAAAAGGAGGTGTCCCGAGCTCCTTTAACTCCACCAAAGAATATTGGAGTAGGTGAGTTAGCAACTCACTATAAGGCATAGGGATTGGATCATGCACTTTTCTTGGCCTTATCAGATTCTTCCCACCTCGCTGTTGATAATTTTGTTGATAAGTTTGTTGTCGAGGAGAATTTCTGCTGCTGAGGAGCATACTGAACGGGTGTTCGACAAATAGTTGCAGCACAGATTTGTGGAGCACATAGATTAGAATTAACTTTTGTCACTTGATTAGGAATCTAAAACGGAAGGTAAGCAGGAGCTTCTTCCTCGTCCTCGAAAATTGTACTTGCCTCTTCATCAATTTGTTCTGGAAATTCAGAAGCAATAGCAACATCATGAATGTTGCCCATCTTGAGGCCACGCTCAATTCGCTCCCCTACAACAACCAAGTGTGAAAACGTAGAAGTACATCCAACAATTAGATAAGGACCTTGTAAGGTATCGGAGAATATCTCAATGAGTTCTCGTTCCAAAAGAGGAGGTTGAACTCTAGCAGCTAATTCTCTCCATCTTTGCGCATACTCTTTGAAAGATTCTTCAGTCTTCTGAGTTAAACCTTGGAGTTGAATTCTGGTGGGAGCCATGTCCCTATTATAGTCGTACTGATTGACAAAAGCTTCAGCTAAATCCTTCTAAGTTTGGATGTGAGTTCGTTCAAGCTGAGTGTACCACTCGAGAGATGCTCCACTGAGGCTATCTTGAAAAAAGTGCATGAGGAGCTTGTCATTTTCCGCATATGGAGCCATCTTACTGCAATAGGCTTTGATGTGAGTAATCGGACAAGAGGTACCCTTATACTTCTCGAAAGTGGGGACCTTGAACTTTGCAGGAATTTTGATACCAAGCACAAACTAGATGCGTCTAAACCAAGGGAATCACGACCCTCAATAGCTTTCATCCTTTTCTCAAAGAGGTGAAGCTTCTTCTCATACTCAGGCTCTTCAATCGGAAATCTGAAGGTGTCAAACGAAGACTCGAAGATGTCATCACAGTGAGGAGTTCCATTGACATGCGTCTGAACGGTGTTTCTGACATTTTGATTTGAAAGGACCTCCATGTTGTTAAGATTAACACCTGGTGGATTAACATGATCAGTAGTAACCACTTTAGATCTCTGAACGACTTGTTTTAACTCTTCTTGTCCAATGGCGAGGTTCTGGATAATCTCCATGAATTGATCCATCTGGGTATCTATATGAGTATTCATCGCAGCCACACTTGCCTGAAGTTGATCCATGATGACGACGATGTCAAGAAATCAGTCTTGTAGTCTTGAGATTCTGAATAAGAAGCCAAGTTGAAATGAGTCCTTTGATTGAAATGAATGAAATGCATGATGATGCATGGGTGATAAGAGAAATAAACTCTTTTTTATTGATGCAAATGGTATGCAATGTATGTTGCAAATTAAATAGAACTGGTTCATAGGATCGGCCGGTCATGGTTTCGACGTCTACCCAACAATTCCCCGGGTAAGGCTAATCTTATGTTTTCTTGGCTAAATGTTTCTTGGGGTCTCAGATCCCCTTTTACAAACACTATCATCGCGCGAGAGGCCTACGTGGCGATAGTACTTGTAAAAGTATACCCCAAGAAACGGCTCTTAACAGGATGCTCTAAATCCAACATTTGAGCGTTTTGGTCTTGGTTAGGACAACATGAACAAACTTAGAGTTATAGGTCATTTGTCCAAAGATCGATGTCCTGCACTAACGCGGGCCAACAACCTCCTTAAAACAACCAACTCTAAGCCGGAGTCTTCGCTTCGGGCCAACAAGACAATGGAGTCAAGTGGACCTAGGCTACGCAACCCCTCTATTCCTAAAAAGGTGACCTAGAAGCCTGGGTAGTGGGCTTATCTATGTAACAATGCC
Organism: Vicia sativa; assembly: GCA_021764765.1. Taxonomy (NCBI): domain Eukaryota; kingdom Viridiplantae; phylum Streptophyta; class Magnoliopsida; order Fabales; family Fabaceae; genus Vicia; species Vicia sativa. Next base: position 149,793,069 of record CM038794.1, read on the forward strand.
CATGAATTCTCATCACAATAATATATCAACAAAATAATATACAAAGTATAGAGGAAGATAAGCAAATAAACAATAGATAAGCATAAAGAAGAAAGCGATAAACAAACACACAAACATGCGAAGAACTAAACTAGGGTTGACTCGCTTTAGTCAAAAAAAAGTTTTAAAATTATCCCCAGTGAAGTCGCCAACTGAAGCAACTCGATTTTCAAAAAATCATTTAAATATGAATTTCCAAAAAACAATGAAATCGCCACCTAATTTTATTTGTTCTAGAAAGAACGGGAAAATATAGATAAAACCCACAAAAATCGGATAAGGCGGTCTACAAGACCAAAAAGGATGGATTCGGGAGTCGGTTACGCAAGAGGAAGGTATTAGCACCTCTTACGTCCATCGTACTCGATGGGACCCATTTAGTTCGAAATGTGTTTGTGTGTGTATCGCTAATTTCTAAATCATGAATTTAAGAAAGAAGAAAACGGGATTTGTTTGTTATTATTTTGAGTTTGACACGGTTTAAAAACCGCGTGCCTACGTATTCCCTCGTGCAATGGGAAAGTCAAAACTCCGTAGTTCTTGTCGAAAATGTCTTGGATTGATTGTGTTGATTTTAATTGAAATGTTTTTGATTTTTGATAATCGCATATGAGCGAAAAAGGATTTGAATGGGTTGAATTGTTTTTAATTGTAGATGACAAGTACCAAAACGTCGGGATATCCTCTAACGAATTCGGTACTCGAGATTGGTGATTGAGGTCAACCGATCTTCTCTCATCCAAAATATTTATTATGAAAAGAGTGAGGTGAAACAAAGTTCACTTGTTATTAAGTGTTATGGAATAAAGTATTTAAGTCATTGGGTTACCCTCTAATGGCCCAAATACTTTACATTTTAATTAAATCGTCGGGCGAACCTCTAACAATTTAATTAAATTCCATATCACTATGTTTTTTGTTTTTTTGTAGAAAAATTGATTTAGAAAACAAATTCAATTAATTAATTTAATTTGAAAGTGTTTTAGATGTTCAAGTGTATGGAATAAAGTATTCGAGTCATTGGGTTTCCCTCTAATGGCCCAAATACTTTACATTTTAATTAAATTGTTGGGCGAACCTCTAACAATTTAATTAAGTACCATAACACTATTTTTTGATTTGAAAGTGTGTTGAAAATTGCGGCGTTGGACGTAGAGAAATGATATTTCGGGTTATGATTAACCAAGTATATGGACTTGATTAACCTCGTGAGGATAGGTGCTCCTATCCCCAACCATGAGACCCTGGTACATGGTGATTGGTATATGGACCAATTATTTTTCGGGTTATGATTAATCAAGGCAACGAGGGCCTTAATTAACCTCGTGAGGATGGCCATGCCCATCCCCAACCATGAGACCCTTAGGGAATTTGGTGTGGGTAACCAAAAATGAGAGAGCGGAGGCGTTGTTGTTTTTATATTAATTTGAGAGTGAGTGTACGATCGTGTAATAAACATGCAAACGGATAATGATATAGCGGATAATAAAAGAAAATAAATTAACACACAATACAAATCGGAATTTAAATAATTATTAGTATAGATATTTTTTCACTTGATGAAAAATCAACTAACAATTTAATTGATAATTCAACAAATAAAAAACTATCATACGCCAAACATTATTTAATACATCATTATATATAAAAACTTGCATAATAATTGAATTTAAAGAGAAAAGTTTAGGAATGGGCCTGATTGTAGCTTTAGTCTGGGGGTGTGAAGAGCAATTCGCTGGGCCTGAATGCTTAGCCCAAGTTAATCTGCAGGATCCAGTATGCTGAGGTTCCAGGAGTGCATCATAGGCTTGCATCTTGGAGCGTCTGATCAGAACTTGGAGGGATCGCATGCGTCCGATGGCAATGATGATGAGTTGATGATCATCCAGCCAGATCCAACAACTAGGCAGCGAAGGTGCACAACGAATGTAGTGAGTATACTGCATGGAATCACAAAATAACCAAATGGACGGTGACACTTGTCACCGCCGGATTAGCCATTAAACAAAGATTGATTAACAAAATAAAATGTTAAACTAATCTTAAGTTATAATACACTTTCTGTCTCTCTCTAACTCCACGCTCTCTCTCGCCTCTCTCTATGTTTACTCCATCAAAAAACAAATAAAAACCCAGAAAACGTAAACAAAACCGATCTGTATCGGTGGTTGAGATGAACATCCACGGCGGCGATGATGAACACACGGAGGCGACGTTGATGACCGACAGCGGCGATGATGAATCCGCGGCGGCCGGAAATCGCCTTGGGCGGCGGCTTGCTCCGATCTTGAATTTCTTTGCATATTCTGAACCGTCTATGTTTTCTGAACATGATTCTTGTGTTTGATTTTGCAGAAACTCCCTGGATTTGAGTAGATCTTGAAGGGAAGTTTTGGAACCCTAACTTCTCCGATGCATTTTCTAGAACTCTCTCAGTGACGGCGACGATGGCGATGATGATGAGGACGGAAACGTTGCTTCTGAGTCGAGGCTAAGTCTTGGACGGCGGCGGACGGCGGCCGTGGCCGCAACCCCTCCGGTGAGCTCTTTCTAGTTTACATCTTCCTCTTTGAAATCTGTAGCCTTGCAATCTTTTTATCTCTCTCTCGAATCAGAACTTTTTCTGAGAATCCATTTTCTGAAGGGTGGTTAGCTTAGGGAAGTGATGATTTTATAATGTTTTTGGAGTTTCTGGGTTAACGTTCTTGATGCTTTCTGGGTTTAGTGTGCAGTTTGGTTGCTAGATTCAGGGTTTTGAATGGCTGTTCTTGTATTCTGGGTTTTCGTTTGGATGTTGTTTGGGATTAGGTTTTTTTGATGAACAGTCACCGCTGCTGCCCTCTCTTGGTTACTGTGCCTCTTCCTTTTATACTGTCCTCCATTAGGGTTTACTGATGTCAGGTTTTGAAACAAAGGTTCTTGGAAACAATTGAAAACGTTGGGCTTTTTGGTGTTCTGTTCTTTTGATCTGTTGGTTGGAAAACAAAATGCCAGCCTTATGTTTTCTGTGTACTGGACTTAACAGCATGACTTGATGGGCTGAAACCTTTTTGAAACTTTGTTGGGCTGTTGGTAATGTATTTTTTCTGATTTCTGAGCAGGTTGTACTTGCTGTAGTAGTGGTGATGATGGTGTCTGAACCACACCTCCCTTTTGTGAACCAACTATGTGTTGTGATTTTCAAAAGGGTAGGGTCTTTTTGAACATGATTGAGAGACAAATCCTTAACATAATCTGATCCCAAATATCCATCCCTAATGATGAGATCAACAGAAAATGTACTGCTTTGCATCCTTGCTAATGCTGTCCATTATTGCTAACTGCTTTCTTTTGTTTATTTTATGAATGCGAGCGATGGTGCAAACTTGGAGGAATGGCAAAGGAATGCTTTGGACAAGAAGGCAAGGTCTATGATGGAGCAAGAAGTCATGGAAGCCAAAGAACAATAAAAACTCCCCATAGAAAATAGGATTTAGGCATGACATTTGTAATATTTTGTATGTTTGCATTTATAAACAAAACTTGCACTAGTAACCTTGGAATTCTTGTGTTAGAAGTTCGGAAATTTGTAACATCACATCATTTGAATTGCTTTGTGGATTCCAATGATTTTGTAATGAAACACATCACTTGTTAATATTGAATAACAAAATGTATCTTGAACGCGACATAAGACCTTGATCATTCAACAATTGCCTTGTAGTATTGTAGAACTTATATCTTGTAATCCAAGAAACTTCCCTTGTAACTTGAATTTGAGAATTAACCATGAATGGATATTACACATGAAAATTGTAATAATGTTTGAAACTTTAAGCATAGGAGTTGTAATAATCTTGAACGATTTGAATGAAATCGGAAGCGATTGAAAGAATAAGGTTGGAAATATGAATTAATCATGAATGGAAATTTCCAACTTTACTTCAACTTACTCTTTTCTCATGAACACACCACTTCTTGCACAAGTTAAAACTTGATGTATTAGGTAAACAACAATGAATCCAAATTTGAATCACTCTTAAATTCCTACTTGAACCTCCAAATTAGAATCAACAATATCAAATGAATGAAGGAAGCAAGAATGTCCTTGAATTAATAGAAATAAAATCTAACGTGCTCTTGATCATATAATAAACCCAGTGGTGATCATGCTCAAAATCTCAATCCAAATGATGAGGAGAAATTTGCAAGAACTTGATTAAAAACCCTTATCTCATAGCTCATTACAACCTAATCTCAAATTCTTATCAACTTGTTACTCAAGCAACAGAAACATAACCAAATAAAAGATAACCACCCAATTTGACTACCATAATGAATGCATACATCATAACCTGCGCTATGGCCTCAACAATCCATGAAATACCAATACCTTAAATCCTCCGAAGACGGAATAAGCCTTGAAATATGGAGATAATAGTGACCATAAGAATTTGAGTCCAATGAATTTCTACTGATAACTGAAAGTGTACTAAGATAAAACTCATGATAATGCTTCAGATATCATGCCAAGAAAGACGTCACACATTTAATAATCGACAATGAATTCCTTGAATCTCGTGGGCGATGAACACGACCGGGAAAGATCTCAACATGTGGCAACTTGACATTTGTAAATCTTGTACACAAGTTCTCTGGATGAATATTCACATACATCAACTATTGCCAAGAACGAACAAAGTTGACGAGCAAACCGAATGCACTAGAATTTGAATTGTTGATCAATAATCGGATAATCATAATCCACCCTTTTACATCTTGAACAATGAACTCGAGACAACAGCAGAACCCAAACTCGTGATGAATTGATCTCCTGAATCAGGAGGTAATAACATTCAAAATAACCAGACTTCCGTAGCTCCATCAAGAACAGACCATTCAATTTCAACAATCGAACACCAAGCCCTGAAAACCGATAGATAGGAACGGATAAGATTTAATCATTAAACCTCGTCGTTTCCCAATATCCTAGATTGGTTGAAAGCACCACAACTTTTCTGTTCAACGGAGAATCTTTGGGAATCGACTCCGACCCGTAACCATAGACCCAATGATATGAATGCATGTGAGTGTTATGATAAATGCGAAGCCGAAACCAGATAAAACCGAGATAGGAGGGCAAATTTTGGGGTGCAACAGGCGCATTTTGGGCACTCCTGATGGCGTATCTCCCATTTTCTTGGGTATTTTCTGTTGGTCTTCGACTGGCATCTCCCTCTCATTATTATCTACAACTTTCATTTGAAGGTCGAGAACAAATTTTGTGAGGAAGGCTCTCAAAAGAGTCATTTTCCTCGGCAGATCGAGCTGATTTCAGTGCTGAACTGTGCATTCTGACTCACCGAAAAGGCTTGATCTCCTAGCTGGAAGCTTGGAATTGAGCGGGATCGATTTCTAAAAATCTGTATCGAAGCCATCTACAACTCTCATTTGCAACTCGGGAGCTTATTCTTTACCGATCGGTACCAGAATTTTATTCTCTGAGTTTGATTTTTGAGCTGAACTGAGCAATTTTCATCTGATACGCGAAGTTCGTTAAATCATATCTCGCTCGATTTTCATTGAAACAGGATGGGACCGGTGCCAAAAGTTCACAAATCTTGTTAGCTTTGAACGTCCTAGAGATGCGCATATGCAAATTTCGATCAGAAGATCCTCGTCCGAGGCATTTTTTCCCACAGAGCGCGAACGAAATTCTGCATGTGTCAGTGGTCCAAAATTGATGCTGAAACTTCAAAAATTCCTATTTCCTTGACCATTCATCGGATCAAGTCGGGATTTTGATTCACGCAAGCAAAATCGCATTCCGGACACTTTTCATTTACATTCCAATTCCAAATTCCGCACGGATTTGGCTGTTTGGATTAATTACGAAAATTATTCGGATAATCATAATTAGCTTGTTGCTTATTGTCCCAAAGCTATAAATAGGTTTCCCTCTTCACAAATCGGAAAAACACATTCATTTGATTAATTTTCCACTACTAAACACACTCAAATTCTCTCAAATATTCCAAAGCACAAAAAACTCAAAAAAAGCTTAAATCTCAATTTTCCCTCCAAGAAACCACCACAGGCCGCCATCGGATCTCTGTTCACCACGGTCTCAATCTCAGACCGCGCTAAGCGCGCCCTGCGAATTCTGGTTTTTCTCTGTTAGTGTTTTTAAGTTAGCATTATTTTTGGTAAAACTAGGCTTTAGCAATGTTATGATAGATGTCATGACATTCAGAGATTGAAGATAAATCCTACCAACTAAGGATGTTAAAAGACAGCTCAGAACTAGAAGCTAAAGATGTGCTGGAAATTCTGCAGAAAACAGTCTGATGTCATAACAGATGTTATGACATTCAGTGTGACATTCAGTTCTGCAGAATCTGCTTTGTTCCTAAGATTTTTCGAAGTTTGTTGAGTGCTAAATATTGTTTTTCCGTTATTAGAAAGCATGCTCACGTGGTGTTAGGTTAAACTTAATTAGACCTAAATTGGTTGTTGAAAAGACCATGTTTTTAGGATTAAATTAATGAACCTAGCTATCTTTATGGAAGCCCAAAATCAAGTTTCGTGGATCGCTTCTATAAAAGGAAATCAACTCTTAAACTGTCGCCTTTGAATGTATTGAAGAGATAGCACTTATTTTGTGTAATCGTTAGGATTAGTAACAGTTGGTATTTGTAATTTAGTTTTCTTGTGAGCCAAGCAACTATCAATTGATAAGTGCATTGGACTAGGATTTGTTTGTAAGGGTAGTATATCACTCAAAGCTTTAAAGCACGAGTGTTTGTCTCTTGATTGAAAGCTTTGAAGCGAGATCAAGATATTTTATTGAAGTGTGTTTTCACAATTCAATTAGTCAATAGGTTGATATCACTGCTGTGATTGAGGGGGAGTGAGTAGGAACTCTGATCTAAGTAGGACTTAGGTTGAAGTTGCATTGGGTAGGTTTTAAGTGAAGGTGATAAACTGGTGGTTTATTCCTGAATTAATTCTACTAATAGTGAATTTCCTCCCTTGCTTGGTAGCCCCCAGATGTAGGTGTAGTTAGACACTGAACTGGGTAAACAACTTATTGTGTTCTTTACTGTTATTTATATTTATTGTGTAAATTGTTAACAGAGTGTCAGATAGTGTGTCATAACATTCTCTGTGACATCACGTATCTGCTGCCAGGAATTTCAATTGGCATCAAGGTGCACCGCCTCATATTTCGGGTGAGATCTAGGATAATAGTTTCCGCGAATGGATAAAGAAGGAGGATTTGGAGGAAGACCACCTATTCGGATGGGTCTAATTATGATTACCGAAGCCTCGTATGGTTGCCTTCTTAAGATCGTGGACATTAAAGCTTGGAGAGTCCGACAAAGGATTGAAACATCCCACCAAGCTTGAGAAAGATGGGACTACTGTCTTGAAACCTGAGGAGGAATGGAGCAAAGAGGAAGAAGAGCTAGCTCTAGGGAACATCTTCAGACTGGTCCATCGGTGTGAGCTGGCCAAGGATGTTTGGGACACTCTCAGAACTACTCATGAGGGGACATCCAAGGTGAAGATGTCAAGACTTCAGATGCTCACTACCAAATTTTAGAATTTGAAGATGAAGGAAGATGAGACTATTCATGAATTTCACATGAATATTTTGGAAATTGCCAATGCCTCAGGAGCACTTGGTGAAAAGATGTCAGAAGAAAAGCTGGTGAGAAAGATTCTCAGATCCTTGCCTAAAAGGTTTGCTATGAAAGTGACTGCAATAGAGGAGGCTCAGGACATTAGCACCTTGAAGGTTGAAGAACTTATAGGATCTCTTATGACTTTTGAGATGGGAATCAGTGAAACTGTTGACAAAAAGAACAAAAGCATAGCACTCGTATCTAACACTGAAGAAGGATGCAATGTGGAAGATGAAGAGAAGATATCTGAAGCTATAGCTACGCTTGGAAGACAGTTCAACAAACTCATCAGGAGGATTGATCCAAAGTCAAGGTTAAATGTCAAGGACATTGCATCTGACATCAGCAGATCTTATGAATCCAGCAGAAGATCCAAGTCAGAGGAAAAAGGAAGTCAAGGCAGTAAAATTCAATGTCATGAATGTGAAGGATTTGGACATATTAGAGCTGAATGTCCCACCTTTCTAAAGAAACAAAAGAAAGGAATGGCTGTCACTTGGTCTGATGGTGATTCAGGAAGTGAATCTGAGGAAGAAGGTGCCAAACTTGTCACTGCTCTCTCTGGAGTGTACAACTCTGATATGGATCCTAGTGATGAGGAAGTGACATTTGAAGAGCTTGCTAAAAACTACAGGAAGCTGTGTATAAAAAATGGTGAAGCATGTCAGCAGAATGAGGAACAGAAAAAGCTGATTGAGAAGTTGGAAGCTGAGAATGTGAAGTTGGAGGCTGAGAAAAAAGGAGAACACAGCCACTATAAATCACCTCAATAGTGATATTGAAGTGCTGAACTCCAAACTTGATCAGATGTCTAAATCTGTCAAAATGTTGACATCTGGTACAGATAAGTTGGAAGAAATTCTTCAGCTTGGACAAAATGCAGGAAACAAGCATGGTCTAGGATATGTGGCTGAAAAGAATCTTGTTGGTGACATGGAGAAGAAGAGACATGGGAAAACAATGTCAAAACAGCTGTCACAACACAAAACAGGAAATGTATCTGGCTCAGGGTTTGTGGCTGCAAAGAGATCTGTTAATAACCAGGAAAGGAACAAACCTGGCAAGTCTATGACAAAGAAGATGTCATACCACAAAACAGGGAATAGGTCTGCCTTAGGATATGTGGAGACTAAGAAGTTTGTCAATAACAAAAGGAAGAACAGACCTAATAGACCAATGTCAAAGCAGATGTCACAACATTGGGAGCAACATCAAAATCATAGAAACATGAACAAAAAGTTTCAAAGATGGAGGTGTCATTATTGTGGAAGGTTTGGTCACATAAAATCCTTTTGCTACAGGCTACATCGATATCCTAATCAAGGGTCTTATGTTAAGCCTAAGAACATCAAGGTACCCTACACTCAAAAGTGGAGGAAAAGGACTGCAGCTCTGATAGCTCACACTTCTCTTAGAGTGTCTACCAAGGAAGATTGGTACTTTGACAGTGGGTGTTCCAAGCACATGACTGGAAACAAAAATCTTCTTAAAGATGTTAAACCTCATTCTGTCAGTTCTGTTATTTTTGGAGATGGAGCTAAGGGAGAAATCAAAGGTATGGGGAACTCAAACTGGTCTGGAGTTCCAAACCTAAATGGAGTGCTGCTGGTAAAAGGTTTTACTGCAAATCTCATTAGCATAAGTCAGCTATGTGATATGGGATTCACAGTCAACTTCACTAAGTCTGAATGTCTTGTAATCAATGATGAACAAGTAGTGATTATGAGAGGAGTCAGATCAAAGGACAACTGCTACTTGTGGGAATCTGAGAACACCACTCTGTCCTCTGGGTGTTCTACAGACAAAGATGAAGAGGAAGTAAAAGTATGGCAACAAGAATCTGATCACCTACATCTCAGAGGAATGAAAAAGATCAGTTCCATAAAGAGAGTCAGAAGTATGCCAAGATCTCTATTGGACAAAGGGAGAATCTGTGAGGCTGAATAGGAAAATAGAATGTCACACTCTATGTTCAGACATCTGACCGCACATAAAGTACTACAGCAAAGTACTAGGATCTGGCATGAAAGGATAACCAAGTATCTTACTGTAAAAAGATACAGGAGAGGAGTCTTGAATGAAACCCTCTCAGTCAGAGGAGAAAAGATCATGGTGGCTTCCATCTATGTTAATAACATAGTATCTGAAGGAATGCCAGATACATTGATGGAACGCTCAACACTTCTTTCACAGAGCAATTATGCAAGAAATTGTGTCAAGAAGCTTGGACTGAGTAATGGCAGCCACACTAGGACTCTTACCCCTCCACATTTAAAGTTGTCCAAGAAAACAAGTGGAGAAAGTGTTGATCAATGCTTGTGTAAAAGCCCTGTTGATGGATGTAACTTCTCAAGAAGCAATATTATCTCTTGGATCAGTAAGAAGAAAATCCGTGTAGCTTTATACTATGTTAAATACCTAGCAGAAAGGAGAAACTACTTTAAGATGATCTGGATAAAGCAGATGCTGACTGACCCCAATGTCATACAGGATGTCATGACATTGTACTGTGACATTTCTACTAAAGCTCTTGAGAATGGTCAATTTAAGACTTTAAGGGACAAATTGGATAGTTGTAAATTTGAGGAGTTGTAGCAATTAACTGTGCATACAACAAGGGGTAAAAGGGATTGTTTACTTCAATTGTTTATAAGTGGGTTATTTAGGTATTTTCATCCTTATTTTAAGAGATCCAAGAATAGGAAGAGACACCCACATATAATAGTTTCCTCTTTTTGAAAGCAGTATCACACTTTCTTCATTCAAAAGAAACCCTGAAACTCTTTGCCATTTTCGCTCTCTCTCTCTCTCAAAAACCATCAGCGAAATATGTCTTCAGCATCCTCTTCATCTCAAGAATCTGGATCCTTGTCTCCCTCCATGGCTGAAGTTAGAGCAAACACTGGAGCCATGCAAGCTGAAGCTCTACAAGTGACACCACTGCGTGCAATGGCCAGTGACCCAGAAAAGGTCAAGAAGTTACGCACAAGAAATACAAGAAGGGCACAAGTATCTCCCTCAGGTAAGACTACAGTACCATCATCCTCTGTTCCCCTAGAACTAGTAAACAAAGAAGGATCTAGGTCAGTACATGAGGCCATAGCTAGGATAGTGACTGATATCCTAAATGAGAATAAGTCTGTACCTGGGATTTCAGTTCCCCTGAATCATAAGTCTGCTAGCCCTAGCTTAGCAGTTGATCCAGATGTCAATGAGAATGTCAAGACACCTGGTGATGATGTTAATTCCCCTGTGAAAAGTGATGTAAATCCTTCTGCTCCAGCTCCTGAAGGATGTAACGATGATAATGTAATTGAATCCCCTGCTGCAAATGTGAATGAGATTTCAGATGAGATTCTTGAGAAATCTCCAGATCATAGTGCCTCTGATAAACCTCCTGCTGCCTCTGGTGATAACATATCTGATAGCATTCTTGAAGATACTCCTGAGAAGAACACCAATCAGAATATGGTTTCTCATATCATTAATCTAGATGAGGAGTTTTCTAATAATGACCTCATAGCCAAGGTCAATCCCAGCATTGCTAGAAGGGTAATGAATAGGAAAGGAAAGAAAAGTGCTGTTCAACGCTCAGTTCATGAGAAGAATGCTGATGTTGGTTGCAAGACTCCTAGGGCTGAAAGGAAGGTTATAGAAAAATCTGGTAAGGGCAACAAGGTTGGAACTTCCAAAGGGAAGGACAATGTCAAGAATGTTAGTGATACCCCTAAAGAAAAGAGCACTTCAAATGTAAGAAAAAGGAAAGTACCTGAGCCTTCAGATCAGGATGATTCTGACTTCGATGTTACAGAGAATGTCTCTGACATTCATTCAAAAAGAAGGTTGTCTCTTGGGAAAATGCCCATAGTTCCTGAAGTGCCAATTGACAACATTTCATCTCACCACCCTGAAAATGCTAATAGGTGGAAATATGTGAGTTTGAAGAGAATTGCACTTGAAAGGGAACTGAACAAAGATGCTCTTGAATGCAAATATGTGGTTGACCTGATCAAGGAAGCTGGGTTGATGAGAACTGTGGTGAAGTTCTCAAATTGTTATGAAGGTCTGGTGAAGGAGTTTATTGTGAACCTGTCCAGTGGTTGTGCTGATGAAGGATCAGCAGATTTTAAGACTGTGTTTGTCAGAGGAAGAAAAGTGAAGTTTTCCCCAAGTGTAATCAACAAGTATTTGGGGAGATCAGATGAGGATCATCCTGAGCTTGAAGAAGCTGACAATCAAGTGTGTCAGACAATTACTGCCAAGCAAGTAAAATGTTGGCCTTTGAAGGAAAAGCTTTCTGCTAGCAAATTAAGTGTCAAATTTGCTATTCTACACAAGATAGGTGCATCCAACTGGGTTCCCACAAATCACAAGTCTACCATCTCCATTGGTCTGGGGAGGTTCATTTTTGCTGTTGGAACAAAGGCTAAGTTTGATTATGGAAACTACATTTTTGATCAGATCCTTAAACACGCTGACAGTTATGCTATAAAAGGACCAATAGCATTTCCCTCCCTCTTGTGTGGTATAATAACTGATCAATACCCTGATATCCTGGTTGATGGAGATACAGTTAGTAAAAGAGCTTCTGCCCTAGGCTTCCACTACAAGCTATTTCAAGGGAAGCATGTTCCTGACTTTGTCATGACATCTGCTGAGACATCAAAAGTCAAGACCAATTCTCAGAAGGGAGCTGTCATTGCTGTGCTGAAAGAGACCTGTAGGGAACTTGAAGCAAGAAAACAAAGTCTTGAAGAGCTGATCACTCAACTGGAGCAGGACACAGAGGTTGAGGATGAAGGGATAGCTGCTGATGAAGCTGTTGGTGATAAGGATGTCCAGATGGCAGCTGCTGATAAAGATAACTCTGAAGATGTTTCATTCCACAGTGCTTCTTCTGGAGAAGAAAGCACTTGAGTTGTTGCTCCTTGCCCCTGTTGCTTCTTGTTATTTTTCTTGTTCTTGTGTTGCTTTTTCCCAATTTTGTTTGGATGATTGTAACTTATTATTGACAGCATTGTACTCTTGACAATTGTTGGTACCTCCTTTAATTATTTGCTTGAATGTTTGGGGTAATTGTTTTGTTACCTTTGGCCCTTTATGGCTAAAAAGGGGGAGAAGAATCATTGTGGGAAACCTGTGGGCAACTGTGTATGACAGTGGCTGGGACTTTGGGGAATTGTATGGCCTGTTTAAATTTTGTATGTGGGCAATTGTGGGAATTGTGGGATTTCTGTATGGGTAGAATTTATCTTATCTCTAGGTTCTAGTTTATTTAAGCTTAGAACTAGTTTGTCTTCTGCTGCATATGTACTCTGATAGGTTAAGTAGTTTTAGCCAAAAATGTGCCAAAGGGGGAGTTTGTTAGTGTTTTTAAGTTGGCATTATTTTTGGTAAAACTAGGCTTTAGCAATGTTATGATAGATGTCATGACATTCAGAGATTGAAGATAAATCCTACCTACTAAGGATGTTAAAAGACACTCGTAACGGAAGCTAAAGTCAGGCTGGAAATTCAAGAATCGATGTCATAAGATGTTATGACATTCAAGGTGACATTCTGCTCGTAACTGCTTGTTCCTGAGATTTTTCAAGAAGTTTGTTGAGCTGCTAAATATTGTTTTTCTGTTATTAGAAAGCATGCTCACGTGGCTGTTAGGTTAAACTTAATTAGACCTAAATTGGTTGTTGAAAAGACCATGTTTTTAGGATTAAATTAAGTGAACCCTAGCTATCTTTATGGAAGCCCAAAACTGAAGTTTCAGGACTGCTTCTATAAAAGGAAATCAACCCTTACAACTGTGTTGCGCCCTTTGAATGTATTGAAGAGATAGCAGCTTGTTTTTGTGTATTGTTAGGATTAGTAACAGTTGGTATTTGTAATTCTAGTTTCTCTTGTGAGCCAAGCAACTATCAATTGATAAGTGCATTGGACTAGGATTTGTTTGTAAGGGTAGTTTATCACTCAAAGCTTTAAAGCACGAGTGTTTGTCTCTTAATTGAAAGCTTTGAAGCGAGATCAAGATATTTTATTGAAGTGTGTCTTCACAATTCAATTAGTCAATAGGTTGATATCACTGCTGTGATTGAGGGGGAGTGAGTAGGAACTCAGATCTAAGTAGGACTTAGGTTGAAGTTGCATTGGGTAGGTTTTAAGTGAAGGAGATAAACTGGTGGTTTATTCCTAAATTAATTCTACTAATAGTGAATTTCCTCCCTGGCTTGGTAGCCCCCAGATGTAGGTGTAGTTAGACACTGAACTGGGTAAACAACTTATTGTGTTATTTACTGTTATTTATATTTATTGTGTAAATTGTTAACAGAGTGTCAGATAGTGTGTCATAACATTCTCTGTGACATCACGTATCTGCTGCCAGGAATTTCATTCTCCATTACAGCTTCTCCTATTTCAACCTACATCATCTTCTCCTCCTTCGACTCATTTTTGACATGGAAGGAATGGTTCCATCTTGATTTTCTCCTCAATTTCAAGATTTAGGGATTTCTCTTCTTCTCCAACTCTCCATTGAAATTCAAGCTTTTCTTCAAGGATTCAAGCCCAATTTTGAAGATTATCCACACTTCCTCATTGATTTGGTATTTTCTTTGAAGAGCACAAGGAATTCCTCATCAATTTGACTCAAACTTCAAGTACAAGTAAGTGTTAGGTTCAAATAAGCACTTATTTTAAGCTGTTTCTGATTTTCAGCTTTTCTTGAAATTGAGTACTGAAATTTCATGCAAATTCAATGTAGATTCTTGGTCTTGAGCTTGTTTTCTTGAATTTCTTTATTTGAATTGAGTTTCACCGCCTTATGTGTGTCGGAATGTGGATTTTTTTGGTTCATAGCATGCATATACACTTGTGCATTTGATTTCCCCTTGCATATAAGACATGAACTCATACACTTGGCATCATCCATTGCATGTTCATGCATTGGTGAGTATTTAGCTTGATCAATTTCATTAATTCATGGTGCATTGCATTCAACATGTAGATATCCAAGCATTGAGTGCATTGTGCATGGGCTTGTTGCATGTGCACTCCATGTGTTTGTGTTAAGGCATAACCTAGAATTGAATGAAAATTTGCCTCTATGTAGCATACTTTGCACTTGAGCATTAAGATTGTTATCGATTTGCATTCCTTGCATGTTCATTCATTACTTTGATATGAACATTGGTTTTATCGATTCGATTTGCATTCCTCACATGTTCATGCGTCATTACTTTGATATGAGCATTGGTTTTATCGATTCGATTTGCATTCCTCACATGTTCATGCATTGCTACATGTATGTGAACATTGGTTTTATCGATTCGATTTGCATTCCTCACATGTTCATGCATTGCTACATGTATGTGAACATTGGTTTTATCGATTCGATTTGAATTCCTCACATGTTCATGCATCATTACTTGCTATGAACATTGGTTTTATCGTTCGATTCGCATTCCTTGCATGTTCATTCATTACTTGCTATGAACATTGGTGTTATCGCTCGATTCGCATTCCATGCACGTTCATTTAGCTCCCATTCATTACTGGATTTTGGCCTGACGATACGGATCGAATTGTTGCATGAAAATATCATAAACAGGGGTCTGGTTCACAAAATAATTTTTCTGCAGGTTGCAGGTCGCGCTTAGCGCGGTCCAGAGCGCGCTAAGCGCCAAATGTTTTGGAATTTTGGGTCGCATGTCGCGCTTAGCGCGGTCCTCTGGTTTATTTTCTCTGATTTTTCCGATTCTGATGATGAACAGTAGTCATCCTAGCTATGCTTGGCTGCTGTTCACACTCCATTTCATGCAGGGACACACGACGCATACATATGCGACTCGTTTCTTCGATATTCGCATACTTTTCCTTTATTTGCTTTTTGGGTCTAACTCCCTTCTTGCAGGTTTTGGTTGAGTTTGTACACCCACGTGTACATCATTCCTATCTTGTTTTGCTTTCCTTATCCCGTTCTTGCAGGCATTGTCGCTTTGGATGCGTATCGACACGTATTCCGCTTATTTCTGATGCTTTGAGCGATTCTCACCGGTTTACTTTTGTTGCATGGCTGCAGTACTTGAAGTTTTCCGGAGTATTTCATTCGCTCGCGTTGCTCTTCGGGTTCTATATCCGTTCGGTAGTTTCTACATTGTTTATTGCATTCTCTTACAACTTTCCTAGATATCTTGAGAAGTAGGGCTTTATAGCTTTCTTTTGCCATGAGAAGTAGGAATAGAGATGCATGATGGGGCTTCCGTAGTTGGAGCATGTTCAGGAACCCCTCTGGTTAATTTAAAGACCCGTTTAGGGAAATTCTACTTGTGATTTGTGCATATTTGCTTGTTTGTCTGTTTTTCCCAGAAGCTTGGTTAGGATTGGTTCTTTAGCCTAGACATTAGGATCCACATCCTTTGCATGTCAACATTGGTAGAGATTCCCTCGCATCCTAAACCATAGGTCCAACTTTGCATTGCTAACTTCTTTTGCATGTTGCATGTAATAAAACTAAAACTTTCTTTCTTTTCCCTTTGAAAACAAAACACATAATAATGGTTTAAATCCCTTTTTCAAGGTAAAAACAACCAACCAACACCAACTCTTTTCGCCTTTGCGCGTTTTCTTTTGCATTTGTGTTTAAAACCTTTTTCACAAGTAAAAAACACAAAAAACACCAAAACAAGTGAGCCGAACTACGACGCTCTGACTTTCCCATTGCACGCGGGAATACGTAGGCATCTTGTCACGGGGCTCGATTGAGCAAACTTTGTAAATACTTCCTTCTTTTCCCCGTGGTTCCTTATTTTCTCTTTTCATTTTGCATGCATGATGAACGATTAAGCATAGATATAATACACCCTTTAGCTAGAAATAGAAAGTGGATACCGTAGAGTACTACGGGCGTGTGGGGTGCTAATCCCATCCCCTCGCGTAACTAACTCCCTTACCTAGATTCTCTCGATTTCACGGTCATAGGACCGCGATCTCTCCCCTCAGGTTTACTCGATATTTTCCTTCCTCCCTCGTGAGATAAAAGACATTCGATGATGACTCTATTTGATACTAGTTATCATTGTCGAAGGTTCCGCCGATGTTTTCAACAAGTCAAGTTTCCTCAGACAATTGCTCAGATGGTTGAAAATCAGTTGTATTGGACAAAAAGTCAACTGTGGTCAACATACAGTCAAACTTCCTGATTTTTGGTCAACATCCTCATTTTGAAGTCACATTCATCATTTGATCAAGGGTTGATCATGATTCATCAAGAAAACTCAAGATTTCCAAATTAGGGTTTTCCAATGAAAAGTCAACTGAACTTTGACTGAGCATAACTTCTTCATACTTTCGCAGAAATTTTTCCACCACCTCTCATTTTGAAGGAAATTCAATTCTCTACAACTTCATGTCTCACAAGAATGTTCACAAAATGCTTCATTTGGAAGGTATGGATCAAAACATTACAGGTCCTTTTCAAAGTCAACAAAAAGTCAACTTTTGGTTTTGATGTTTTATTGAGCATGGAAACTCCAATTGAGATGAAACCAAAGAGGTTGTTTAGAGGACACCTAGAGCTTTCTAAAAAGTCCAAGAACACTCAAAAATGTGGAAAATTGAGCAAAATATACCTTGCACAAGTTGGGCATTTTTGAAGAGGTGCACAAAGAGAAATACTTGTCAAAATCCAAAAGAGAAATACTTGTTCCTTATCTTATTTGGAACCTTCAAGCCCAATGCCACGAATTTTGTCTTTATTTTTCTATTTAATTTTAATTTTATTCATTTAAAAACAAATTAATTTAAAAAATAAGGTATAAAATCAAAATTAAATGCAAAGTTGATTTTTCGCTCATTCTTGAGATCCAAGCAACTCACACAAGCTGGCAAATTTCGAAATTTACATTGATTTGGCAAGAAATTGATTGAAATTGGATCAAAAAAGGAAGATTTGATTTCATACAAAATCAAATATTTTCTACATTGATTGATCAATATTTTCTCTTGAATTCAGCCCAAAATCCATCCATTATAAATATACAATGCATACAACATGAGAAAGAACAGAAAATTGCTCAAAAGAACCCTAACCTAAAGTCAAAAATTCGTGCCTTTCAAGCAACTTGCAGCCTTGGTTTTAGATCGATTCAGCCAATTCCAAGCATCCAAACACATTCCTTGGAGTCCCTGGAGTCGATCCAGACCTTTACAACTCTCAAAAACATCAAGAATCACGAAATCCAGTTTTGGTTTGTTCATACTTTTTCCAAAATCGAATTTTGTTATTCATGCATCTTTAACATGTTTTGATGTTTGTTTTGTGTTTATAACAAAGTTTGCAAGATTTTTGGATAGTTCAATTGCATTTTAATGGCCTGGAATGAGAATCACCATTTTTAGGGTTTTCTGGGTCGAATTGGGGTTTCCCTAAATCCGTAAAATTGGACAAAACGAATGCCACCAATGTGTTTAGAATTTCATTTGCAATCGATTCATGTGCTCATAACTCATTTATATTGCTTGTATGGAGTTTTTGATATTTGCAGGGGCCATAGCGTCGAACTCAGCCGACGCTAAGTTTTCAAAAATTCAAACGAAGAGGAAGGTGTTCTTCGCGCGTGATTTGAATGTCCAGGAAGCGTTTTCGTACAAAAGCGTTGTGTTCCAACATTAGAACACCAAATGCGCTTTAGCTTAGTGGTAAAGGCAAGGGAGCGTGAGTTTTCACCAGAAGGTCTCCAGTTCGAATCCTGGCAAGACCAAATATTTTTTGCTTCATAGGAAACTAACATATTTTTCTATTTTCTTAATATTTTTTCATGTTATTTTAATTTACCTTTAATTAATTTTATCATGCATCTAAAAAACTCCAAAAATATTTCTTTTTTTCATCATTATCAGAAAAATACTTATTTAATTTTTAGCATTAAAATTATTATTTTTGCATGCATATTTTATTTAATTATGAATTAATCATTAATTTGACTTTTAATTGTTTTTAAATTATCAAAACGATCCAGAAAATTACCAAAAATTTATCTTATCATATTAATGTCATTACTAACATAAAACCTTTTTCCTCATTCAAAAATATTTCTTTTTGCTAACATTTTCCTCTTATGCAATTTCTCGTATTTCCGATTATGTATCTGTTCACAGGTTGTAGCGTTTCGGACGATTTTTCTTGCTTTTCTTTTCCAATTATGTAACTGCCAATGGAATGTAATAGTTTAATTAGGACTTTTATTTTCCGCACTCTTATTATGTAACTGCCCCAAAGCCATGTAATAGCGTAGGACTTTATCTTTCCGCACTTTACATTTCCGCAATTTACTTTCCGCACCCTATAAACTGCTAGTAACTAGGCATGTATGGCAAGATAAAATTGGACATAGATCACTCATAATTCCAAGATAACATATCTGAATTTGACACACTCTTTCACACATGCACCCCTTAGGGTAATTCTCTCTCGATGCCTTACGAATACAAATGGTCAAGTCCCTCGAACGTAGAGGTATCCTAGCACCGTTGCCTTCAAAACAAATCATCATAGTCCCATCGAAACATGATCTTGACCCTGGATTGTTGCCTACGAAAAATGATGACAGCCCCTTCGAATGTGCTAGGATACTTCCTACAAGTTGCCTTCTATGACCATCCGATGTCCCTTCGAATGTCCCTTTACATCCAACGAATGGGGTTACCTACCAACTAATGGTATGGATAGCACTATTCTAAAGGAACGGAAAATAACACGAAAACGACCAATTCTGAGTAGGTAATAAGACTTTTAGTTGCCTGCTCTATCAAAATACTTTTCACACCACACACTTTTGTCAAAGTTCAAACTCTTTTCAAAACGAAACATTTCCAAACACTTTGTATACATTCCTACATGAATCATTACAAAGTCAAAGCGAAATGCCTTTTCAAAACATTTTTTTTGTCAAACACACAGAAACCACTTTTTTAAAATGATCTAAGAGCAACTAAGAGCCCGTAGATAACTAGGGATGAAAAGGGGTGCTAATACCTTCCCTTTTCATAACCTTCTCCCTTACTCAGAATCTAACGAAGGTCTTTTCCTGTTCTTTTCACCTTCACTTAATTGGATAAAAGAAAAGTCGGGGCGACTCTTGCTATCCGCACATTTGCGATACAAAAATCTCAAAGTTAGTTCACTGTATTACAATTACGCCACACATGCCTCGCCTGAGTCCAGACAAGTCAACGACGCCGGAGCTAGGGCTCCGGTCGTCTTCTCCGGCGGCCTCCAAACCTGAACTTGCGAAATAGCCAAAATAAAGAGTAAAGAGGGACCCTACCCCCTAATTCGAGGGTTGCGAATCTGATGGTGGTGGCCGTTTGGCCTGAAACGGCCTGGATCGTCCGGTTCGAAGCTTCTCCGATCTGAAGCCCTAACAATGGCAGTCTATGATTTACGCGTAAAAGCTTGCATGTAATGCATCAAACACGTTCTAATGGATTCCCTGAGTTCGTACAAGCAATCGAAAACAGTTAATAATGCATGAGATATGAAAATCGAATTTGAGAAAAATACCAAACCGGTGAGACTTGTGTGGCACGATCTGGAATGGTTTGGCTTTGTGTAAGGGCTGGGATCGACTGCTGGAAAGCTCAGGAATGCAATGGAATGCTTGGATCACCTTGAAACCTGCTGGAAAATAGAATTCGAATTTTGCAACTTTGAGAGAAATTTGTGATTTTTAGGGTTGGCTCATGAGGCTAGGGTTTTGTCCCTTGGTCTTGTGAATGTGTTATGTATTTATAGAGCAAGAGATTTGATCAAAAAGAATGAAAAAAGAAATGGCTTTGAATGCAAAAATATTTTCTTGTTAATTTTCATCAAATCTTTCCAAAATTTGATTTTCTCTTCCTTGTATGATCTTTCACGAATTTGAAATGTATTGTGGGCTTCCTTGGTCCTTAAGATAGATAGAAATCCAACCCAACTTGCTTTATACCTTGCTTTTATATTTTATTTAATTTAAAATTGAATTAAATGCTTTAAATTCAAAGATAAATTAAAAAAAAACAGGTCGTGGCAAAGTGCAAAGAGGTCATGGATAACATTATGATCTAGTTTGGATAAAAAAATTATAAGCCCATTTAAAAAAATTTTGCATTTGTCACATATTTCTCTTTGTGCACCTCTTCAAAAATGCTCAACTTGTACAAGGTGTATCTTGCTCAATTTTTAACATTTTTGGGTGTTCTTGGACTTTTTGGAAAGCTCTAGATGTCCTCTAAACAAAATCTTTCGTTTCATCTCAATTGAAGTTTCCATGATCCATAACACTTCTTTACAAAAAGTTGACTTTGAAAAGGACCTGTAATGTTTTGATCCATATCTTCCAAATGAAGCATTTTCTGACCAAGCTTGTGAGACGTGAAGTTGTAGAGAATTGAATTCTCTTCAAAATGAGAGGTGGTGGAAACATTTCTGATAAAGTATGTGAAAGTTATGCCTGGTTAAAGTTCTGTTCACTTTTGTCAAAGAAAGCCCAATTTAGAAACTTTGACTTTTGATCAAATCTTGAGTTTTCTTGATGAATCAAGATCAACCCTTGATCAAATGATGAATGTTACTTCAAAATGTTGATGTTGACCAAAAATTATGAAGTTTGACTGTATGTTGACCACAATTGACTTTTTGTCCAATACAATTGATTTTCAACCATCTGAGCAATTGTTTGAGGAAACTTGACTTGTAAGGCTTGAAACTTGACATGGAGATTCTTTGAAGCATATGGTGAGGCATGATGACCATTGGAAGTGTTAGAGGCTCACCTGGATTTGAGGATAGCCAAAACCCTAGTTTGGGTTGATTGCTTTAAGAGAGGGTTTGTCTGGTCAACCCTTGTGAAATCCTTGAGTATGGATATGTGAAATGTCTTCAGAAGTAGGAGGGAAAATTTTGGGGTATGACAGTTTACCCTGTTCAATCTTCTTGTACTGGAAGGTTTAGATTGGCATGCTTGCCTTTCGTGACCTGGAGGTAAAAGATGATTGAACACTCGAGTACACCTGAAAATTTGCACTCGCTGTTGATTGATGATGCATGGGAATGGGCTTACAGATGCCATTTGGAGAAGCTGGAGGCTTCACTAGGGAATGAGCCATACGTTAGACTCAAGAACGTCGCCTGAATAGGAGAATCGTCGGAGATGGGCTTAAGATGCCATCCGGACAGACTGATGCTGGGGAACGAGCCGTACACTAGGCTTTGCAGATATTCCTGAAGGCAGAAGGGAGCACGGAGATGGGCTTAAGATGCCATCCGGAGAGAGTCGTACGTTAGACTTCGCGCTCGTCTTTGAATGAAGTTATTGGTTTGTATTGGTTTTTAACCAAATATGCAGCATTCTGAAAGTGGAGAGAGGTCGACAAGTAATCGAAGATGGGCTTAAGATGCCATCCAGGGCAACTGAGTCGTACGCCAGACTCTGTAGTTGCTGTTGATAATAACAGAGAGTCAGAATAAACCTTTGTCCTGGATACTCTGGGGGACAATATTTGGCATGATATGGATAGCTTTCCCGTCTTGCTTCGGGTGTTGATCCAATGCATGTTGTCGGAAGACAACTTGGGTGGTCGTTCAGATAGGGTTTCCCGTCTTGCTTCGGGTATTAATCCCGGACCTTCCATTTGGAGAAGATTCGTATGGTCTTTCAGATAGGGTTTCCCGTCTTGCTTCGGGTATTAATCCTGGACCTTCCATTTGGAAAAGATTCGTATGGTCTTTCGGATAGGGTTTCCTGTCTTGCTTCGGGTATTAATCCTGGACCTTCCATTTGGAAAAGATTCGTATGGTCTTTCGGGTAGGGTTTCCCGTCTTGCTTCGGGTATTAATCCTGGACCTGTTGTCACGGTCGTTCGGATAGGTTTCCCTTCTTGTTTCGGGTATTAATCTTTGACCTTTCGTCTTGAAGTAATTTTTACCTGCTGGGGAAAAACAACAAAAACACTTTGATAGGATATAGTTAGTCTTATGCGGATTATGATGCATGACAATGTGTATGAATGATATATGCACATGTTATAATATATGAATGATAGATGTTGTGGTATTTCAAAACATATCCATCTTGAAGAAGATGAGAACGCCCTGCTGGAGATTTTAGCTTCCGATTGGGGATGGAGTTGTTGAAAACCCTGATTTGGAGGAGAAGGAAATTTCTTCGATTCCTCCAATGTACTATCTGACCAAGTTTCGAGCCTAGATGCTAATGCTGTTGGGAATAATAAAAGCTAGGACATACTCCGCCGGGGATCTAGTGCGTAGACTTTGTTGGGAAGTATATGATTGTTGCTAGGAGACGGAGCTCGAAGATTCCTTTGAGGTGATGAATCTGAAATTCGCTGAAACCTCCGTCTGGGGCATAACTAAGATGTAGGTTTCCTCCGATGCTCTATCTGACCAAGTTTCGAGTCTAGATATGGCTGCTTCCGGGGGAATGATAATCGTTGAGAGATATTCTGTTGGGGATAAATACCTCTGCTGGAGATGAATCGTTACTGCCTGGAAACTGATGTAACCAGGATAAGCTGATTGGGACCACTGCTCAAGGACTAACGTGATGAAGCCTGAAGTGTTGGAACACTGGTGGAAGGAAATTTATACTTCTTCGGAGAAGGTTTGTAGAGAGCGATGGCTCTGCGGGGATTGTACTCTTGTGAAAGTAACCTGCGGGGGATGCATTAGTGACTATAGTCGTCATCTCAATTCCTTAGAACCTGTAGTAGTTACTTTTGTATGTTCGCTTTTTGCATGTTTGTGAACAGATATTTATTGTCAAATGCATATAACCATTCAAAGCAATCATTGGACTTTATGAAAAAAACAACAATAGCGAACATTGTAAAAGAAAGAACTTGTATTAATTTGGAAAGGTGGCGTATGGCCAAGCAGTTTGTATACAATGAAAGTAAAAGCTATGCGGAAACAATCTCGTCGGGTTTCGACTATGCTAGTGCTCATATATTTCGACTATCTCATCTCCTTGTTGTTAGTAGAAAGTGAGTGGATTGATTTTCGCCATTTGAATCTTGAATGCTGATAGTAGTCTGTAGGTAGGTGATCTGGACGAGACATAGTGTACGCTTAAATCCCTAACTTTTTCCTAGACCGCCCTTTCGGATTTTTAGTCTACCGGGATACCCTTTTTTGCCCAAGCCGCCTTTGCAGGTTTTCGACTTGCCGGGTGTACATATCTTTGGTATATATCCTTAACTTTTTCCTGAACCTTTTGATTCGCCAGGATGCCCTTATTTTTGCCTAGGCCCGTCGACCTAGAGGGCCTCGTTTATGCGTAGTATGTTTTGACTATGTCTGCGTTCATAGGGTGTGGGAAGTCTTCGCCATCCATGGTGCTAAGTATCATAGCTCCGCCTGAAAATACTATTTTGACTACAAACGGTCCCTCGTAGATGGGAGTCCATTTTCCCCTGGGATCACCTTGTGGAAGAATGATGCGCTTGACTACTAGATCACCGACCTGGTAGACTCGGTGTTTGACCTTCTTGTTAAATGCTCTGATCATCCGCTTCTGATAGATCTGTCCATGGCAGATGGATGCAAGTCGTTTCTCGTCGATCAAGTTGATCTAGTGAAGGAGAGTCTGGACCCATTCGTCTTCACCTAATTCCGTGTCCTGGAGGACTCTGGTTGAGGGTATCTGAACCTCGATTGGTAGGACTGCTTCCATACCGTATACAAGAGAGGAGGGGGTTGCCCCTGTGGATGTTCGTGTTGTAGTTTGATTACCATGGAGAGAAAATGGCAACATCTCATGCCAATCCTTGTAAGTCACTTCCATCTTCTATATGATCTTCTTAATGTTTTTGTTAGCGGCTTCCACTGCGCCATTCATCTTAGGCCGATATGGAGAAGAGTTGTGATGCTTGTTCTTAAACTGCGTGCATAGTTCGGTGATCATTTTGTTGTTGAGATTAGAACCGTTATTTGTGATAATCCTTTTGGGAGTGCCATACCGACAGATAAGATTATGCCTGATGAATCGAGCCACAACATTCTTGGTAACAGATGCGAACGAGGCTGCTTCTACCCACTTGGTGAAATAGTTAATTGCCACAAGGATGAAACGATGTCCGTTGGAGGCAGTAGGTTTAATTTCTCTGATCATGTCGATGCCCCACATTGCGAAAGGCCAAGGAGCGGTTAAAACATTCAGTGGTACCGGAGGTACGTGCACTTTGTGTACGTATATCTGGCATGTGTGACAAGATCGAGCATAGCAGTGACAATCAGCTTCCATGGTGGATCAATAGTAACCTATCCTCAAAATCTTCTTAGCCATTGTATGTCCACTGGAGTGGGCACCAAATGCGCCTTCGTGTAATTCTTCCATGATCCGTCTCGCAGTTTTCTGATCCACACAGCGGAGTAAGCACAAGTCGTGGTTGCGCTTGTATAAGATGTCGTTGTTGAGAAAGAATTTGGATGCGAATCTTCTCAAAAACTTCTTGTCATTGACCGAGTCCCCTGCGGGATATTCCTGAGTCTCGAGATACCTCCTCACTTCGTAAAACCAAGATTTCTCTTCTGTATCAAGTTCCCAACAGTATGATGGTTCGTCATACTTTTCGATGATGATCTGGGGAGCCTCGCTGTCCCATCTAACCTTGAACATATATGACATAGTAGCTAATGCGTCTGCCAACTGATTCTCCTCTCGTGGAATATGATTGAAAGTGATCTCTTCAAAATAGGGGATCAAGCTCAATGCATGCTCTCGATATGGAATGAGATTCGGATGCTTCATATCCCACTCGCCTGTTATCTGACTGATCACTAAAGCTGAGTCTCCATACACTTGCAAGAATTTGATTCTTAAGTCAATAGAAGCTTTAATATCTATGATGCACGCTTCGTATTCGGCCATGTTATTAGTGCAACTGAAACATAATCTAGCGATGAAAGGCGTGTGTCCGCCTGTAGGGGATGTAATGATGGCGCCAATGCCATTGCCAAGTGCATTTGAGGCTCCGTCAAAGACCATGGTCCATCGGGATCCCTGTTCAGGTCCTTTGTAACGCCCTGTTTTAATTAATATTATATTATATTAATATTTTCGAGTTACCGATCGATATTCATTTTCCGACGAGAATATTTGTGTTAATTAATATATCTATTAATTTATCTGGCGACGTTATGTTCGGTCCGGGTTTTATTCCGTTCGGTTTGGTAAAACATTATTCGGATCCGATATTTAATTCCCCGGAATTATTTTAATTGATTGAATTAATTATATTAGTAAGTTAGGGGTGTGGGGAGCAATTGTTGAGGATTGGGTTTTCACCCTTGGAAGCTAGTAAGAAACAACTTATAAAACCACATTTCCTCATTTTCTTTCCATTTCCAACATCTTAAGCCAAACTTGAACTTGGAGAGAAAGAGGGTTTTGAGAAGAAGAAGAAGAGGAGCAAGATAAAAGCAAGGTTGAGTTTTGTAGAATCATCAAGAATCGACCAAGCTAGAGGTAAGGGGTTTGATTCTTCATCTCATATTGTTAGGTTTGATGTTTATATTTTGGATTTGGGGGAAAAGTTGATAGTTGATTTATAGGGTTTTGGTTGATTGTTTGATGAAATAGATTAGAGAGGTTGAGTTAGGAGTATGTATTGTAGGTATTTAATTGCTTGCTTGAGGTAACTAGAAGTTTAGGAGGAAGAAAATAAGAAAAACTGTAACAATGTGAAAAACCAGAAAACCTTGCCTGTTTTAGAAACGAGGAAGAAGAAGATGGTGAGGGAATGAACCAAGGGGGAGGCGCCCACCTCAGATGGTGGGGCGGCCGTCCCCAATAAGGGCGCACGCCTCCAGTTCATGCACAAGCTTGGGACGATCGTCCCTGTTGCTGGGAGGAAAAATGGAAAAAACGTATTTTCTATTTTTCTGTGTTTTGTGTTTCCTGCATAAAATCTGTTTTCTGCATCATTTCAGTTGCAGTTGCATCTGTTTCTTACATTTTCCCTAATTCCTTATACTACTAGTTAGTATCAATAAAATATAATTAGGACATAACTTAGCCGATTAAATTTAGAACCCGATTATGTTCCGATTTTCCGATTCTGGTAAATTCGACGACGGAGCAAGTTGCTCCGAATTCAACGAAAATTGACGTGCTAGCTAAGTTCGACGTGTAGAACGTAGTGGTGAGGTTAGTTTTTCGAAATTACGAGTTTTTATGGAACGACCCGATATAGGCTTAATTATGGTTAAATTGAATCAAATTTCGTTTTAGTGGATTTAGGACACGTATGGACAATCCGATTGTGACGTTGACGATTATGATTAATACCGGTTATTAGGAATGGCCTTCGCGACGATTATAGGTGTTTGACTATTTTTCCGTATTTAGAATTTAGTTAATGAAACGATAACGATGTGGGGTGATTAAACATAATGTTTGCGACGACGTATTAATTAATGAATACTTGTTGATATGCGAGGCGATGATATATGTCTTTGTACATGATGATGTGATGATTATATTGATGTTGTTAATAAATGCTCCAATTTGTGAAAGCATGATTTTTTGACGATGATGAATTGTTTGGTGATGTTTTGCATAATGCAAATATGATGTGACGATATATTTATCTCGATTTGAATAAATTATAGCGATGTGGGCTTTATGCCAACTTTGATGAGCGATGATGATGTTTTTGTGTTGTGTTGTTTATTGTCGAGTCACATACATTGCATTGGCGACGATGGGCTTTTATGCCAAGCGACGAGGCTTTTATGCTGCACGAGGCTTTTATGCCAAGTGTTCCTATTTATGGACAAAGCGACGGGTACCACATGCATAACATAGTCGTGTCTCATGGAGTCGGTTATGTTTATGTTTGAGTTGTTTGGCGTTGGGTTTTAATTGATGGATGATGTTGGATTGCGATGATTTAACTTTGATGAAATGCTTAATGCAAATATGATATGATGATGTTTGTGACGATGAGCTTTTATGCCAAAAGAGATGATGGGCTTTAGCCAATTTGTGATGATTTCATTTATGATGCTTAAGTTATTAGTATTGTTTAATGTTGTTGTTTGATGTTGTTGTTTTTGATTTCCGTGTTGATTAGTGACGTATTAACTTGTGATGATTTCGTGGTGATGGAAGTTTATGTGTCGTTGTGATGATTTATGCCAATGAGGTTATGGCGATATAATGTAGATTATACACATTAGAATGACGATCAAAGTAAGTGAGGTTTGGATATGTGTTGAAATGCACTTATTTAACTTATATCCCTTATGATTCCAAATATATATATATATATATATATATATATATATATATATATATATATATATATATATATTATCATGCCTTTAATTATATGTTTTGGATTATCTCACCCTTTACTTATTTCGCTATTACCTTTATATTGGTAACGTGCAGGTTATGAAGACGGAGTTTATAGTTGCGGTTAGTCGAGTCGGTGTCGCTCTGATACGTAGCACTCGGGGGGAATATTTATGTTGTCTTGTTGTTGTTCTATGGGTGTTATTCCTTTATGTATAAGAATCATACTTTATGAAAATATGATTTTATGAGGAAGTTTAATAAAGAAGATGTTTTGATTTTTAAGAATCAATTTATGATTTCCGATGATACTATGTATCCGATATTTATACTTTAAAATGAACAGTTTAAAGTGATTTGTTTTTGAAGGTGTGATGCCTCAGTATTTAATTTATGAAATTTTAAATTACTCTGATTTTTGCATATTAAACTTTGGGTAATATTAGGGTGTTACATCCTTCGTCCGGGCCTTGTTCTTCGCAATCAGTAACTAATAAAACATCTTCGTCCGGGAATTCGAACTGCATAGACTGATAGTCATCTACGGCTTGATGAGCCAAATGATCGGCTACTACGCTTCCTTTGATCGCCTTCTGAGAAGTATATTGGATGTCGTATTCGGTCAAGATCATTTGCCATCTTGCTATTCTTCCGGAGAGAGTTGGCTTCTCAAATATGTATTTTATCGGATCCATCTTGGATATCAACAAAGTAGTGTGAGTCAACATATACTGTCTTAGTCGGCGAGCAGCCCAAGTCAAAGCGCTACAAGTTTTCTCAAGTTGTGAGTATCTCTGTTCAAATCTCTGTAATCCACACTCATTCGTACTTTACCATCTTTCTTAGGTACAGGAACCACATTCGCAACCCACTGTGGATAAGAAGTAACGGCTAGGAAACCGGCATTGAAGTGTTTCATAACTTCAGCTTTGATTTTCTCTGACATCTCAGGACGCATGCGACGAACCTTCTGTTTTACTGGAAGAAAACCTTCTTTTGTCGGTAACCGGTGTACCACAATGTCAATGTCTTGACCTGGTATGTCTTCGTATGACCAAGCAAAAACCTCGATGTAGTCTCGTAGCATCTGGACCAATCTCTCTTTGACACTGTTCTCAAGACCTGCTCCTATCTTAATCTCTTTTCTGTCTTCATTAGTACCTAGATTCACAACCTCAACTGGCTCTTCGTGTGGCTGTATACGTCGTTCTTCTTGCGGTAGTAGTCTGACAAGTTCTCCAGACACTTCAAAATCTTCCTCAGCTTCGTCTTCGGCTTGGTAGATTGGATTATCGAAGTCATATTTAGCAATAGCATAGCTGTTATCAACGAGATTCGGAGTGAATCTGCAATGTATCACGTGGGTGTGTGTAAGAACACATAGCTTTTGAAGGGGTGGTAAAAGTAAAAGAAAGAAAAAAGTATTTAAATGCAAAAGTACAATGATTTTATTGAATGAAAATATGCAAATGACAGATAATAACCCTCACAAACGAGCCATGATGCCCCGAGCAAGGCACTAGGCTTTAAAGTTTATTGTTTAAAGCGTAAAAACGAAAAGCATAACAGAAAACAAAAGCAATTACTCCTGTCTAAAGGAGATTGGTATGACGTCTTCAGTCTTCCAATTACTGAGTCCGTTGTCCGGAGTTGGGAAGATCCAATCGCTGATGTCGAAGTCGTTGTCATCATCTTCTATAGCATGAACTCCATGTTTGCTGATGCGGAAAGGAAGCTTGCCGGCACGTTCGCGGCATATCATCTTCTGTACTTTGATAGTGAAGCCTAAACCAGTCTTGTCAGATTTGAAAGGAAGATCGGGGAGCCGACCCCAAATAGTACTACCTCCTTTTTCAATTGCAGCTTGAGCATTCTTCAACGAGGCTTTCTTAGGCGGAACTTGTGTAACTTCAGGAGCGACTGGAGAGTCAACAAGCATGACTCTTGGAACTGTTTCGAAAGCTTGACAGGGAGTTTCGAAGAATTCACCTTCCATCTCGAGGTATCTGAATGACTGCAGATGACTGACCAAGTACTCTTCTTCACCGCATACTGTAACAACTTTCCCTTTCAATGGGTACATCAGCTTTTGATGCAAGGTAGAGGTAACAGCGCCTGCCCCATGTATCCAAGGGCGTCCAAGTAGGCAAGAGTAAGCTGGACGGATGTCCATGACAAAGAATGTGGAGTCGAAAGTCTGGGAACCAACTTTAACTAGTAGGATGAGCTCTCCAAGTACTGTTCGTTTAGAACCATGAAAAGCTCTCACAATTATGTCACTGGGCTTCAAGACCAATCCTTCAACATCAAGTCGATCGAAAGCACTTTTCGGTAGGATATTCAGAGCAGAACCGATTTCTACCAAGACATGAGACAATGTAGTGCCCTTGCATTCAACAGAGATGTGCAAGGCTTTGTTGTGTTTCTTTCCGGCAAGAGTCAAATCATCATCAGAGAAGCCTAGACCGTTGCTGGCAGCCAGGCTAGCAATACAAACTTCGAATTGATCAATAGTGGTGTCTTGCGGTATGTGAGCATTCTTCAGAAACTTCACTAAGGCTTTAACATGGGCCTCAGAGCATAATAGCAGAGCAAGCATGGAGATTTTGGACGGAGTCTGTCCCAACTGTTCCACAACATTGTAGTCACTCTTCTTGACAATCTTCAGAATTTCCTCTATTTCTTGCTTGGAGGTATCTTCAACAACTTCCTTTGGTACTTCTGTTTGAGCAGGATGCGTCACTAGTTCTTTCCCTCTAGTTTCGGGAGTTGGTTCAATAGTTGGAATGCGAGTTGGAGTCGCAGTGTCTTTTGGAGGAGAGATCTCCGGAGAAAACACTCTTCTGGTTTTGGTCACCTTACTTGATCCAGTGATGTTGTCGATGTCAAGAATGGTAGCTTCAACTGTAATGTCCTCAATGGTCAGAGGGTCTTGTTTGACGCCATGATAATAAACTTCAGCTTCATAGTTCCACGGTATAGCTTTGTCAGAGGAATATGGAACTGGTCTGGGAGAAGTAATGATGAGAGGTGCCACTCTAGGCACAGGATCAGCAGAGGAAATCATTATTGTGTTAACATCAGCACAGTCTTCTGGGAAATCGTCCCCCCATCCGGTCGCCTTAACATCTTCAATAGGAATTTTGTAGCTTTCAGGAACAGTATACTTCACCATGTAATCGAACTTTCCACTTGGCTGCCCCAAGGTATCCCATACTTCTGGTACAGTTTCGCTCACGTCTTCGATTTTCAGATTCTTAGACATGTCTTCACACAGATTTTCCACAGGTGAAGGTTTCAGAAATAGCACTTCTCGGTTATCCATCATGCACTGAATACGTCTTCTCAACCAAGCACATCTGTCAGGTGCAGATGGGCACCAACGACAATTCTCTGGGCATCCTGGATTGACACTAGCTTGCAGCAGATTCTTCTTAACAGTCATCAGAGGAATAGTCAGGTCATTCACAACAAAAACATAAGAGTTCTTGTCAATAGCATTGGAACTTTTGCCGTGGTTAGGCATTGGTGCGTTGATCACATTCAGAGTCTCGACAGGAGGATCAAACTCAATTTTCTTAGCTTCAATCATGTCTTGACTCTTGTTCTTCAGAGCCCAACAGTTGTTAGTGTCGTGCCCTGGGCTGTTGGAGTGGTAAGCACACTTTGCATTAGGATTGTATCTCGGAGAGGAAGTGTTGATGTTTCGAGGAGGATCCCTCATGGTAATCAACTCTACTTTCAACATGTGTTGCAATGCTTGCGACAATGGCATGTTGATCTTCGTAAACTGTCTTCGTGGTGCGTTCTGGTTACGCGCGTTGTCTCGCTGAGGTTGCGCTGGTGTAGGATTGGAGATCACAACTGCCCCCACAGATTGAGCATGGTCGGTTTTGGCTCGGCTTTTCTGACCATACACAGCATTGGCTTCTTTCTTACCAAAAGATCTCTTTGCAACATTTGATGACTCTACCTGAATCTTTCCGCTCTTGATTCCGGCCTCAATGCGTTCTCCTGTCAGTATCAGCTTGGTGAATCCGGTTGAAGAGTTTCCAATCAGATGATTAAAGAATGGGCCTATCAGTGTTCCCATAAACATATCAACCAACTCCCTATTGGACAAGGGTGGTTGACCTCTGCCTGCTAGATCTCTCCATTTCTGAGCATATTCTTTGAACTTCTCATCACGACCCATAGTCATGCTTTGTAGTTGCATGCGAGTGGGTGCCAATTCAGCATTGTACTGGTATTGCTTATAGAAAGCATCTGCTAAGTCATTCTAGGTATGGATATGGGTACCCTCTAGCTGATAATACCACTCCAACTGAGCTCCAGATAAACTTTCTTGAAAGAAATGGATCCACAGCTTCCTGTCATCAGTGTGAGGATGGATCTTGTGAACATAGGACTTCAAATGTAGCTTCGGAGAAGAGATGCCATCATATTTGGCAAAAGTAGGAACCTTGAACTTGCGGGGAATCACCACACCTGGAACTAGGCTTAGATCATCAAAATTCAGCCCGGACATTTTCAAATTTTCCACAGCATTCAGACGGTCTTCAAGTTTTTTGTATTTGTCATCCTCAAAAGAATATTGCTCATTCTCATAGTCTTCTTCTTTGTTTTCAGGTTCACGCTGATCTTCCTCGTTGTTCCTGATACTTTCATCAGTTTCAACACTCTTGTCTGAGAGTTCCACACGGCTGACCACTCTAGGTCCACCTATGTGACGTCTGCCCATGTTGAGAACACCAATGACCTTCTTCTTTCTGTTGATGAGCTTTTTCGAATCTTCTTGGCCTTGGACCAAGCTGGTGAACATTTCTTGGAACTGAGCATTCTGAGCCTGAAGATCTTTGACAGTCTGTTCAAGAGCCATTTTCTGCTTAAATAAATAGCGAGAAAATGAGAAAAGCGATCTTCAATGTACTTGTTATGCAATGTTATGCCATGATATGCGATGTTTATGCAAATGCAATGCAATGTTTTCAAGAACCTTAGGAATTTAAATTTGTTAAACAAGCACGAACAAACTTTTATTTGCTTCTTTCTTTTTCTTTTTCTTTTTAAGTACAAAAGATAGTTTGGAAAATAAAAGAACAGAAATCCTAAAGCTCTAAGTCTCCCATGGGCACTTCCTCTTGATGTTGAAGTAGGTGTTGATGTTCCGCTCCTCGTGAAGTAGCTTTGTCAAATCTAGTACCTTCTTCTCGCTTGCATAACACTGAGCTTCGAACGTATCCCTTTCTTCTTTAAGCTGAATCCAGGATCTCTTCAAGTCTTCAAAGTCAGTAGGCATCTCGGGATGGAGAACAGTATAGGGTACATCACCTATAGCAACAGGTTCCATAATTACTGGTAACACGGGTGTAAATGGCATCATGAGGTTTTGAGCTCGAGCTCGCACCCATTTGAGGTAAGGTTCCCAAGGAACGGAGTTTTGGTGCCCCAAAGTCTTGGTATCAGTCTTCTTTACCATGCCCCAAGCGTGTATGAACCTTCGATGGTAATTCTGGAGATCATGGTTGTAGTCGAACACAATATCTTGGAGAAGCATATCATGAGGACCATCTCTTCGAGCATAACCAAACTGACGTAGAGCTAGAGAAGGGTTGTAGGTGATACCTCCCCTTATGCCAAGGAGTGGTACATTAGGGAATTCTCCACAGCGCTCAATGAATGTGAAGTCCTTTTGAGAGAAAAGACACCAACGGATATCTAAATGAGAGAGTGACATTAGTCTTTGAGACCACTTCAACCTTTGCTCGTTCTTCATTATTGATGGAGGAAGGTGCGAAATAAACCACCTGGAAAGTAACGGTATACAACACATGAGAGTTCCTTTTCTTTTGATAGTACGAGTGTGGAGAGAATGTAAAATGTCTCCAACTAAGGTAGGCACAGGATTGCGAGTGAGGAATATCTTGATGGCGTTCACGTCTATGAACTGATATGGATTAGGAAATAACACCAAGCCATAGATTAGCAAGGCCACAATGTCTTCGAATGCATGGAAACGCATAGCTTTGAAGAATTCTCAGGCTTTCTTTATTAGTAACTTAGCAAGTAAACCCTTAACTCCACTTCTGGTTTCCCAATTGGCTTCAATGTCTGAGCGCTTTAGGTGTAACGCTGATGCGATGTCTTCATACCTATGAACCTTTTCTGAACCGGTGAATGGCAGCTGGTCAAGAATAGGTATCCCAAGTAGCTTAGAGAACTCTTCCAAAGTAGGAACCAACTGATAATCTGGTAATGTAAAGCAATGGTGTTTCGGATCGAAGAACTAGAATAAGACGTGCATCATATCTTCTTCAAAACCGGAGATAACCAAGTCAAGTAGATAACCATGTCTTTTGATGAACTGAGCATGATCAAGAATTTTTGAAACCAATTCTTTGAGCTGAGAAGGTATACCCATGAAGTTGATTCGGATAGTCTTTCTGGAAGCCATAACCCCTACAAAACAGATCAAAGATAAATCCTTAGGTCCTTGAAATAGTTAGAGATGATATGCAATGTTATGATGTCATGATGTCATGATGTCATGTTTAACAAGCACACACAAATCACACAATAACCCTAGGTTTAAGGCTTGCATGAGGTATAGGTGTCTACCCTACCAAATGTTTGAGTGGGTTCATCCTGTCCTATAATAGTAACCGGGTTCTAGGAATCTCATATCATTGATCTTTCTCGTAGGCCTTTATTTCAATACGACTACCAAGTGGTTGATTGAAAACATCCCAAAAGTCTGATCTTAATGAGCGTAGCATCGAGTATCAGCCAACCTCGGTCTACACCAAAGCCGGCCATCTCACTACCTTCTAATGGCCAAGATGGGTCAATTAGGTTTCTAAAAGTTGAGTTAGCGCTGATGACACTACGCAGACGCCAAATACTATCCTCAACTTGGAAATGAGGAGCATCAGGACATCCAAAGTGTCACACTAACGTAGTCATCATGTTGACCGTTTCGATATACGTCTAACGGTCGCGACGATCTATTGCTACTTACCTAAGGAAACCTGGATCCGGGTGTAGGATCCCCCACAAGTATAATACCCAAGAAACCCTTAAAAGTAAAGCATACAAGTCAAACAGAAAGCGTTAAAGTGATCTAAAAATCCCTAAGGTATTCTCTCTTTAGGGTGTTTCCCCGACAGAGTCGCCAGTTCTATAATACGGTGGGAGAACTGACTTTATGGAATTTGTTTTGCTTTTTATCGCAGATGTTGCGGATAGCAAGAGCCGCCACCGACTTTTATTTTATCCAATTAAGGGAAGGTGAAAAGAACAGAAAAAGACCTTCCTTAGATTCTGAGTAAGGGAGAAGGTTATGAAAAGGGAAGGTATTAGCACCCCTTTCCATCCGTAGTTATCTACGGGCTCTTAGTTGCTTTAAACTCACTTTAAAAATTGTTTTCTGTGTGTGTGTTTGAAAAATGTTTTGAAAAGGCATTTCGCTTTGACTTTGTAATGATTCACGTTGGAATGTATACAAAGTGTTCGGAAATGTTTTGTTTTGAAAAGTGTTTGAACTTTGACAAAAGTGTGAGGTGTGAAAAGATATTTTGATAGAGCAAGCAACTAAAAGTCTTATTACCTACTCAGAATGGTCAATTTCGTGTTGTTTTACGTTCCTTTAGAATAATGCTGTCCGTACCATTAGTTGGTAGGTAACCCTGTTCGTTGGATCTAGAAGGGACATTCGAAGTGACATCGGATGGTCATAGAAGGCAACTTGTAAGAGTATCCTAGCACATTCGAAGGGACAATCATCACTTTTTGTAGGTAACAATCGAGGGACGAGATCATGTTTTCGTAGGCCACATTGAGGGACTCATGATCTTTGATTCGAAGGAACTATGATGATATGTTTGTAGCCAACAGTGCTAGGATACCTCTACGTTCGAGGGACTTGACCATTTGTTCGAAAGGAAACGAGAGAGAATTACCCTAAGGGGTGCATGTGTGAAGAGAGTGTGTCGAATTCAGATATGTTATCTTGGAATTAGAAGTGATCTACGTTCGTTTTTATCATGCCATACACGCCTAATTATTAGCAATTTATAGGGTGCGGAAAGTAAATTGCAGAAAGTAAAGTGTGGAAAAGTAATTGTCCTACGCTATTACATGGCTTTAGGGCAGTTACATAATATAGGAGTGCGGAAAGTAAAGGCAGAAAATATAAATCTACGCTATTACATGATAAAAACTTTGCGACCTATACATCCTTTCTAGAATTGTAAATGCGGAATAAGAAATAGATAATCGGAAACATAAGAAAATGTTAGCAAAATGTTTTGGAAATTAGTAGAAAAAAGGTTTTTAGGTTAGTAATCCTAATTAGATGATAGAATAACTTTTTGGGAATTTTCTGGATTGATTTTGATAAAGAAAATCAATTAAAAGTCAATTTTATGGTTAATTAACAATTAATTAAAATATGCATGCAAAAATATTAATTTTTATGTCAAAAAGAAAATATTTTTGGTGATTTTTTAATGCATGAGAAAATTATTTGAAAAGAAATTAAATTAAGATAGAAAAATATGAAAAAAATATAGAAAAAGTGTTAGTTTTGGAAAAAAAGTGGTAAAAAAAATAAAGTGAGGAAGCTAGGATCGAACCCAAGACCTTCTGGATAAACCACATGCTTGCTTGCCATCTGAGCCAAGTTGTCTTGGTGTTATAAACCTGCAAGCAATTGGTTATAAGTGTTGCAACGTGTTATATTTTGGAATTTTTAAACACAGTTAAACGTGGGATCCGGTTGTAACGTGAGAACGAATCAGATCGCGTTATTACGCCACACATGCCTCGCCTGAGTCTAGACAAGTCAACGACGCCGGAGCTAGGGCTCCTGTCGTCTTCTCCGGCGGCCTCCAAACCTGAACCTGCGAAATAGCCAAAATAAAGAGTAAAGAGGGACCCTACCCCTTAATTCGAGGGTTGCGAATCTGATGGTGGTGGCCGTTTGGCCTGAAACAGCCTGGATCATCCGGTTCGAAGCTTCTCCGATCTGAAGCCCTAACAATGGCAGTCTATGATTTACGCGTAAAAGCTTACATGTAATGCATCAAACACGTTCTAATGGATGCCCTGAGTTCATACAAGCAATCGAAAACATTTAATAATGCATGAGATATGAAAATCGAATTTGAGAAAAATACCAAACTGGTGAGACTTGTGTGGCACGATCTGGAATGGTTTGGGTTTGTGTAAGGGCTAGGATCGACTGTTGGAAAGCTCAGGAATGCAATGGAATGCTTGGATCACCTTGAAACTTGCTGGAAAATAGAATTCGAATTTTGCAACTTTGAGAGAAATTTGTGATTTTTAGGGTTGGCTCATGAGGCTAGGGTTTCGTCCCTTGGTCTTGTGAATGTGTTATGTATTTATAGAGCAAGAGATTTGATCAAAAAGAATGAAAAAAGATATGGCTTTGAATGCAAAAATATTTTCTTGTTAATTTTCATCAAACCTTTCCAAAATTTGATTTTCTCTTCCTTGTATGATCTTGCACGAATTTGGCATGTATTGTGGGCTTCCTTGGTCCTCAAGATAGATAGAAATCCAACCCAACTTGTTTTATACCTTGGTTTTATATTTTATTTAATTTAAAATTGAATTAAATGCTATAAATTCAAAGATAAATTAAAAAAATAATAATAAAAGGTCGTGGAAAAGTGCAAAGAGGTCATGGATAACATTATGATCTAGTTTGGATCATAAAATTTTAAGCCCATTTAAAAAAAAATTCATTTGTCACATATTTCTCTTTGTGCACCTCTTCAAAAATGCTCAACTTGTGCAAAGTGTATCTTGCTCAATTTTGAACATTTTTGGGTGTTCTTAGACTTTTTGGACAACTTTAGATGTCCTATAAACAACCTCTTTGGTTTCATCTCAATTGAAGTTTCCATGCTCCATAACACTTCTTTACAAAAAGTTGACTTTTTGTTGACTTTGAAAAGGACCTGTAATGTTTTGATCTATATCTTCCAAATGAAGCATTTTCTGACCGCGCTAGTGAGACATGAAGTTGTAGAGAATTGAATTCCCTTCAAAATGAGATGTGGTGGAAATTTTTTTGATAAAGTATGTGAAAGTTATGCCTGGTCAAAGTTCAGTTGACTTTTGTCTAAGAAAGCCTAATTTAGAAACTTTGACTTTTGATCAAATCTTGAGTTTTTTTGATGAATCATGATCAACCCTTGATCAAATGATGAATGTTACTTCAAAATGTTGATGTTGACCAAAAATTATGAAGTTTGACTGTATGTTGAGTACAGTTGAATTTTTGTCCAATACAACTAATTTTCAACCATCTGAGCAATTGTCTGAGGAAACTTGACTTGTAAGGCTTGAAACTGGACATGGAGATTCTATAAAGCATATGGTGAGGCATGATGACCATTGGAAGTGTTAGAGGCTCACCTGGATTTGAGGATAGCCAAAACCCTAGTTTGGGTTGATTGCTTTAGGAGAGGGTTTGTCTGGTCAACCCTTGTGAAATCCTTGAGTATGGATATGTGAAATGTCTTGAGTAGTAGGAGGGATAATTTTGGGGTATGACATCGACACATCATCATCTGTAATGAAAATTTGGTTATAACTAGCATAACCATCAAGTATACTTCAATATTCAAAAGCAGCAGCCGAATCGACTAGCATTTCATCCACGGGCATAACATATTCATCTTTAGGCGTGGCAGCATTTAAGTCTCTAAAATCAATGCACACTCAGAGTTTACCATTTTTCTTAAGGATTGGCACAATATTGGCCAACCATTCGACATACCTCGCAGTTCTGATGAACTTGCTTTTGAGGAGTCTTTTTATTTCCTCCTTGATCTTCGACATAATTGCTGGTGCAAAACGTTGAGGTCCCTGTTTCACTAGCTTTTTCCCAGCTTTTATTGGTAACCTCTGTTCGACCAATTTCCTGTTCAAACCTTGCATTTCTTACAGTCCTAAGCAAAACAATATTGAAACTCTTTCAATAAAGATATTATCTCAGATTTGAGTTTTTGGTTGATGTTGGTGCTAACATAAGTTGGTCTTTTATCACCTTCTGCGCCAAGGTCGATTTCTTCCAAAGTGTCTTGTGGCTGCATCTTTTGTAGTGCCATGAGATCCTTTTCAAATTTTCTTTTGCCTGGTGGTTTTGGCTCGACAGCCAAAATAAATTCTTTTGGAACTGGAAGTTTATTGGCTTCTATAGCCATGTTGTCTTCATCTTCTAGGGCCGAATTCCCCAGCCTGTTGGCACGGGTTCCTCTGTGTATGGATCCTATAGAGGCTCCACATCCCACACAAAACCATGGGTTTCGTGTAGTTCTAAGGAATCAAATTCCTCGTTTAAGTTGGCATATACTTCCTCTGCTGGTTGACAAGGAGAAATATTAACTAGTTTCCTGTCAAATTGATTTTGGCCGACATTATTAACATCCGCCATGAAGTAACCTTGGCCGGCCTCGATATTTTCCATGTAGCCATTCTCTGCCTACCAGAAGATTATAACTTGGTTTTCCCTGGATTACCATGAAGGTTGTCGGCCTAGTTACTGAGTCGAAGGTCACATCTACCTGTATCACACCCATGGTGGTTTTTGTTCTTCCTTCATAGTCCGACAGGACCACGTTGTGAGATCTAATGTCGGTGTCGAATTTACCGATTTTCTTCAGTATATGATGTGGCATTATATTAACTATAGCGCCACAATCCACTAACACTTTGTTAATGGCAATTTCTTCGATTTTCTTCCTAATCAATAAAGGCTTCAGATGGCTCCTCATAGCCATGTTGGGGCTCTCAAAAAAGGACTCTTTGTTCTCAATAGAGCCATTGTTCATCACGAAGCAATCGGTTGGCTTATGCAAAGCCATTTCCGCAGCATTGACATCATCAGTGTTCTCCACTTTCGTCGGGATATTGTACTCCTCGAGGAGTATGGACACAATATTGACTAGAATGTCAAGGCTTTCCTCTGAGTCGAAGGAAAACTCATCAGTTGCCTCATCGGAGTCGTTTGCGGATGGTTTGTTGAAAAGCCCTTTAATCTGTTGCTTGACAATAGAGTCGACCTTTTCCTTGTACTACCGCTGATTCTTATTCTTCCCAATAATAGTTTGCTTAGCGGCGGTAGCGGCTTGTCTTTCAGCCTGCTTCTTTCTTTGGAATCGCCTCCTCTGAGTTCGACTCATAGGATTTTTTTCCATGTAGTTTTCAGACACATGGCTCCTTTTTTCAGAACAAACTTCGACTCAATAGCTCATAGGAGCTTTCCCTTTTAAATCTCTCGTGGCATCAGCAACATTAGATGGCCCTGTGGCCATTTGGGGCTTAATCCAAGTCCTTTTTGGTGCAGTAGCCGACGGGATGAATGTTTTTGGCTTTGCCTGAAATTCCTACCTAGGATCCCTTTATTCCACTGGGCCCTCCCTCTCTCCAGCTGTAACCTTTGGAAATTCTCAGTAGCAACTTTCCCTTCCACACAAAATTTTCTCTTGATTTTCAAATATTATATGAAGTTTACCTCTCAAGGAACATTTTCCAAAAAGAATCACTAAAAAATTCCAAAAATTGAGAAAGTCATGATCTTGTCAAGTTGATGAAATTTTGTGAAATGACCTGTAATATTTTGACTTCTTCAAGAAACTTTCAAACACTTTAAATATTTAAGGCTTATATGGATATGAATTTCACATCCTCAAGCATGTTATGGAAAAAGAATGACCTCAAAATGATAAATGATGATCAAGATATGTTCATTTGAAGTTGATTGACCAAAAGATGAGGAATTCATCAAGGACTTGTGTTCTTTTGACCTGATAGGCATGTTTCCAAGATTTTCTTTTCTCACCGGTTGAACTAAGTTGTATTATAAATTCTTAGGTTCATTGTGATTGAATAATGAGCTCAAGGAGACAAGAGATGACCAAGTTATGATCCCTTGAAGTCATACAAGATAGATGAAGCATCCATCTAAAGGATGGGCAATCATAGACTTCTAAAACAATCTTTTCATCAATTAAACTTCTTGCATCCAAGCATATCAATTTTCAGTCTTATTAAAAATCAAATGGCTTTGAATTAATCCATAAACTTCACACAAACATCAAGATATGGTCCTTAGAAGTCCAAAACCCTAGATTCAAGAGAGATGGCCATAACATTGAGAATTCTTTGAATTTGATGATCTCTTTCAAGCATGAAGCATACATTAAATATAAGAGAGAATGGTTTATGATAAGATAAGTCTTCAATAAGAGACAATACTTTCAAAATCTTGAGAATTGATGAGAGAATGCATGGAAATACACTCATGGACCTATCAACTCTTTGAGGAACTTGTGCATCATTCACCTACAACATTTAGAGAGAAAATTATACACATCATGGTTAGTCAAATATCAATCATCAAAAACAAGCAATAATCACTTCCACAAGGTGCTTTGTGATCTCCCAAAGGGAAAACCCTATAGACAAGAGAGAGAGAGAGAGAGAGAGAGAGAGAACCAATTTGGGATCTTTGTGCAATGGAGTTGTATGAAATATGAGAGAATCTTAGGGGCAAAAATTGGGATACAACAACTTCCCTTATTTAAGTGTCTTCTATCCAGAGATAATAAGGGAGCCTTCGCCTCGACGGGATAGAAGGTACTTAAATATAATATGAGCCATATTTTTTGCCCTAAGATATTATGCAATTCTTAAGGTTATGTAATGTAATATAATAATTTTCGTAGAGGCATAGAATGCCGCTGGGGAAGCAATGATGATGGAGACACGCTAAGAAAGACAACTCATCCAAAAAGACGAACTATTGGGGAAAGAATCTCAATATTATGGGAGAGAGATAATTGTGACTCCACTAGGGAATGGGAATAACATCAACAGTCTCTAGATAGAAAGCGAACTATCTCCTCACAGAGGAGTTAGTAAAAAATAGGAATGACCCCAATTTTCTATAAATAGTAAACCATCAAACCCGAATAAACACCAAAAATTGTTTCTAACCAAAAGGTGATTAGAAGACAACGTAAACACTAGACTTAATCCCCAAAGCAATCTGGCGCTTCAACAAAGATAGGCTGTAAATCTTTCTTTAACCAAGATACTCCATCTAGAAAAGGTAACAAAACAGATCATACAACCAGCGAGTCGAAATTCCGTCCATTGGAGTATTCAACAAATTAATGATGAACTATCTCCCATAAAGACAAGGTTTCCATTCACCGGAATAACAAATCTCCGATAAACTACCTTCCACAAGGACAAGGTTTCCATTCATTGGAATAACAAATCCTCGATAAACTACCTTCCATACAAGGTTGTCATTCATCAAAATAACAAATCATCGATAAAATACCTTCCATAAGGACAAGGTTTCCATTCATCAGAATAACAAATCTTCGATAAACTACCTTCCATAAGGACATGGTTTCCATTCATCGGAATAAAAAATCTTTAACAAACTACCTTCCATAAAGACAAGGTTGCCATTCATCGGAATAACAAATCTTTGATAAACTATCTTCCATAAGGACAAGATTGACATTCATCAGAATAACAAATATTCGATAAACTACCTTCCATAAAGACAAGGTTTCTATTCATCGGGGAATCCCATAATAAGTTTTCAACTTGTTGGAGGTAAACGGTCAATCCCTAGCGAGAGACTCCTTGTTGGGTTACAGAAATGAGAAAAATTGGCATCAGTAGACTTGCTGGGGAAAATCAGCTACTCAAATAAGGAAACTATCACCTGCTGTTAGGAAAAAATGGTGACAATATTATTGGAGAATGAGAACGGACTTCCTGGGAAAAATCAAGTTCACTCCTGTTGAAGAGATAAAGTCTTCTTTGTGAAATATCCATCCAGAATTTACAGTCTTGAAACAAAAACTGTCACCTGAAGATTAGAATCCAAACCAAGATTGCGCTGGGGAAGAGGCTCTGAACGAACAAAAGCCTAGTTGAGACTCTATTTTTCCAAGAAGGATAACTGTGGGGACAACGAAAAGATGAATTTCCCTTCTTCTCTTTTTTTTATTACTTAAAACTGACAATTTATGAGAGATAAGACATATTCTGATTACCAACATATGTAAATGGGTAATGATTTAAAGTTATGCACAATGTATGGATGGTCGTGCATGAGATGCGCATGGACATCTTATTGAGGATCGACAAAGAAATTAAAATAGTGCACGGACAACACTCGGCCAAAATAAAACCTTCGCGAACTATGGGCTTGAAAAGGCATACTCCTATCAGGCGAATTGCCAACATTATCAGGCATTATTTTAACGAACACATCTTGTGGAAACATCATTATGTCTCATCAGGGCATCATTCACTTAAACTCTTCAAGGGAGAAATGAGATATTCCGTGGGAGAAATCCGCTTTATATTTACATTGCATATTCGAATGAAGAATGTTATAGAGGTTCTCATGGAACCAACTTCAACATTATCAATGTTGTTTGTAATTAGGGCAATGCTATTTTATCCCTTTGGTTCACGTCCGATGTAAACACACTTAAAATTGTAAATATTTTGCAAGTACGCTCTAACAAATCTGTTTGTTTTGAAATGCATTTTCAATAATAAAAGAATATTTTTATAAACTGAATAAAAATAAGATTGCAAAGGAATTGGATAAAGGCTCAAATTTTATTGATAGAATGGTAGTCTACCAATAGAATGACTCCGTAGATGATTACAGAGTATTGAAAAATGGTAAATACATGGAAAAGGTACATTGAAAGACAATGCGCCCTATTCTCCCTAACAACTTAGAACTCTGGTATTGTAGTCTTAAGTTAAGGTATGAAGACGATCCATGTAGATTGTTGCTGCTTTGATCTACTCTTGTCTGATGTAGTTACTTTCCCTATAAGTCTCTAACGTTTGCCTAGTCTGCCCTTGCGGGTTTTAAGCCTACCGGGAGATTTATTATGTTTATTTTTCAAATTTTTGCCTAGACCGCCCTTTCGGGTTTTTAGCCTAACGACACACTCCTTTTTGCCT
Organism: Vicia sativa; assembly: GCA_021764765.1. NCBI lineage: Eukaryota > Viridiplantae > Streptophyta > Magnoliopsida > Fabales > Fabaceae > Vicia > Vicia sativa. The sequence continues at coordinate 149,837,167 of CM038794.1, forward strand.
AAGTCTCCCTTTTGGGTTTTCATCTTAAGATTTATTCTATTATGTATTTAGGCATAGTAATTTTTTGACTATATTAGCATTCAGATGACGCGGGAACTCCTCTTCATCCATAGTTTCAAGAATCAATACACCGCCAGGTAAGGCTTTCTTGACAACATATGGGCCTTCATAATTAGGAGTCCACTTGCCTCTAGAATCAGAGTTTAAAGAGATGATCTTTCTGAGCACGAGGTCGCCTTCTCAGAAAACACGAGGTTTGACCTTCTTATCAAAATCCTTCTTCATTATTTTCTGGTATAACTGACCATGAAATAAAGCAGTCATTCTCTTTTTTCAATCAAATTCAACTGGTCACATCGATTCTGAACCCATTCAGCATCAAATAATTCATCTTCCATAATCATCCTCAAAGATGGAATCTCAACTTCAATGGGAAGTATTGCTTCCACGCCATAAACAAGAGAAAATGGGGTGGCCCCTGCTGAGGTGCGTACTGAAGTGAGATACCCATGTAAAGCAAATGGCAGCATCTCATGCCAATCCTTATAGATGACAACCATCTTCTAGATGATCTTCTTGATATTATTGTTAGCAGCTTCAACTGCCCTGTTCATCTTGGGTTTGTAAGGAGAAGAATTGTGATGAATAATCTTGAATTCTTCACAAAGTTCAGCCATCATTTTAATATTCAAATTCGAGTCGTTGTTAGTAATGATCCTACTTGGAATACCATACCGGCAAATGAGTTTGTTCTCGATAAATCGGACCACCACTTGCTTGGTAGCATTAGTATAAGAAGTCGCTTCAACCCATTTGGTGAAGTAATCAATTGCTACCAAGATGAAACGATGTCCATTAGAAGCCTTGGGTTCAATCATCCCAATCATATCAATAACCCACATAGATAAATGCCATGGGGAAGAAATAACATTGAGCAAAGTAGGAGGCATATGAATCTGATCAGCATAAATCTGACACTTATGGCACCTCTTCGCAAATTTGTAACAATCGGATTCCATTGTCAGCCAATAATATCCTGCCCTTAGCATCTTCTTAGCCAAAGAGTGTCCGTTGGCATGGGTACCAAAAGAACCCTCATGAATCTCATGCATCAACATCTTTGCTTCGTGTTTATCCACGAATCTGAGCAAGACCATGTCAGGATTTCTTTTGTATAACACACCTTCATTGAGAAAGAAACTACCAGCGAATATCCTCTAGGTCTTTCTATCCTTGCTTGTCTCATCAACTGGATATTCTTGAGTCGTCCCTTAGGAGAAGTGAATAGAATCAAAAGGGATGGTGAGTGATGCAATTTGAAACGAAATCGTGCGCATTTGTGTTCATGAAGAAAGTGTGACTTCACATGCATCAAAAATCAATCATTCTTTGTGTTTTGATATGCTAGTTAATCCTAGGAAGTTCCTAATCACATTTAGTCACGAAATCAAGGCTTAATTTGGCTTAAAATCAAGTTACACGCGCAAATGCACAAACTGATGGTGAGTGTAAAACAAGTTTTGGCTCAGACTTTGAACTAAGGCCAAATCCAATTCCCTCATGCGTTTCTTGATTTTTCTTGAGCCAAATGAAGTATTCAAAGAGTAGAACACAATGAAAAAAGAATCAAATCAAATGGATGATTGATTTGAGAGATTGATCCTTTAGGATTCTTGCAAAATCATTGATTTTTCTAGCCAGGCCTTGGTCAAGCATGCAACTTTCTAAAAATTACCTATAATGTTTCTTCTTCAAACTTGCCCTTCAACTAAAAATTTACTCTTGATTTAAAAAGATGATTTGACGTAGACCTCCCAAGGAAAATTTCGAAAAAATAATCACTCAAAAATTCCAAATATTGAGAAACTTATGATCTTGTGAAGTTGATGAAATATTGTGAAATGACCTATAATCTTTTGACTTCTTCAAGCAACTTTCAAATGCTTTCTGTAACGCCCTGTTTTAATTAATATTATATTATATTAATATTTTCCAATTACCGATCGATATTTATTTTGCGACGAGAATAAATATATTAATCGATATATATGATAATATATTTGGCGACGTTCCGTTCGGTTCGGTAAAATATTATTCGGATCGATGTTTAATTCCCCGGAATTATTGGATATTATTAGTGTGTTAATTTATAAGAATAGATGGGAGTGTGGGGACTAATTGTTGAGGATTGGGTTTTCACCCTTGGCTTACTAGTAGAAATACCATTATAAACCATTTCTCCTCATTTTCCTTCCATTCAAAATACAAAACCAAACAAGGGAACTTGGAAGCTAGTAATTATAAAACCATTTTCTTTCCCTTTTCCTTCAATTTTCCTACACCAAGAAAACATAGAGCCATGGAGAGAAAAAGAGAGGGTTTTGGAAAGAAGAAGAAAAAGAGCAAGAGAGAAAGAGAGGAAGCTTGAGGTTGAAGTTGTGGAATCATCTTGGATCATCCAATCACTAGAGGTAAGGGGTTTGATTTCTCTATCTCATATGATTAGGTTTTGATGGTTGTATTTTGGATTTGGGGGTAAAATTGATAGTTGATTTATAGGGTTTTGTTGGTTGATTGTTGGAATGGTTTAGAAAAGTTGGATTAGGAGTATGGTTTGTGGGTGTATTAGGTGCTAGCTTGTAGAAATTAAGAGTATTGAAATGGGAAAGAAAACCATGGTAGTAGAATGAGAAAAAATCAAAAAGATGAAGTTTTCACGCAGGTCCATCAACACGGGCCGTGTTGATTAACACGGGCCGTGTTGTCCTCTTGAATAAGAAATTTTGGTTGCCCAGGTCCATCAACACGGGTGCCCGTGTTGATTCTCTGACTTTGTTTTTTTGGCGTGTTCTGGGGGCTTTTCCACACGGGTCGTGTTGATGCACATGGGGGCCCGTGTTGATGCATCTGTAGCCTCTAAAATTCTGAGTTTTCGCACTTCTTTTGGAACCCGATTGTGTTCCGATTTTCCGATTTCGGCAAATTCGACGACGGAGCAAGTTGCTCTGAATTCAACGAAAATTGACGTGTTAGCTAAGTTCGACGTGTAGAACGTAGTGGTGAGGTTAGTTTTTAGAAATTACGAGTTTTTACGAGATGACCCGAAATAGTCTTGATTACGGTTTAATTGAACCGAATTGCGTTTTAGTAGATTTAAGGCACGTATGGACAATCCGATTTCAATGTTGACGATTATGATTAATGCCGGTGTTAGAAATGGCTTTCGCGACGATTATAGGTGTTGGAATAATTTTCTATTTTTGGGATTTAGTAAATTAATTGATAATGATGCGGTGTGAATAAACATAATGTTTGCGACGGTGTAGTTACTAAGGAATACTTGTTGATTATGCGATGCGAGGTTATATGTCTTTGTACATGATGATGTGATGATTATATTGATGTTGTTAATAAATGCTTCCGATTTGTGAATGCATGATTTTTGATGATAACGAATTATTGGTGATGTTTTGCATAATGCAAATATGAGGCGATGATATATATTTATCTTGTTTTGGATGAATTATGGCGATGTGGGCTTTATGCCAATTTTGATGAGCGATGATGTTGTTTTTGTGTTGTGTTTTTTTATTATCGAGTCACATACATTGCATTGGCGACGATGGGCTTTTATGCCAAGCGACGTGGCTTTTATGCCAAGTGTTCCTATTTATGGACAAAGCGATGGGTACCACATGCATAACATAGTTGTGTCTCATGGAGTCAGTTATGTTTATGTTTGAGTTGTTTGGCGTTGGGTTTTAATTAAATTGACGATGTTAAATTGCGATGATATATGATGTTTTGTTTGGTGAGGATCTTTATGATAAACATGAAATGAATATAACTTGATAATTTCATGATAACTAGGCGATGAATATAAATGATGAACTTTGTGATGATTTAATTTAGATGAAATGCTTAATGCAAATATGATGTGATGATGTTGTTGACGATGGGCTTTTATGCCAAAAGCGACGATGGGCTTTACCCAATTTGTGATGATTTGTTTATGTTGCTTATGTTATTAGCATTATTTCATGTTGTTGGTTGATGTTGTTGTTTAAGACTGCCGTGTTAATTAGTGATGTATTAGCTTGTGACGATTTCGTGGTGACAGAGGTTTATGTGTTGTCGTGATGATTTGTGCCGATGAGGTTAAGGCGATTAAGTGTAGATTATACACTTAGAATAGCGATCAAAGTAAGTGAGATTTAGATAGGTGTTGGAATGCACTCACTAACCTATATCTTTTATAATTCCAAAACTATATATATACTTATCATGCCCTTAATTATATGTTTTGGAGTATCTCACCCTTTACTTGTTTCGCCGTTACCTTTATATTGGTAACTTACAGGTTATGAAGACGGAGTTTATAGCTGCTGTTAGTCGAGTCGGTGTCGCTCTGATACGTAGCACTCAAGGGGAATATTGATGTTGTCCTTGTTGTTGTTCTTTGATTGTTTTCCTTTTGTGAATAAGAATCATAATTTATGAAGACATGATTTTGATGAGGAAGTTTAATAAAGGAGATGTTTTATGTTTATGAATCAAGTTATGATTTGCGACGATGCTATGTATCCGAGATTTATACTTTAAAGCAAACTGTTTAAAGTGAATTTGGTTTTGATGATGTGACACCTCAGTATTTAATTATGAAATTTTAAATTACTATAATTTTTGCATATAAAACCTTGGGTAAATTTGGGGTGTTACATTAGTGGTATCAGAGCAGGTCGGTCTGTCGACCAGGTTATTAGTGTGTTTAACCCTTTTGTATGCGACATGTGTGTGAAACACTGTCGGTACTTGCTTGTTTCTAATTGTTTGTCTGCAGAGATGAGTTTGAAACAAGTGGGGAGAAGTTTTACTTGGTGGCGCTGTGGCTTAGGATGGAGCCTCGCGTTGCGCCTGAACTTGAAGTGTAAGTTTGAAGACGCTGTTGTAGTTGGGTAAAGATGGTTTATGTCACCATCATGATTGTCGACTGTCTATTGACAAATTGAGGGACTGATCATCCTTAATCTCTTGTTGATAGTAGTCGGGAATTATGTTGGTTGGGATAGACTTGTCTTGCCAGCTTAATAGTGTGTGAAGCAGATGTGTTGGCACAAGGTGGTGCATGGTTACTTGAGTTATGAGCGAATTTGGATTTTGGTGAGAAACAAGATTTTGGCAAGCGAGCTTCTTGTTCTTATTCTTCCGAAGCATATTGTGAAGATGTGAGTGAATTACCGCAGTAGTGCGAAGTGAAGTTTTGATGGATTGAGTTTTTGGAACTAGTTGTGATTCGAAGTATCCTTAAGGGATGTTTGTTTCTGAGTTAGAGTTGAATAGTCAACTTGAGGATTGGTTTAAGCAAAGTCTATTTATTCGAGTGGGTCACCGTGGAGTGCTACCGTTGTGTTGTTCGAGAAGAACAAAGGTTGCCCGAGTTGGTGTGTCGTTTGCAGGAAAGGAACGAAGTGGATTTTGAGGGCAAGTGCCTACTTCCAAGGACTGATGTTGGATAAATCAGTCATTTGGAACTTTGGTATTTAGTGGGATCGATGTGAAGTCTGGCTGTCTACGGGTTAGTGTCAGAGCTGAAGATGTTTAGACAATGCTTTTCAAGATAGTGCGTGGTCGTGGCGAGTAATTGTTGATGTCAGTAGTGTGACTAATGCGTCAGGTATGATTTTGGAATGTCCAGACGGTACTCTCATGGGTAGCTGTAAGAGTTATTTCGTGTTCATGGATATTATTTGGTTCACACCAAGTTAAGGAATCGTAGCAAGCATCCAAGCTTTGCGTTGTTGGTAGTGAAGTTAGACTGGTGTATGTCGAGTAATCTAAAGATAGAATTTGAACTGTTGGACGAGAGTGTCTTAAGTAAGCGACTTAGACAGTGATATTTTAGACAGTTCTGTGTAGATTTATTTTGTATCTTGTAGGAGACCTCAAGGGGTATTTCAGAGCTTAGAAGTTCTTTTGTTGTGGATGATTAACTTTGTGAGTTTGATGGAAGATCTTTTTATAAGTTGGTATTGATCGTGAGTATTTTGACCCGAGATGGTTGAGTCACTAATTGGACTTCGCAATGGGAAGCGAATTTGTTCGAACCAAGGCAGTTGCTTAATGCTTTGATTTTGGTTTTGTTTTGTACTGGAGGACCTTGTGCGGCATACTGTGATATTTCATTTTGGACTTAAGATGTATTTCGACGTAGAGTTGGACAAGTGTATTATTACCTTTGGACAATTTGATTTTTCATAAGGAAAAATTGTCGGACGCGTGGGTTAGAGTTTGATGCGGTTGCGTTCATTTGAAATTTTAAAGGTGCAGATGTTAATGACGAGGAGATTGGAATTGTTGAAGACAATTCAAGTTTGAGTGCGATCTATAAAGAGACTTCGTCTGTTGTTGAGCTTAGTAAGTTGGTATCGCGGATAACCCAAGAATACCTGATTTAGGATTTATTACCTTGAAGGATGTCGCATGTTTGTTTTGTGACACTTGTTGAGTTTTATCTCAGAAGGTTATTAAAGTTTTTTTCACTACTAACATATGGATTTCGTCGGATACTAATGGTCGCGGTGGATTATTAGATTATGACTAAGATAAGTCTTGTCGGTAAAGAATTTTGAGACGGTTGGGTAGCCACAGGTACCTTAAGATGATTGATGTTTTATAAAGGAAGGTGTTCTATTGTGACTTAAGTCGTTCCCGACGGTATAGTTGTTGGGTTCCATAGAAATTGATGTTATGGTTCTAAGTCCGACCTGTGTTGTAAGTCAGGAGTATGAGACGACGTTGATGGGTAGAGTTCTTGAGAGAGTGTTTTGGTTTGAGTTACCATTCTGGAAGATTGAAAGTTATGAAAGGTGTTTCAAATAAGAAGCCTGTGTATAGATCGTTGCGACGGTGCGAGGATAGTGATTACTTATATATACTTTGGGAATTGAATTGTTATAAGGGAAGACTTCGTTGAAGTCAAGTGTATACGTCGAAGTTTCACAAGTGAATATTTGGACGATATTCAAAAAGGTCAACTGTGTCGTGTATTTTAGAGGATCAATGGACGTTGATCAATCAAGAATGAAAGAGTGATTCTTTGAGTTGATGAAGCTGATGTTGCGAGGTGTCTTGATGGGTGTACGCTTTGTACGTATCCATTGTGAGTAATTGTGAAGTTGAGGATTAACCAAGTTGTTTTATGGTTGGCATCTTATGCATAAAAGTGACGCAGCATGGTTTAGATATCGAGCATTGAGTTTTAGCGAGTATGCGGGATTGTTGGATTTGGGCTAGTGAGTTATAGTCGCAAGTCGTCAGTATACGCCCTAGGATGAGTGGTGTATCGCAGTTCAGTTATGTTTGGGTAACTTGTTATTGTTCAAGGGTTGTGCGTTGGTGATCTACAAGGATGATGTGACCTTGTGATTTTCTGGAATGAAAGCGATAACTGCAAGTGTAATTCTTGAGTTCATGCTTATGTGTGAATGAAGGCATCTTTTTCGTGGTTGCGTAGCATGCGTGGTTCTATCCTATTCTGATTGATTCAGTTTTGGTTTGTATAACCATTTTGTTGTTTTTGTTTTAGCGATGGTGTCGGTGTTGTGTCGTAGGACTTTATGTTCCTATCTTTGGTGACTCGTTTCCGAGGCGTCGGTTCGCGTGTGTGACTAATTCCATGATTGAGACGTTAGGATGGTATCGATCTTGTTTGTTTGGTTCTCGAGTGAACCGGTGTGTCTGCGACTTGTTTAGTTGTTGGTTGTTAGTTGGTTGTCGAGTGCATTGTATGAGCTTTGCATCTTGGCACGGTTGTTCTTGTTTGGACGTTGTGGTTAGGGAGATACCCTTGTGTTTGGTGTGTTTTGTATGTTGTTTAATTGACGCGAGGATTGAGTGGACGAATGCGTAGGCATGCCCCGATTTGTTCGTTTTGGTCAAAGTTTCGAGTACGAAAAGTTTATAAGTAGGGGAGAGTTGTAACGCCCAGTTTTAATTAATATTATATTATATTAATATTTTTGAATTACCAATCGATATTTATTTTGCGACGAGAATAAATATATTAATCGATATATATGATAATATATTTGGCGACGTTCCGTTCGGTTCGGTAAAATATTATTCGGATCGATGTTTAATTCCCCAGAATTATTGGATATTATTAGTGTGTTAATTTATAAGAATAGATGGGAGTGTGAGGATTAATTGTTGAGGATTGAGTTTTCACCCTTGGCTTACTAGTAGAAATACCATTATAAACCATTTCTCCTCATTTTCCTTCCATTCAAAACACAAAACCAAACAAGGGAACTTGGAAGCTAGTAATTATAAAACAATTTTCTTTCCCCTTTCCTTCCATTTTCCTACACCAAGAAAACATAGAGGCATGCAGAGAAAAAGAGAGGGTTTTGGAAAGAAGAAGAAGAAGAAGAGCAAGAGAGAAAGAGAGGAAGCTTGAGGTTGAAGTTGTGGAATCATCTTGGATCATCCAATCTCTGGAGGTAAGGGGTTTGATTTCTCTATCTCATATGATTAGGTTTTGATGGTTGTATTTTGGATTTGGGGGTAAAGTTGATAGTTGATTTATAGGGTTTTGTTGGTTGATTGTTGGAATGGTTTAGAAAAGTTGGATTAGGAGTATGGTTTGTGGGTGTATTAGATGCTAGCTTGTAGAAATTAAGTGTATTGAAATGGGAAAGAAAACCATGGTAGTAGAATGAGAAAAACTCAAAAAGATGAAGTTTTCACGCAGATCCATCAACACGGGCCGTGTTGTTCTCTTGAATAAGAAATTTTGGTTGCCCAGGTCCATCAACATGGGCCGTGTTGATCAACACGGGTGCCCGTGTTGATTCTCTGACTTTGTTTTTTTGGCGTGTTCTGGGGGCTTTTCAACATGGGTCATGTTGATGCACACGGGGGCCCGTGTTGATGCATCTGTAGCCTCTAAAATTCTAATTTTTCGCACATCTTTTGGAACCCGATTGCGTTTCGATTTTCCGATTTCGGCAAATTCGACAACGGAGTAAGTTGCTCTGAATTCAACGAAAATTGACGTGTTAGCTAAGTTCGACGTGTAGAACGTAGTGGTGACGTTAGTTTTTTGAAATTACGAGTTTTTACGAGATGACCCGAAATAGTCTTGATTACGGTTTAATTGAACCGAATTGCGTTTTAGTAGATTTAAGGCACGTATGGACAATCCGATTTCAATGTTGATGATTATGATTAATGCCGATTATAAGAAATGGCTTTCGCGACGATTATAGGTGTTGGCCTAATTTTCTATTTTTGGGATTTAGTAAATTAATTGATAATGATGCGGTGTGAATAAACATAATGTTTGTGACGGTATAGTTACTAAGGAATACTTGTTGATTATGCGATGCGAGGTTATATGTCTTTGTACATGATGATGTGATGATTATATTGATGTTGTTAATAAATGCTTCCGATTTGTGAATGCATGATTTTTGATGATAACGAATTATTGGTGATGTTTTGCATAATGCAAATATGAGGCGATGATATATATTTATCTTGTTTTGGATGAATTATGGCGATGTGGGCTTTATGCCAATTTTGATGAGCGACGATGATGTTTTTGTGTTGTGTTGTTTTATTGTCGAGTCACATACATTGCATTGGCGACGATGGGCTTTTATGCCAAGCGACGAGGCTTTTATGCCAAGTGTTCCTATTTATGGACAAAGCGACGAGTACCACATGCGTAACATAGTCGTGTCTCATGGAGTCGGATATGTTTATGTTTGAGTTGTTTGGCGTTGGGTTTTAATTAAATTGACGATGTTAAATTGCGATGATATATGATGTTTTGTTTGGTGAGGATCTTTATGATAAACATGGAATGAATATAACTTGATAATTTCATGATAACTAGGCGATGAATATAAATGATGAACTTTGTGACGATTTAATCTAGATGAAATGCTTAATGCAAATATGATGTGATGATGTTTGTGACGATGCGCTTTTATGCCAAAAGCTGTAATACGGTGAACTGACTTTGAGAATTTGTGTTGCTTTTTATCGCAAAAATGTTGCGGATAGCAAGAGTCGCCACCGACTTTTCTTTTATCCAATTAAGGGAAGGTGAAAAGAACAGGAAAAGACCTTCGTTAGACTCTGAGTAAGGGAGAAGGTTATGAAAAGGGAAGGTATTAGCACTCCTTTTCATCCGTAGTTATCTACGGGCTCTTAGTTTCTTTTAGCTCACTTTAAAAATTGCTTTCTGTGTGTTTGACAAAAAAAATGTTTGAAAAGGCCTTTCGCTTTGACTTTGTAATGATTCATGTAGGAATGTATACAAAGTGTTCGGAAATGTTTTGTTTTGAATAGTATTTGAACTTTGACAAAAGTGTGTGGTGTGAAGAGTATTTTGTTTGAGCAAGCAACTAAAAGTCTTATTACCTACTCAGAATGGTCGTTTTCGTGTTGTTTTACGTTCCTTTAGAATAGTGTTATCCATACCGTTAGTTGGTAGGTAACCCTATTCGTTGGATGTAGAAGGGACATTCGAAGGGACATCAGATGGTCATAGAAGGCAACTTATAGGAGTATCCTAGCACATTCGAAGGGACGATCAACACTTTTCGTAGGCAATAATCGAAGGACGAGATCATGTATTCGTAGGCGACATCGTGGGTCTATGATCTTTGTATCGAAGGGACTATGATGATATATTTGTAGGCAACTGTGCTAGGATACCTCTACGTTCGAGGGACTTGACCATTTGTATTCGTAAGGCAACAAGAGAGAATTACCCTAAGGGGTGCATGTGTGAAAAGAGTGTGTTGAATTCAGATATGTTATCTTGGAATTAGAAGTGATCTATGTCCGTTTTTATCTTGCCATACACGCCTAGTTACTAGCAGTTTATAGGGTGCGGAAAATAAATTGCGGAAAGTAAAGTGCGGAAAAGTAAAGTCCTACGCTATTACATGGCTTTGGGGTAGTTACATAATAGGAGTGCGGAAAGTAAAAGCCCTAATTAAACTATTACATCCCATAGGCACTTACATAATATTGAAAAGAAAAGCGAGAAAAATAGTCTGAAACGCTACAACCTGTGAGCAAATACATAATCGAAAAATACGAGAAAATTGCATAAGAGAAAAATGTTAGTAAAAATAGGATTTTTGAATGAGGAAAAATATTTTAGATTAGTAATGACAATTAGATGATAGAATAATTTTTTGGTAATTTTCTGGATCGATTTCGATAATTAAAAGCAATTAAAAGTCAATTTAATGGTTAATTAACAATTAATTAAAATATGCATGAAAAAATATTAATTTTAATGTTAAAAATTAAATAAACATTTTTCTAATTAAAATGCAAAAGGAAAAATATTTAATGTTTAACTAAATTAAGAGAAAATAATATGAAAAATAACAAAATAGAAAAAGTGTTAGGAAAAGTGTTAAAAAAAAGAATTTACAAGGCCAAGGATCGAACTCACGCCTTCTGGAGAAATCAAACAACACGTTGGCATCTGAACCAAGGCGCATTGGTGTTTGAATCCTGCAATCAGTGTGTTATAAGTGGTAAAACGTGTCATATTTGAATTTCAAACACAGTCAACACGCGTGGGACCCAAATGTTACGAATGAGCGAATCAAAATGAGCGATGATGCCACGCCAGCCTTCGTCGGTCTCAGACAGGTCAACGACGCCGGAGCCCTAGCTCCGGTCGTCTTCTCCGACGACTCAAAATATCTAACCTGCAAAATAAGCCAAATAAAGAACAAAGGAGGACCCTACCCCCCTAAATCGAGGGCTGCGAACACGATGGTGGTGTCCGTTTTCCTTGAATCGACCTGGAAAACACGTTTCGAAGCTAACAGTTCAAAAAAACCCTAAACATGGCAAATGCAATGTGGACGTTCAACCGAAAACGATGGCCCAGATCCTGTCTATGGTATCTCATGATCACATTAGAATGGCTAGTTTCAATTAAAACACACAGATATTAAAAATACGATTTCAAGAAAAATATGAATATGTATGTTCATGTATGGCTCGATTCAAGCATGTTTAACCATGGTTTTTGATGTGTACTTACTCAAACTTACCTCAGGAACACAATGGGATGCTTGAGAATTTTAGGGTTGCTTCAAGAGGGTAGGGTTTCGTCCTCTGGTCTTGTGAATGTGTTGTATATTTATAATGCAAGAGATTTGATCAAAAAGAATGAAAAAAGATATGCTCTTGAATGCAAAATATTTTCTCTTTCAAATTTTATCAAATCTTTTCAAAATTTGATTTTTCCATCCTTGCATGAGCTAGCACGAATTTGGCATGTTTTGTGGGCTTCCATGTTCCTCAAGCTTGATAAAAATCCAACCCAACTTAAATTATACCTTGTTTTCATATTTTATTTAATTTAAATTTGAATTAAATGCTTTTAAATTCAAAAATAAATCAATAAAAAAATAGAAAGAGGTCGTGGCAAGGAATCAAGGGGTCACAAATAATATTATGATCAAGTTTGGATCATACAATTATAGGCCCATTTGGAAAAAATTGGATTTTGTCAGGTATCTTCGTTTGTGCAATTCTTCAAAAATGCCCAATTTGTGCAAGGTGTATTTTGCTCAATTTTTATCATTTTTTAGTTTTCGTGGACTTTTTGGAAAGCTCTAGATGTCCTCTAAACAACCTCCTTGGTTTCATCTCAATTGGAGTTCCCATTCTCAATAACACTTCTTTACAAAAAGTTGACTTTTTGTTGACTTTGAAAAGGACCTGTAATGTTTTGATCCATATCTTCAAAATGAAGCATTTTCTGACCATGCTTGTGAGACCATAAGTTGTAGAGAATTGAATTCTATTCAAAATGAGAGGTGGTGGAAAATTTTTTGATAAAGTATGAGAAAGTTATGCTCAGTCAAAGTTCAGTTGACTTTTCGTCAAAAAACCCTAATTTGGAAAGTTTGACTTTTGATCAAATCTTGAGTTTTCTTGATGAATCATGATCAACCCTTGATCAAATGATGAATGTCACTTCAAAATATGGATGTTGACCAAAAATCATGAAGTTTGACTGTATGTTGACCATAGTTGACTTTTTGTCCAATACAATTGATTTTCAACCATCTGAGCAATTGTCTGAGGAAACTTGACTTGTAAGACCTGAAACTTGAAATGGAAATTCTTTGAAGCATATGAGGAGGCATGATGACCACAAGAGATTTTGGAAGTCCATCTTGATCTGAGAATTGCCAAACCCTGGTTAGGGTTGATTGTCTAGGAGGGGGTTTGTCTGACCAACCCTTGAGGAATCCTTGAGTATGGAGGTATGAGATGCCTTGTGGAGTAGGAGGGAAAATTTTGGGGTATGACAGCTGCCCCTGTTCAATCTTCTTGTACTGGAAGGGTTAGATTGGCATGCTTGCCTTTCGTGACCTGGAGGTAGAAGATGATTGAACACTCGAATACACTTGAAAATTTGCATTCGCCGTTGATTGATGATGCGGGAATGGGCTTATAGATGCCATTTGGAGAAACTAGAGATTTAGCTGGGGAATGTGCCGTACGTTAGACTCAAGAACGTCGCCTGAATAGGAGAACCGTCGGAGATGGGCTTAAGATGCCATCTGAAGAGATGAATGCTGGGGAACGAGCCGTACGCTAGACTCTGCAGATGTTCCTGAAGGCGGAAGGGAGCATGGAGATGGGCTTAAGATACCATCCGGAGGGAGTCGTATGTTAGAGTTCGTGCTCGTCTTTGAATGAAGTTATTGGTTTGTATCAGTTTTTAACCAAATATGCAGCATTCTGAAAGTGGAGAGATGTCGACAAATAGTCGGAGATGGGCTTAAGATGCCATCCAGGGCAACTGAGTCGTACGCCGGAGTCTGTAGTTGCTGTTGATAGTAAGATAGAGTCAGAATAAATCTTCGTCTTGATTATTCTGAGGGGATAATAGTCGGCGGAAAGTGGATAGCTTCCCTGTTGTGCTTCGGGTGTTGATCCAATGCCTGTTGTAGGAGGACAACCTGGGTGATCGTTTGGATAGGGTTTCCCGTCTTGCTTCGGGTATTAATCTTGGATCTGTTGTCGGAGGACAACTTAGGTGACCGTTCAGATAGTTTTCCCGTCTTGCTTCGGGTATTAATCCTGGACCTGTCATTTAGAAGTGATTTTCACCTATTTGGGAAAAACCAAAAGAAACTTTGACAGAACATCGTCAGTCTTATGGAGATTATGATGCATGACAAGGTGTATGAAAGATATTATGCACAAGTTATGACTTTTATGAATAATGTATGAATGATAGATGTCGGTATTTCAAATCATATCCATCTTGAAAAGGATGTGGACGTTCTGCTTGGGAATTTCTGACTTCTGTTTGGGGACGAAACGGATGGAAACCCTGCTTTCGAAAGAGAAGAAAGATATCCTTGATTCCTCTGATGCACTATCTGACCAAGTTTCGAGCCTAGATATTTATGCTGCTGAGGATGGTAGAGACCGAGGGGTACACTACCGAGGATCTTGTGTGCAGACCCTGCTGGGGGAAGTTTAGGAGGCGCTCTACTGGGAACTTGCGCGTACATCCTGCTGGAGAGTATTTGATTTTTGCCGGGAGACCGGGCTAGAAGGATCTGGAGCCCTTCGAAACCTTTGGCTGGGGAATAAAAGATGTAGGTTTCCTCCGATGCGCTATCTGACTAAGTTTCGAGTCTGGATATTGCTGCTGCCGGGGAAATTGTAATTGTTGAGAGATATTCACGAGGATAAATCACCGAGATGAAATGTTACCGTCAAGACCGTGTAATCGTGTTGTCGATCGATCGCCGCTAGGACCGACGCGATGAAACTCGGAATGTCGGAACTAGTAGAAGGAAAATATGTACTCCGCTGGGGAAGGTTTGTAGTGAGCGATGCCTCTGTGGGGATTGTATTTTGTAGGGGAACAAATTGGTGACTTTCGCCGTCATCTCAATTCCTAGAGCCTGTAGTAATTATCCTTGTCCGTTCATTTTTCGCATGTTTGTAAATAGATATTTATTGTCAGATGCATATAATCATTCAAATCAAACGTTGGACTTTATGCAAACAACAATTAGTGAAAATTGTAAACAGAATGAACTTGTATCAATTTGAATGGCGGCGTATGGCCAAGTAGTTTGTACACAAGAAAAATAAAAGCTATGTGGAAACAATCTCGTTGAGTTTCAACTATGCTAGTACTCATATATTTCAACTATCTCATCTCCTTGCTGTCAGTAGAAAGTGAGTGAATTGATTTTCGCCATTTGAATCTTGAATGCTGATAGTAGCAGCCTGTAGATAGGTGATCTGGGCGAGACATAGCCGTACGCTTAAATCCCTAACTTTTGCCCAGACCGCCCTTGCGGGTTTTCACCACCGATACCTTTTTGCCCAAGCCGCCTTTGCGGTGTTTTGACTTGCGGGTGTACATGTTTTGTATATATCCTTAACTTTGCCCAACCCTTTGGTTCTCCAGATGCCCTTATTTTTGCCTAGGCCACCGACCAGCGGATCTCGCTTATGCGTAGTATTTTTGACTATGTTTATGCTCATAGGGTGGGAAGTCTTCACCATCCATGGTGCTAAGTATCATAGTCTACCGAAAATATCGCCTTGACTACAAATGGTCCTCATACGGGAGTCCATTTGCCCCTGGGATCACCTTGTGGAAGAATGATGCGCTTGACTACTAGATCACCGACTTGGTAGACTCGGTTGTTGACCTTCTTGTTAAATGCTCTGATCATCCACTTTTGATGGATCTGTCCATGGCAGATGGACGTGAGTCGTTTCTCATCAATCAGATTGATCTGGTTAAGGCGAGTCTGGATCCATTCGCCTTCGCCTAGCTCTGCGTCTTGGAGGACTCTGGTTGAGGGTATCTGTGTAACGCCCTGTTTTAATTAATATTATATTATATTAATATTTTCAAATTACCGATTGATGTTTATTCTGCGACGAGATTAAATATATTAATCGATATATATGATAATATATTTGGCGACGTTTCTATTCGGTCCGGTAAAATATTATTTGGATCTGATATTTAATTCCCCATAATTATTTAATTGAATGAAATTATTAATATTGGTAGATGTTATCAGTGTGTTAATTTATAAGAATAGATGGGGGTGTGAGGATTAATTTATGAGGTTTGGGTTTTAACCTTGGCTTACTAAATAAGGAAAATACCATTATTAGAACCAATTCTTCTCATTTTCCTTCCATTCATAACACACCAAGCCAAACAAGAGCAAGTGAGGAATCTAGTAAAAAACTAACTTATAAAACCACATTTCCTCATTTTCTTCTCATTTGGAAAAACAAAACTAAAATAGAAACCTAGAGAGAAAAGAGAGGGTTCGAAGAGGAAGAAGAAGAGCAAGGAGCATGAGAGAGCTTGAGGTGGGCTTGGTAGCATCACCATGGATCATCTCCAAGCTAGAGGTGGGTTTGATTCTCCATCTCATATTGTTAGGTTTTGATGTTTATGTTTTGGATTTGGGGGAAAGTGGATAAGTTGATTTATAGAGTTTTGGGTTGGTTGGTTGTTGAATGAAATAGATTAGAAGAGTTGGAATAGGAGTATGGATTATGGGTTTTGATGATCATTAGAACAAATCGAACCGTTAGGAATCTCGGAATGAAAAGATGAAGATTTCACGCAGGCCATCAACACGGCCGTGTTTCTCTTGTTTAGGTTTTTGGCTAGTGCAGCCAATCAACACGGGTCGGTTGCGCACACGGTGCCCGTGTTGATGCAATCGCCTGGGTGAAAATTGCACGTTCTGTTGGCTTTTCAACACGGGCCGTGTTGATGCACACGGGGACCCGTGTTGATGCTCCTGTAGCTTCCAAAATTCTGATTTTTTCGCGTTTCCTTTCGAACCCGATTGTGTTCCGATTTTCCGATTTTGGTAAATTCGACGATGGAGCAAGTTGCTCCGAATTCAACGGAAATTGACGTGCTAGCTAAGTTTGAGGTGTAGAACTTAGTGGTGAGGTTAGTTGTTAGAAGTTGTGAGATTTTGCGAGATGACCCAGAATAGGCTTAATTACGGTTCAATTGAATCGGATTTTGTTGTAGTTGGTTTAGGATACGTATGGACGATCCGATTGCGACGTTGACGGTTATGATTAATGCCGGTTATTGGGAATGGCTTTCGCGACGATTATAGGGTGATTAAACATAATCTTTGCGACGACGTATTAGTTAGCAAATACTTGTTGATTATGCGATGCGAAGTTATATGTCTTTGTACATGATAATGTGATGATTATATTAATATTGTTGATAAATGCTTCCGATTTGTGAATGCATGATTTTGATGATGATGAATTATATGTGACGTTTTGCATAACAATGCGATGATATATTTATCTTGTTTTGGATGAATTATGGCGATGTGGGCTTTATGCCAATTTGAATGAGCGATGATGTTGTTTTGTGTTGTGTTATTTTATTGTCGAGTCACATACATTGCATAAGCGAAGAGGGCTTTTATGCCAAGCGAAGATCGGCTTTATGCCAAGTGTCCCTAATTACGGACAAAGCGATGGGTACCACATGCATAACATTGTGATGATGATGTTTTTGTGTTGTGTTGTTTTATTGTCGAGTCACATACATTGCATAAGCGAAGAGGGCTTTTATGCCTTAAGAGGCTTTTATGCCGTTTAAGATCGGCTTTATGCCAAGTGTCCCTAATTACGGACAAAGCGATGGGTACCACATGCATAACATAGTCGTGTCTCATGGAGTCGGTTATGTTTATGTTTGAGTTGTTTGGCGTTGGGTTTTGTTGATTGATGGATGATATTTAATTGCGATGATATATGATATGATGATGTTGTGATAATGTTGTGATGATGTTGTGATGATGGGCTTTATGCCAAAAGCGATGATGGGCTTTATGCCAAAAGCGAAGATGGGCTTTATGCCAAAAACGATGATGGGCTTTATGCCAAAAGCGAAGATGGGCTTTATGCCAAAAGCGAAGATGGGCTTTATGCCAAAAGCGAAGATGGGCTTTAGCCAATTTGTGATGATTTGTTTGTGTTGCTTAGATTATTAGCATTATTTAATGTTGTTGGTTGATGTTGTTGCTTAAGACTGCCGTGTTAGTTAGTGATGTATTAGCTCGTGACGAGTTCGTGGTGATGGAAGTTTATGTGTTGTTGTGACGTTTATGACCGATGAGGTTAGGATGATAAAGTGTAGATTATACATAATAGGACGACTAGTGAAGTAAGTAAGTTTTGATTATGTGTTGGAATTGCACTTATAAATCTATACCCTTTATAATTCCGACAATATAAATATATACATATTTTATCATGCCTTTAATTATATGTTTTGGAGTATCTCACCTTTATTTGTTTCTACTTTATATTGGTAACGCAGTTATGAAGACGGAGTTTATAGTCAGTTAGTGAGTGGTGTCGCCTCGATACGTAGCACTCGGGGGAAATATTTATGTCTTGTTGTTGTTCTTTAGTTGTTATTCCTTTATGTATAGGAATCATACTTTATGAAAATGCGATTGGTGAAGTAAGTTTAATAGAGAAGATGTTTTGATGCTTATGAATCAATTTATGTTTTCCGATGATGCTATGTATCCGAGATGTAGACTTTAAAACAAACTGTTTAAAGTAATTTGGTTTTGATGGTGTGACGCCTCAATATTTAATTTATGAAATTTTTAAATTACTCTGATTTTTGTATATTTAAACTTTGGGTAAATTGGGGTGTTACAATCTGAACCTCGATTGGTAGAACTGCTTCCATACCGTATACAAGAGCGAAAGGGGTTGCCCCTGTTGATGTTCATACTGTAGTGCGATAACCATGGAGAGAAAATGGCAACATCTCATGCCAATCCTTGTAAGTAACTGTCATCTTCTGTATAATCTTCTTGATATTTTTATTGGCGGCTTCCACTGCGCCATTCATCTTAGGCCGATAGGAGAAGAATTATGATGCTTGATCTTGAACTGCGTGTAGAGTTCGGTGATCATTTTGTTGTTGAGGTTAGAACCGTTATCTGTGATAATCCTTTCAGGAGTGCCATACCGACAGATAAGATTATGCTTGATAAATCGAGCCACAACATTCTTGGTAACAGATGCAAACGAGGCTGCTTCTACCCACTTGGTGAAATAGTCAATTGCCACAAGGATGAATCGATGTCCGTTGGAAGCTGTGGGATTGATTTCTCCGATCATGTCAATGCCCCACATTGCGAAAGGCCACGGAGCGGTTAGAACATATAACGGTACTAGCGGCACATGCACTTTGTCTGCATATATCTGGCATTTGTGGCAAGATCGAGCATAGCGGTGATAATCAGCTTCCATGGTGGACCAATAGTAACTTGTTCTCAGAATCTTCTTAGCCATCGTATGTCCACTGGAGTGGGTACCAAATGTGCCTTTGTGTAACTCTTCCATGATACGTTCTACTGTTTTCTGGTCTACACAACGGAGTAAGCACAAGTCGTGATTGCGCTTGTATAAGATGCCGTTGCTGAGAAAGAATTTGGATTCAAATCTTCTCAAGAACTTCTTATCATTGACAGATGCCCCTGCGAGATATTCCTGAGTCTCGAGATACCTCTTCACTTCTTAGAACCAAGGTTTCTCTTCTGTATCAAGTTCATAACAATATGCGGGTTCGTCGAACTTTTCAATGATGATTTGGGGAGCCTCGTTGTCTCATTTGACCTTGAACATAGATGACATAGTAGCTAATGCGTCTGCCAACTAATTCTCTTCTCGCGGAATATGATCAAAGGTGATCTCTTCGAAGTAGGGGATCAAAATCAGAACATGCTCTCGATATGGAATGAGATTCGGATGCTTCGTATCCCATTCGCCCTTTATCTGACTGATCACTAAAGTTGAGTCCCCGTACACTTGCAAGAACTTGATTCTTAAGTCAATAGCCGCTCTAATACCCATGATGCACGCTCTTCGTATTCGGCCATGTTGTTGGTGCAACTGAAACATAATCTGGTGGTGAAAGGCGTATGTCCTCCTGTAGGGGATGTAATGATGGCGCCAATGCCATTTCCAAGTGCGTTTGAGGCTCCATCAAAGACCATGGTCCATCGGGATCCTTGTTCAGGTCCTTCGTCTGGTCCTGGTTCTTCGCAATCAGTAACTAGTAAAACATCTTCGTCTGGAAACTCGAACTGCATAGACTGATAGTCATCTACGGCTTGATGAGCCAAATGATAGGCTACTACACTTTCTTTGATCGCTTTCTGAGAAGTATACTGGATGTCGTATTCGGTCAAGATCATTTTCCATCTTGTTATTCTTCCAGAGAGAGCTGGTTTCTCAAATATGTATTTTATCGGATCCAACTTGGAGATCAACAAGGTAGTATGAGTCAACATATACTGTCTTAGTCGGCGAGCAGCCCAAGCCAAAGCGCTGCAAGTTTTCTTGAGCTGTGAGTATCTTGTTTCACAGTCGGTAAACTTTTTGCTAAAGTAGTATATTGCATACTCTTTTCGACCAGACTTGTCATGTTGACCCAACACACACCCCATTGAGTTCTCTAACACTGTCAAGTACATGATAAGAGGTCTTCCTTCGGCAGGCGGCATCAGGATCGGAGGATTCTGTAAGTACTCCTTGATTTTGTCAAAAGCGATCTGGAAATCATCTTTCCATTCCACTACTTGATCTTTCTTTAGCAACTTGAAGATTGGCTCACAAGTAGCAGTTAGATGTGCAATGAATCTAGCAATGTAGTTCAATCGTCCCAAGAAACCTCTGACTTCCTTCTCGGTGCGGAGAGCTAGCATTTCTTGAATAGCTTTAACCTTGGCGGGGTCAACTTCAATACCTTTACCACTGACAACAAACCCTAGGAGTTTACCGGATCTGACTCCAAAGGTGCACTTCTTCAGTCTATCAAACAGTTTCCGCAAATGATCGAGATGTTCTTCCTCAGTCTGTGGTCGAGCTATCATGTCGTCGACGTAGACCTCTATCTCGTGATGAATCATGTCATGAAATAATGCCACCATGGCACGCTGATAAGTGGCGCCAGCATTCTTTAGTCCGAACGGCATGACCTTGTAGCAGAAAGTGCCCCACTGTGTAACGAAAGTAGTCTTCTCCATGTCTTCAGGAGCCATTTTGATCTGATTGTAACCTGAGAAACCATCCATGAAGGAGAAGACCTTATGTTGGGCAAGTGTTGTCAACCAAGACATCAATATGAGGAAGTGGGAAATCGTCTTTCGGACTCGCCTTGTTCAAATCTCTGTAATCCACACACATTCGTACCTTGCCATCCTTCTTAGGTACGGGTACCACGTTTGCAACCCACTGTGGATAAGAAGTAACAGCTAGGAAACCGGCATTGAACTGCTTCATAACTTCGGCTTTGATTTTCTCAGACATCTCAGGACGCATGCGACGAACCTTCTATTTTACTGCGAGAAAACCTTCTTTTGTCGGCAACCGGTGTACCACAATGTCAATGTCTAGACCTGGCAAGTCTTCGTATGACCAAGCAAAAAACCTCGATATAGTCTCGTAGCATCTGAACCAATATTTCTTTGACACTGTTCTCAAGACCTGTTCCTATCTTGATCTCTTTTCTGTCTTCATCAGTACCCAAACTCACAATCTCAACTGACTCTTCATGTGGTTGTATAACTCGCTCTTCTTGTTGTAGCAGTCTGGAAAGTTCTCTTGGCACTTCACAATCTTCCTCACCTTCGTCTTCGGCTTGGTAGATCAGATTATCAAAGTCATATTTAGCAATAGCATTGTTATCAACGAGATTCGGAGTGATTCTGCAGTGTATCACGTGGCTGTGTGTAAGAACACACAGCTTTTGAAGGGGTGATAAAGTAAAAGAAAGAAGACAACATTTAAATGAAAAAGTCCAACGATTTTATTGAATGAAAATATGCAAATGACAGATAATAACCCTCACAAATGAGCCATGATGCCCTGGGCAAGGCACTAGGCTTTAATGTTTATTGTTCAAAGTAGAGAAAAACGAAAAGCATAATAGAAAACAAAAACAATTACTCCTGTCTAAAGGAGATTGGTATGACGTCTTCAGTCTTCCAATTGCTGAGTCCGTTGTCGGGAGTTGGGAAGATACACTTGCTGATGTCGAAATCGCTGTCGTCGTCTTCTATAGCATGGACTCCATTCTGGCTGATGCGGAAAGGAAGTTGGCCGGGCACGTTCGCGGCATATCATCTTCTGTCCCTTGATGGTGAAACCTAAACCAGTCTTGTCAGATTTGAAAGGGAGATCAGGGAGCTGACCCCAAATGGTACTACCTCCTCCTTTAACTGCAACTTGAGCATTCTTTAGTGAGGCCATCCTAGGCGGCACTTGTGTAATTTTCGGAGTGACAGGAGAATCAACAGGCATGACTCTTGGAACTGTTCCGAAAGCTTGACAGGGAGTCTCAAAGAATTCACCTTCCATCTCGAGGTATCGGAATGACTGCAGATGACTGACCATGTATTCCTCTTCACCACATACTGTAACAATTTTCCCCTTCACTGGGTACTTCAACTTCTGATGCAAGGTAGAGGTAACAGCGCCTGCCCCATGTATCCAATGGCGTCCAAGTAGGCAAGAATAAGCTGGACGGATGTCCATGACAAAGAAAGTGGAGTCGAAAGTCTGGGAACCGACTTTAACTGGCAGGATGAGTTCTCCAAGTACTGTTTGCTTAGAACCACCAAATGCTCTCACAACTATGTCACTGGGCTTCAGAACCAATCCTTCAACATCAAGTCGATCAAAAGCAGTCTTTGGTAGGATATTAAGAGCAGAACCGGTATCCACCAAAACATGAGACAATGTAATGCCCTTGCATTCAACAGAGACGTGCAAGGCTTTGTTGTGTTTCTTTCCGGTAGGAGTCAAATCAGCATCAGAGAAGCCTAGGCCGTTGTTGGCAGCCAGGCTAGCAATACAAACTTCAAATTGATCAGTAGTAGTGTCTTGCAGTATGTGAGCATTCTTCAGAAACTTCACCAAGGCCTTAGTATGAGCCTTAAAGCACAAGAGCAGAGCAAGCATGGAGATTTTGGACGGAGTCTGTCCCAACTGTTCCACAACATTGTAGTCACTCTTCTTGATAATCTTCAGAGTTTCCTCCATTTCTTGTTTGGAGGTGTCTTCAGCAACTTCCTTTGGTACTTCTGTAGGAGCAGGATGAGTTACTAGTTCTTTCCCTCTAGCTTCGGGAACTGGTTGAATAGCTGGAATGCGAGCTGGAGTCGCAGTGTCTTTTGGAGGAGAGATCTCTGGAGAGAAAACTCTTCTGGTTCTGGTCACCTTACTTGATCCGGTGATGTTGTAAATGTCAGGAATAGTAGCTTCATCTGTAAGATTCTCGATGGTCAGAAGGTCTTGTTTGACGCCATGATAGTAAACCTCAGCTCCATAGTTCCAAGGTATAGCTTTGTCAGAGGAGTAGGGAACTGGTCTGGGAGAAGTAATGACGAGAGGTTCCACTCTAGGCACAGGATCAGCAGAGGAAATCCTTATTGTGTTAACATCAGCATAGTCTTCTGGGAAATCGTCTCCCCATCCGGTCGCCTAACATCTTCAATAGGAATCTTGTAGCTTTCAGGAACAATATACTTCACCATGTAATCAAACTTTCCACTCGGCTGCCCCAAGGTATCCCAAACTTCTGGTACAGTTTCACTCACATCTTCGATCTTTAGATTCTTAGTCATGTTTTCACACAGCTTCTCCACAGGCGATGGTTTCAGAAATAGCACTTCGCGGTTGTCCATCATGCACGAAATACGTCTTCTCAACCAAGCACAACCATCAGGTGCAGATGGGGACCAACGACAATTCTCTGGGCATCCTGGATTGACACCGGCTTGCAGCAAATTCTTCTTAACAGTCATCAGAGGAATAGTCAAGGCATCTATATTAAAAACATAAGAGTTCTTGTCAATAGCATTGGAACTTTTACCGTGATTAGGCATAGGTGCATTGATCACATTCGGAGTCTCAACAAGAGGATCAAACTCAATCTGTTTAGCTTCAATCATGTCTTGAATCTTGTTCGAGCCCAACCATGTTATGTCCTGGTTGTTGGAGTGGTAAGCACACTTAGCATTAGGATTGTATCTCGAGAGGAAGTGTTGATGTTCGAGGAGGATCCTCGAGGTAATCACCGCTTTCAACATGTGTTGCAATGTCATGATAATGGCATGTTGATCTTCGCCAACCGCCTTTGTGGCGCTGCTCGTTACGCACGTTGTCTCACCGAGGTTGTTCGATGTAGGATCGAGATCACAACTACCCCATAGATTGAGCGGGTCGGTCTTGGTTCGGATTTTCCGACCATACACGCATTGGTGCTTTCTTACCACCAAACGATCTCTTCGCAAAGATTTGATGACGCTCCTACATGAATCTTTCCGCTTGATACCACCGATACGCCTTCGTCAATATCTCGGTGAATCCGGTCGAGGAGTTTCCAATCGATGATTGAAGAATGGGCCTGCTGTTCCCATGAACATATCAACCAACTCCCTATGGACAAGGGTGGTTGAACTCACTCGCTAGATCTCTCCATTTCTGAGCATACTCCTTGAACTTCTCATCGCGACCCATAGACATGCTTTGTAGTTGCATGCGAGTGGGTGCCAATTCAGCATTGTACTCATATTGCTTGTAGAAAGCATCTACTAAGTCACTCCAAGTACGGATATGGTCACTCTCTTGCTGATAATACCACTCCAATTGAGTTCTGGACAAACTCTCTTGAAAATAATGAATCCACAACTTTATGTCATCAGTTCGGGGGTTGATCTTCTGCACATAGGACTTCAAATGCAGCTTCGGACAAGAAATGCCATCATACTTGGCAAAAGTAGGAACCTTGAATTTGGGAGGAATCACCACACCAGGAACAAGACTCAGATCATCAAAATTCAGCCCTGGCATTTTCAGATTTTCCACGGCATTCAGACGGTCTTCAAGTTGCTTGTATTTGTCATCCTCATAAGAGTACTGATCATTCTCCTAATCTTCTTCCTTCTTCTCAGGCTCACGCTGGTCATCTTCGTTGCCCTTGACACTTCCCTCAATTTTGACACTTCCTTCTGAGAACTCTATCCGGCTGACCACCTTAGGACCCCCTTTGTGACGTCTTCCCATGTTGAGGACGCCAATGACCTTCTTGTTTTTGTTGATGAGCTTCTTCAGATCTTCTTGGCCTTGGACCAAGTTGGTGAACATCTCCTCGAACCGAGCATTCGAGCTCAAGATCTTTGACAATGTTTCAAGAGCCATTTCTGCTAAAATAAATAGCGAGAAAATGAGAAAACCAATCTTCAATGTACCTGTTATGAAATGTTATACCATGATATGCGATGTTTATGCAAATGCAATGCAATGTTTTCAAGGACCTTAGGAATTTAAATTTGTTAAAAAACATGAACAAACATTTATTAGTTCTCTTTTTATTCTTTTTCTTTTTAAGTACAAAAGATAGCTCGGAAAAATAAAAGAACAACAATCCTAAAGCTTTAAGTCTCCCATGGGCGCTTCCTCTTGGTGCCGAGGTAGGCGTTGATATTCCGTTCCTCATGAAGTAGCTTGGCAACTCTAGTACCTTCTTCTCGCTTACATAGCTCTGAGCTTCGAATGTATCCCTTTCTTCTTTAAGCTGAATCCATGATCTCTTCAAGTCTTCAAAATCGGTAAGCATGTCAGGATGGAGAACAAGATAGGTACGCCACCTATAGCAACATGTTCCATAATTACCGGTAACAGCGTGAATGGCATCATGAGGTTTTGAGCTCGAGCTCGCACCCATTTGAGGTAAGGTTCCCAAGGAATGGAGTTTTGGTGCCCCAAAGTCTTGGTATCAGTCTTCTTTACCATGCCCCAAGAGTGTATAAACCTTCTTCGGTAATTCTAGAGATCATGGTTGTAGTCGAACACAATTTCTTGGAGAAGCATATCATGAGGACCATCTCTTCGAGCATAACCAAATTGACGTAGAGCTAGAGAAGGGTTGTAAGTAATGCCTCCCCTTATACCAAGTAGTGGTACATTAGGGAATTCTCCACAACGCTCAATGAATGTGAAGTCTTTTTGAGAGAAAAGACACCAACGGATATCTGAATGAGAGAGTGACATTAGTCTTTGAGACCACTTCAATCTTTGCTCGTTCTTCAAAACTGATGGAGAAAGGTGCAAAATAAACCACCTGGAAAGTAACGGTATACAACACATGAGAGTTCCTTGTCTTTTGATAGTACGAGTGTGGAGAAAATGTAGAATATCTCCAAGTAAGGTAGGTACAGGATTATGAGTGAGGAATAACTTGATGGCGTTGATATCTATGAATTGATCCGAGTTAGGGAATAGAACCAAACCATAGATTAGCAAGGCCAAAATGTCTTTAAATGCATGGAAACTCGTAGCTTTGAGGAATTCTCGGGCTTTCTTCATTAGGAACTTGGCAAGTAAACCCTTAACTCCGCTTCTTGTTTCCCAATTGGCTTCAATGTCTGAGCGCTTTAGATGTAATGCTGATGCAATGTCTTCGTACCTAGGAACCTTTTCTAAACCGGTGAATGGCATTTGATCAAGAATAGGTATCCCAAGTACCTTAGAGAACTCTTCCAAGGTAGGAACCAACTGATAATTCTGGGAATGTAAAGCAATGGTGTTTCGGATCAAAGAACTGGAATAAGACGTGCATCATATCTTCTTCAAAACCGGAGTTAACCAAGTCAAGCAGATAACCATGTCTTTTGATGAACTGAGCATGGTCGGGAATTTCTGAAACCAATTCTTTGAGTTGAGAAGGTATACCCATGAAGTTGATTCGAATAGTCTTTCTAGAAGCCATAATCCCTACAAAACAGAGCAAAGATAAATCCCTAGGTCCTTGAAATAGTTAGAAATGATATGAAATGCGATGATGTCATGATGTCATGTTTAGCAAGCACAGACAATTCACACAATAGCCCTAGGTTTAAGGCTTGCATGAGGCATAGGTGATTACCCTACCAAAGGTCTGAGTTGGTTCATCCTGTCCTATAATAGTAACCGGGGTTCTAGGAATCTCATATCATTGATCTTTCTCGTAGGCGTTTATTTCAATACGACTACCAAGTGGTCGACCGAAAATATCCCAAAAGTCTGATCTTAATGAGCGTAGCATCGAGTATCAGCCAACCTCGGTCTACACCAAAGTCGGCCATCTCACTACCTTCTAATGGCCAAGATGGGTCAATTAAGGTTCTAAAAGTTGAGTTAGTGCTGATGACACCACGCAGAAGCCAAATACTATCCTCAACTTGGAAATGAAGAGTATCAGGACATCCAAAGTGTCACACTAACGTAGCCATCATGTTGACCATTTCGGTATATGCCTAACGGTCGCGACGATCTATTGCTACTTACCTAAGGAAACCTGGATCCTGGTGTAGGATCCCCCACAAATATAATACCCAAGAAACCCTTAAAGATAAAGCAAGCAAGTCAAACAGAAAGCAGTAAAAGACCTTCGTTAGATTCTGAGTAAGGGAGAAGGTTATGAAAAGGGAAGGTATTAGCATCCCTTTTCATCCGTAGTTGTCTACGGGCTCTTAGTTGCTTTTAGCTCACTTTAAAAATTGCTTTCTGTGTGTTTGACAAAAAAAATGTTTGAAAGGCATTTCACTTTGACTTTGTAATGATTCATGTAGGAATATATACAAAGTGTTCGGAAATGTTTTGTTTTGAAAAGTATTTGAACTTTGACAAAAGTGTGTGATGTGAAGAGTATTTTGTTTGAGCAAGCAACTAAAAGTCTTATTACCTACTTAGAATGGTCGTTTTTGTGTTATTTTACGTTCCTTTAGAATAGTGCTATCCATACCATTAGTTGGTAGGTAACCCTATTCGTTGGATGTAGAAGGGACATTCGAAGGGACATCAGATGGTCATAGAAGGCAACTTGTAGGAGTATCCTAGCACATTCGAAGGGACGATCATCACTTTTTGTAACACCCCAATATTACTCAAAGTTTAATATGCAAAAATCGGAGTAATTTAAAAATTTCATAGATTAAATACTGAGGCATCACACCATAAAAAATAACTCACTTTAAACAATTTGCTTTAAAGTATAAATCTCGGGATACATAGCATCGTCGGAAAACATAATTTGATTCATAAACATCAAAACATCTTCTTTATTAAATTCCTTAATAAATCATGTTTTCATAAAATATAATTCTTATACATAAAGGAATAACACCAATAGAACAACAACAAGACAACGTAAATATTCCCCCCGAGTGCTACGTATCAGAGCGACACCGACTCGACTAACAGCAGCTAAAAACTCTGTCTTCAACCTGCACGTTACCAATATATAGGTAACGGCGAAACAAGTAAAGGCTGAGATACTCCAAAACATATAATTAAAGGCATAATAGAAAATATATATTTTTGGAATTATAAAGAATATAAGTTAATAAGTGCATTCCAACACGTATCCAAACTTCACTTACTTTGATCGTTATTCTAATGTGTATAATCTACACTATAACCTCATCGGCATAAATCATTACAACAACACATAAACTTCCATCACCACGAAATCATCACAAGTTATTACCTCACTAATCAACACGACAATTATAAGCAACAACATCAAACAGCAACATTAAATCATACTAATAACTTAATCAACATAAATAATATCATCACCGATTGGCTAAAGCCCATCATCACTTTTGGCATAAAAGCCCATCGTCACAAACATCATCACATCATATTTGCATTTAAGCATTTCATCGAGTTAATTCATCGCAATTCAATATCATCCATCAATCAACAAAAACTCAACGCCAAACAACTCAAACGTAAACATAACCGACTCCATGAGACACGACTATGTTATGCATGTGGTACCCATCACTTTGTCCATAATTAGGGACACAAGGCATAAAGCCCATCTTCGCTCGGCATAAAAGCCATCTTCACTCGGCATAAAAGCCATCTTCGCTCGGCATAAAAGCCATCATCACTTATGAAATGTATGTGACTCAATGATAAAGACCACACAACAACATATCATCATCGCTCATCACAATTGACATAAAGTCTACATCGCCATAATTTATCCAGATACAGATAAATATATCATCGCATCATATTTGCATTATGCAAAACATTACTAATAATTCATCACCATCGAAATCATGCATTCACAAAATGGAAACATTCATTAACAACATCAATATAATCGTCACAACATCAGGTACAAAGACATATATTATCGCATCGCAAATCATCAAGTATTTATTAATTAATACGTCGTCGCAATCATTATGTTTAGTCGCACCACATCATCACCAATTCATTCACTAAATTCCGAAAACGGAAAATAGTCAAAACACCTATACTGTCATAAATCCATTCCTAATAACCGGCATTATTTATAAACATCAACATTGAAATCGGATTGTCCATACGTGCCTTAAATCTACTAAAACACAATCCAATTCAATTTTACCCTAAATTGGCCTATTTCGGGTCATCTCGTAAAAACTCATAATTTCTAAAAACTAACCTCACCACTACGTTCTACACGTCGAACTTAGCTAGCACGTCAATTTTCGTTGAATTCGGAGTAACTTCCTCTGTCTTCGAATTTACCGGAATCGGAAAATCGGAACATAATCGGGTCCTAAATTTTATCGGCTAACTTATGCCCTAATTATATTTTATTAATACCAATTAGTGGTATATGAAATTAAGTGAATTGAAGGAAACAGAAACAATTATGCAGGAAATAACTTATGCAGAAAACAGAAAATGAAGATACAGAAAAACGCATATGTCATACCCCAAAATTTGCCCTCCATCTTCTCAAGATATTCCATACCTCTATACTCAAGAATTCTTCAAGAGTTGATCAGACAAACTCTCTCCTAGACAATCAACCCAAACTAGGGTTTGGCATCTCTCAGATCCAGATGGGCTTCCAACATCTCCAATGGTCTTCATGCCTCCTTATATGCTTCAAAGATTCTCCATGTCAAGTTTCATGCCTTACAAGTCAAGATTGCTCAGACAATTGCTCAGATGGTTGAAAATCGGGTGTATTGGACAAAAAGTCAACTGTGGTCAACATACAGTCAAACTTCCTCATTTTTGGTCAACATCCTCATTTTGAAGTTACATTCATCATTTGATCAAGGGTTGATCATGATTCATCAAGAAAACTCAAGATTTGCTCAAAAAGTCAACTTTCCAAATTAGGGTTTCTAGGTGAAAAGTCAACCAAACTTTGACTGATCATAACTTTCTCATACTTTCTCAGAATTTTTTCCACCACCTCTTATTTTGAAGGAAATTCAATTCTCTACAACTTCATGTCTCACAAGAATGTCCAAAAAATGCTTCATTTGAGAGGTATGGCTCAAAACATTACAGGTCATTTTCAAAGTCAACAAAAGTCAACTTTTGTTTTGAAGATATATTGAGCATGGAAACTTCAATTGAGATGAGACCAAAAAGGTTGGTTAGAGGACTCTTAGAGCTTTCCAAAAAGTCCAAGAAAACTCAAAAATGTGGAAAATTGAGCAAGATACACTATTCAGAAGTTGGGAAATTTTGGACAATTGCACAAAAGGACATTTTGGTCAAAATGCAAAATTTTCCAAATGGGCCTAAAATCTTTTGATCCAAACTTGTTCATGACATTATTCTTGACCCATAAATGTTAATATGGTAATTTTCTATTTTATGATTTATATTTGAATTTTAAGACATTTAATTCAAAAATAAATTATATAAAATATGAAAATAAGATTTTTTTCAAAAAAGGATTGGATTTATATCTTCCTTGAAGTCCAAGAAGGCCCATGATCCTTACCAAATTCGTGATAGCATGCATATGGAAAGAAAAAATCAAATTTTTAAGAAAATTTGATTTTATTTAAATGGAAAATATTGCACAATCAATGATCAATCTTTTTTGCTTGATTTTTCTCTCCAAATTGCCTCTATAAATAGCCAGCATTGTGTACAAACAAAAAAACGAAACCCTAGCCCAAGAAACAACCCTCACTCTTGCAAATTTTTTTCAAGAAACTTTGAAAATCGAATTCCAAATTGCAGCAGGTTTCAGCCTCTTTCAACCATTCAATCTTGCTCCTGAGGTCTCCAGGGATCGATCCCAATCCTTGCTCGAAGCCCAGCTATCCAGAATCTTGCCCTTGAACTCTCACCGGTTTGCATTTTTTCACAAATTCGAATTTTAAAATCCATGCATCTTTAACTGTTTTGGCTTGTTTGTTGGAGTTCAGGGGATCCATTAGAACGTGCTTGACGTGTTACATGGGTGGATTAACGCCAGATGATGATGCCATGTTAGGGCGCTTTTATTTCTTCAAACGCACGATATACCTGCTTAGCCCAAACCGGTTGCACCATTGGACTCAGAAGGTCCGATTTAGGGGCGTAAGGTACCCTAGGGCTTTTTATTTTGCTTATTTTGTGAGTTTTCAGGTTTGTCTCGTTGAGAAGACGCGAGTTAGGCTCCGCCGCTGATCGGGATGGAGACCGGCGAGGCTGGCGTGGCACGATGGCTTGCTCTAATTCGCTTGTTCACGCTGACTGGGGTCCACGCGAGGCTGACTCAGTTTGAAACATTCCAGGGACACGTTTACACATATATTCCATTGTTTTCAATGTTCCAAACACCAGATGTCAAGTGGCCTAGTGGTAAAGACGCTGCCTGTTCAAAGATCCTCTCCAATGTCATGAGTTCAAACCGCCTGTACGCTTTTTTTTTTTTCTCAAACTTCAAACTTTTTAACTATTTTCATATTTTTCTATTATTTAATATTTTTTGCATCATTTTAATTTCTTTTCAATATTTTATTTCAGCATTAAAAAATTATCAAAATTATTTCTTTTTACATTATTTTCGAAAATCTTTATTTAATTTATAAAATCAAAAATACAATTTTGCATGCATATTTATTTTTATTCATGATTTTGCATTTTAATTACTTTTAATTAGTTTTAATTATCAAATTGCATCTAAAATCCCAAAAATTATTTTAGTATTAATACTATTTCCAAGATGTCATATTTTTCTCATATAAAATTGGCATTTTTCTAACATTTTTCTCTTATTCGATTCATCTCGTATTTTCCGATTTCTTATTCTCTTCTGTGTTCTTCTGCTTCGCATTTACTTTTATCGCTTCATTTTTTCCAATAATGTAATCTTATGGGATGTAATAGTTTAAATTAGGGTTTTATTTTCCGAAGTTTAAATTATGTATCCGCCTAAAGCCATGTAATAGCGAGACATTTATCTTCCGCATTTTACATTCCGCATTTTAATTTCCGCACCTATAAATCGTTAGTAATTAGCGGTATGGCAAGATAAAATTGAACATAGCTCACTAATCTTCAAGATAAAATATCCAAGTCAACACACTTTTTCACACATGCACCCCTTAGGTAACTCTCTCGCTTTCAATAAAAGGTCATGTCCCTCGAACGAGAGGTATTCTAGCACCGCTGTTCTCAAAACAAATCATCATAGTCCCTTCGATACAAAGATCATAAGACCCACGATGTCGCCTCGAATACATGATCTTGACCTCGATTGTCGCCATTTAAAATGATGATAGTCCCTTCGAATGTGCTAGGATACTTCCTACAAGTTGCTTTATGACCATCCGATGTCCCTCGAATGTCCCGCTTACATCCAACGAATGGGGTTACCTACCAACTAATGGTATGGATAGCACTATTCTAAAGGAACGTAAAATAACACGAAAACGACAATTCGAGTAGGTAATAAGACTTTTAGTTGCTTGCTCTATCAAAATACTTTTCACACCTCACACTTTTCACAAAGTTCAAACTTTTCAAATGAAACATTTATACATTCCTACATGAATCATTACAAAGTCAAAGTGAAATGCCTTTTCAAAACATTTTGTCAAACACAGTAAAGCACAATTTTAAAGTGATCTAGAGTAACTAAGAGCCCGTAGATAACTACGGATGGAAAGGGGTGCTAATACCTTCCCTTTTGTGATACGGTGAACTGACTTTGTAGGATTTTTGTATCCAAATGTGCGAATAGCAAGAGTCGCCACCGACTTTTATTTTTATCCAATTAAGGGAAGGTAAAAGTAACGTAAAAAGACCTTCGTTAGATTCTAGTTGGGAGAATGGTTATGAAAAGGGAAGGTATTAGCACCCTTTCCATCCGTAGTTATCTACGCTCTTAGTTGCTCTAGATCTTTTTAAAATTGCTTTCTGTGTTTGACAAAAATGTTTTGAAAGAGGTATTTCGCTTGACTTTGTAATGACTCATGTAGGAGTGTATACAAAGTGTTCGGAAATGTTTCGCTTTGAAAAGAAATTGAACTTTGAAAAGAGTGTAGTGTGAAAAGCATTTGATTTGAGCAAGCAACTAAAAGACTTATTTACCCACCGTAATTGGTCGCTTTTGTACTTACATTCCTTTAGAATAGCGCTAGCCATACCATTAGTTAGTAGGTAGCTCCATTGCTGGATGTGCGGACATTCAAGGGACATCGGGTGGTCATAGAAAGCAACTGTAGGAAGTATCCTAGCACATATCGAAGGGACTATCATCATTTTCGTAGGCGACAATCGAGGGTCAAGATCATGTATTCGGAGGCTTACATCGTGGGTCTTATGATCTTTGTATCAAGGGACTATAATGATTTGTTGGAAAGCAACTGCTAGAATACCTCTACGCTCGAGGGACATGACCATGGCGTAATCGAAAGTCATCGAGAGAATTACCCTAAGGGTGCGGTGAAAGAAGTGTGTTGATTTCGTAATATTTTATCTTGAAAATTAGTGGGCTATGTTCATTGTTATCTTGCCATACACGCCTAATTACTAGCAATTGATAAGGGTGCGAAAGTAAAAGTGCGGAATGTAAATGCGGAAAATAAACCCACGCTATTACATGGCTTTGGGGCGATACATAATTAGAGGCGGAAAGTAAAAGTCCTAAATTAAACTATTACAACCCATGAGCAATTACATTATTGAAAAGTAAAATAAAACGGAAGAATCGTCTAATCGGATCAACCGTGAAAGAATGGGAAATCTAAAATACGAGTTGAATTGAATAAGAGGAAAATGTTAGAAAAATGCAATTTTTAATATGAGAAAATTAATATGTGCCGGAAATAAGATAAATAAGTTAAAATAATTTTTGGGAATTTTTAGATGTATTTTAGTAATTAAAACTAATTTAATATGATTTAAATGTTAAAATCAAAATAAAAATAAATATGCATGCAAAAGATATTTTTAATTTTGTAAATTAAATAAAGATTTTCCAAAATAAATGCAAAAAGAAAAATGTTTCGTAATTTTTAATGCAGAATAAAAAATATGAAAAGAAATTAAAATAATGCAAAATATTGAAAAATATGAAAATAATAAGAAAAACATGAGTTTTGTAAAGAAAATGAAATTGGTCTCGCAGGTTCGAACTGCTACCGCTCTCTCAAACCTCGAGATCCCACACCGACCAACCGAGCTAGGCACGCCCATCGCTTGGAAACGAGAGATTTGAAAATAACACGCTGCCTTTCCTTTCCGCCGCGCTAATTCATCATCTTCTTCATTTTGAATTTTCTGAAGCTAGGGTCGGCTTTCCATGGACGCTACGTTCCTGGCTAATACACAAAATGCAATACACATAATATAAATTATATTTGAAACCATGGTTCGATTCCAGATGTTGTCCCGAATTCAATGGTACCATCCTGGTCCAATTTTTCCTGATAGAGAAACCCTAAATCGAGGCCGAAAACCCTAACTATGGTGATTCTCGTTCTAAGCCATGGAAATGCAATTAACCTTCCCAGAAAGCTTGTAACCTTCATTCTAATCACAAAACAACAACGAATCATGTTAAAATGCATGAATAACGGAAATCGATTTTGAGAAAACATGAACAAACCAAATTGGATTATGTGATTCTTGATGCTTTTGGATGATGTAAAGGTCCGGACCGCCGTAACAACCCAAGGAATGTAATGGAACTCAAATGCGATTGAAAGTGGTCGAACTAGGTCTGCACTTTGCTTGAGAGGCACGGATTTTTGAGTTTGAAACTAGGGTTCTTGAGCAATTTTTTCGTTCTTCATCATGTGCTATGCATTGTGTATTTATATTGGATGGAATTGGAGCTGATTTGAGGAAGAAATCATCATCAATCAATGCAAATCAAATTTGATTTTGTACAAAATCAAATTTTCAAATTTTGATTAATTTTCAATCCAATCTTGCCATATCAATCCAATTTTCAAATTTGCTGGCTTTGTTGAGTTACTTGATGCTAAGGAAGAGAGAAAAATCAATTTGCAATTAATTTTTGATTTTATACTTTATTTTTGAATTTAATTTGTATTTAAATGAATAAATTCCAAACTAAATAGAAAAATAAAATAAAAATTCGTGGCTTTGGGCTTGGACACTCCTAATTGCGTGAGGAACAAGTTAGGATGAAGAAAAAGTAGGCCCATTTGCAAAAGATTTGATTTTTTGAAGTATCTCTCTTTGTGCATTCTTCCAAAATTGCCCAACTTGTAGATGGTGTAACTTGCTCAATTTTCCTCATTTTTGAGTGTTCTTGGACTTTTTGGAAAGCTCTAAGAGTCCTCTAACCAATGTCTTTGGTCTCATCTCAATTGGAGTTACCATGCTCAATATATCTTCAAAGCAAAAAGTTGACTTTTTGTTGACTTTGAAAATGACCTGTAATGTTTTGAGCTATACCTCTCAAATGAAGCACTTTTTGGACATTCTTGTGAGACATGAAGTTGTAGAGAATTGAATTTCCTTCAAAACAAGAGGTGGTGGAAAAATTTCTGAGAAAGTATGAGAAAGTTATGACCAACAAAGTTCATTGACTTTTCATCTAAACCCTAATTTAGAAAGTTTGACTTTGGGCAAATCTTGAGTTTTCTTGATGAATCATGATCAACCCTTGATCAAATGATGAATGTAACTTCAAAATGAGGATGTTGACCAAAATCGAAGTTTTGACCGTATGTTGACCACAGCTGACTTTTGTCCAATACACCGATTTTCAACCATCCGAGCAATTGTCTCGAGGAAACTTGACTTGTGAAGCTTGAAACTTGACATGGAGAATCTTTGAAGCATATGAGGAGGCATGAAGGCCTTGGAGATGTTGGAAATCCATCTTGACTTGGGAGATACCAAACCTCGGTTGGGTTGATTGTCTCAGAGAGAGTTTGTCCGATCAACTCTCGAGGAATCCTCGAGTATGGATGTATGAAATCTGAGTAGATGGAGGGCAAATTTGGGGTATGACACTGCCCCTGCTCAATCTTCTTGTACGGAAGGGTTAGATTGACATGCTTGTCTTTCGTGACCGGAGGTAGAAGATGATCAACACCGAGTACACCAAAATTTGCACCGCCGTTGGTGGATGATGCGGAATGGGCTTACAGATGCCATTTGGAGAAGTTGGAGACTGGGGAACGAGTCGACGCTAGACTCGAGTTTGTTAAATAGGAGAGCGATGAGATGGGCTTAAGATGCCATCCGAAAGGTCGATGCCGGGAATGAGTCGACGTTAGACTCAGATGTTCCCGAACGAGAGAGACGGGCTTAAGATGCCATCCGGGAGTCGACGTTAGACTTCGGATCACTTTGAATGAAGTTATTGGTCCGTATTGATTTTTAACCATATGCAGATTCGATAGTGAAGAGATGTTGACAAATAGTCGAGATGGGCTTAAGATGTTATCCAAGGCAACCGAGTCGACGCTAGACTCGTAGTTGTCGTTGATAATCGTAATAAATCTTCGCTACCGACTCCGAGAGATTGTAGTTGGCCGTAACGTGATAGCTTCCCTGTGCATCGGTGTTGATCCATTGCCTCGTTATCGAGGATAACCGAGGTGGTCTTTCGGATAGTTTTCCCGCCGGTTCGGGCTTAATCTCGACCGCTTGTCGGAGGCGTCTTTCGATAGTCTTCCGCCGGCTCGGGCTTAATCTCGACCTGTTCACAAGGCGGTCTTTCGATAGTTTTCCCGCCGGCTCGGGCTTAACTCGACCTGCTTTGCGCCGAGGTGGTCACACTGCTTTTTGAGAAAACAAGAGAAACTTTGATAGAATATTTGTTAGTCTTATGCAAAGTATGATGCATGACAAAGTTGTATATGAATGACTTATGCATGAATTATGACTTTATGAGTAATGTATGAATGATGAATGTTGTGATATTTCAAAACATATCCATCTTGAAGAAGATGCGGATATTCTGTTTGAAGATTTCTAACTTCCGCTGGGAATCGAGTAGTGAGAACCCCGCTAAGGAGAAGAAAGATATCTTGGATTCCTCCGATGCACTATCCGACCAAGTCTCGGCCTAGACATTGTTGAGGAAGGTAGAGATTTGAGAAGCTCGCTGTTGAGATCTCATATAGACCCCGCCGAGGAGAATGGGAGGCGATCCGCTGGGGACCTTGTATGTAGATCCCGCGAGGAAATTTGAGAGATGCTCACCGGGATTCCGAGTGTAGATCTCACCGAGAGCATTTGATGAGAGACCGGCTTGAAGAGTCGAATCCGCTGTAATCCCAGCCGGGAATAAAGGTATATATCCTCCGATGCACTATCTCGACCATGTTTCGAGTCCGATACCGCGCCGGAGAAGGGGAGGATTGAGAAATGTCCGCGGGATGAAGTGTTACCGCTGAGACCGATGTAACGTTGTTTGTTGAGTGAAGTTGTTGCTCGTGGATTCCCTTATACTACTGGTGTGTGTGGGTGACACCTTTATGCTCGTGGGGAATTGTATGGGTGACTTTCGCCGTCCCAAATCCTAGAGCCTAGTAAGTACTTTTGCATATTCACTTTTCGTATGTTTGCAGAGATTTTATCACAAATGCGATAATCATTCAAAGCAAACGTTGGACTTATTGCAAATAACAACATAAATTGTAAAGAGAAAGAAGTCAGATTTATTTGATGTGGCGATGGCAAGTAATTTGTACACAAGAAAGGTAAAAGCTATGCGAAACAATCTCGTTAAGTTCCAACTATGCTAGTACTCATATATTTCAACTATCTCATCTCCTCACAGAGAAAGTGAGTAGACCGATCTTCGCCATTTGAATCTTGAATGTCGATAATAACTGAAGGTGTGATCCGAAGAGACATAGTCGTACGCTTAAATCCCTAACTTTGCCTAGACCGCCTTTCGTGTTTTCGCCCAGATACCTTTTTGCCCAAGTCGCTTTTCGTGTTTTCGACTGCGTGTACATGTTTCAGATATATCCTTAACTTTGCCCGAACCTTTGGTTCGCCAGATGCCCTTATTTTGCCTAGGTTCGCCGACCTAGCGGGTCTATTTCATGCGAGTATTTTTGACTATGTCTCGCTCAGTGGTGGGAAGTCTTCACCATCCATGGTGCTAAGTATCATAGCTCCACGAAAATATCCTTGACTACAAACGGTCCCTCATAGGTGGGAGTCCATTTGCCCCTCGATCACCTTGTGGAAGAATGATGCGCTTGACTACTAGATCACCGACTTGGTAGACTCGTGCTTGACCTTCTTGTTAAATGCTCGATCATTCGCTTCGATAACCGTCCATGGCGTATGGACGCGAGTCGCTTCTCATCGATCAAGTTAATCCGGTCAAGGCGAGTCTGAACCCAATCGCCTTCGCCTAACTCGCCTCTTGAGGACTCGCGAGGGTATCCGAACCTCGATGGGCAAGACGGCTTCCATACCGTAGACAAGAGAGAAGGGGTTGCCTCGTTGACGTCAGGCCAAGTGCGATAACCATGAAGAGCAAATGGTAACATCTCATGCCAATCTTTGTAAGTCACCGCCATCTTCTCAGATAATCTTCTTAATGTTCTTATTGGCGGCTTCCATCGCGCCATTCATCTTAGGCCGATATGGAGAAGAGTTGTGATGTTTGATCCTCGAATCTGCGTGCGAGCTCGATCATCTTGTTGTTGAGATTGGAACCGTTATCCGTGATAATCCTTTCAGAGTGCCATACCGATGATAAGATTATGCTTGATGAATCGAGCCACTACATTCTTGGTAATGTATTTACGAGGTCGCTTCTACCCACTTGGTAAAGTAATCAATTGCCACAAGGATGAAACGATGTCCATTGGAAGTCAGGCTTAATCTCTCCAATCATGTCAATACCCCACATTGCAAAAGGCCACGGAGAAGTTAAAACATTCAGAGGTACTGGAGGTACGTGCACTTTGTCGGCATAGATCTGGCATTTGTGACAAGATCGAGCATAGCGGTGACAATCGCCTTCCATGGTGGACCAATAGTAACCTCGTTCTCAAAATCTTCTTAGCATAGTGTGTCCACCGGAGTGGGTACCAAACTCGCCTCGTAACTCTCCCATGATACGATTGTCGCTTTTCGTCTACATGAGTAAGCACAAGTCGTGGCGCTTGTATAAGATGTCGTTTAGAAAGAATTTGAAGCAAATCTTCTCATGAACTTTATCATTAATAGATGCCCTCATGGATATTCCCGAGTCTCAAGATACCCTTCACGCCGAGTACCAAGGTTTCTCTTCGGCCAAGCTCATAACAATACGCCGGTTCGCCGAATTTTTCAATGATGATCCGGGAGCCTCGTTGTCCCATCTAACCTTGAACATAGACGACATAGTAGCCAATGCGCTCGCCAACCGATTCTCT
The DNA here is from genome assembly GCA_021764765.1 of Vicia sativa. Taxonomy (NCBI): domain Eukaryota; kingdom Viridiplantae; phylum Streptophyta; class Magnoliopsida; order Fabales; family Fabaceae; genus Vicia; species Vicia sativa. The sequence continues at coordinate 149,876,955 of CM038794.1, forward strand.
TCTCGTGGAATATGATTGAAAGTAATCTTCAAAGTAGGGAATCAAACTCGTAACATGCTCGATACGGAATGAGATTCGATGCTTCGTATCCCACTCGCCTTAATCGACCGATCACTAAAGCCGAGTCTCCATACACTTGTAAGAACTTGATTCTAAGTCAATAGCAGCTTTGATACCCATGATGCACGCTCTCGCCATGTTGTTAGTGCAATCAAACATAATCGCGGTGAAAGGAGTATGTCCGCCTCAGGGACGAATGATGGCGCCAATGCCATTGCCAAGTGAGTTTGAGGCTCCATCAAAGACCATAGTCCATCGGGATCCTTGTTCGTGTCCTTCGTCTGGCCCGGTTCTTCGCAATCAGAATTAGTAAAACATCCTCGTCTCGAAATTGAATCGCATAGATCGATAGTCATCACGGCTTGATGAGCCAAATGATCGGCCACTACACTTCCTTTGATCGCTTCGAGAAGTGTACCGATGTCTTATTCGGTCAAGATCATCCGCCATCTTGCTATTCTTCCCGAGAGAGCTGGTTTCTCAAAGATGTATTTTATCGGATCCATCTTGGAAATCAATAAAGTAGTGTGAGTCAACATATACCGCCTTAGTCTAGCAGCCCAAGCCAAAGCTGCAAGTTTTCTCGAGCCGTGAGTATCTTGTTTCACCGGTGAACTTTTGCTAAGGTAGTATATTGCATGCTCTTTTCGACTGCACTGCCATGTTGCCCCAACACACACCCCATTGAATTCTCTAACATCGCAAGTACATGATAAGAGGTCTTCCTTCGGGCGCACGTATAGGAGGATTCTCAAGGTACTTTGATTTTGTCAAAGCGATCCGACAATCGCTGCTCCATTCTACTACTTGATCTTTCTTAAGTAACTTGAAGATTGGCTCACAGTAGCAGCTTAGGTGTGCAATGAATCGCAATGTAGTTCAATCGCCCAAGAAACCTCTCGACCTCCTTCTCTCGTAAGGGAGTCGGCATCTCTTGAATAGCTTTAACCTTCGCAGGTCAACCTCAATACCTCTTCCATCGACTACAAACCCTAGGAGTTTTCCGATCCGACTCCAAAGGTGCACTTGTTAGATTAAGTCTCACCGCATTTCTTCAACTCCAAATAGTTTCGCAAATGATCAAGATGTTCTTCTTCACATGATCGAGCTATCATGTCGCCAACATAGACCTCTATCTCGTGATGAATCATGTCATGAAATAATGTCACCATAGCACGCGATAAGCCTGCCTTCAACCAAACGGCATAACCTTGTAGCGTAAAGTGCCCCACTGTAACAAAAGTAGTCTTCCATGTCTTCGGAGCCATTTTGATCCGATTGTAACCGAGAAACCATCCATGAAGGAGAAAACCTATGTGAGCGGTGTTGTCAACCGTAACATCAATACGAGGAAGTGGAAATCGCCTTCTGACTCGCTTTGTTCAAATCTAATCCACACACATTCGCATTTTGCCATCCTTCTTAGGTACGGGTACCACGCTTGCAACCCATGGGATAAGAGGTGACAGCTAAGAAACCCGCATTGAACTCGCTTCATAACCTCGCTTTGATCTTCTCTCGACATCTCAGACGATACGATTTAACCTTCTGCTTTACCGAGAAAACCTCTTTGTCGGCAATCGATGTACCACAATATCAATGTCTAAACCCGCATGTCTTCGTATGACCAAGCAAAACCTCAACATAGTCTCGTAGCATTTGAATCAACCTTTCTTTAACATCGCTCTCAAGATCCGCCTCCTATCTTAATCTCTTTTCGTCTTCACAAGCACTCCAAATTCACAACCTCAACTTGCTTTTCGTGGTCAGATAACTCGCTTCTTGTCAGAAGTACCGGCAAGTTCTCCGGCACTTCACAATTTTCCTCACTTTCGCCTTCGGCTTGGTAGATCGGATTATCAAGTCATATTTAGCACTAGCATAGTGTTATTAACTAGATTCGAGTGATTCTCAGTTGTATCACGGGTGTGTAAGAAACACATAGCCTTTGAAGGGGTGATAAAGTAAAAGAAAGAAAACACAATTGAATGCAAAAGTCCAACGATTTATTGAATGAAAATACGCAAACGATGATAATAACCTCGAACGAGCCATGATGCCCGGCAAGGCATTAGGCTTTCAAAGTTTATTGTTCAAAACATAAAGAAATACGAAAAGCAAAACAAAACAAAAGCAATTACTCCCGCTAAAGGAGATTGGTATGACGCCTTCGCCTTCCAATTGTCGAGCCCATGATCCGAGTTGGAAAGATCCACTTTCGGCGTCAAGCCGTTGTCGCCGCCTTCTATAGCATGGATTTCACTGCTGATGCGGAAGGAAGTTGGCCGCACGTCGCTGGCGATCATCTTCCGACCTTGATGGTGAAGCCTAAACCGCCTTGTCAAATTTGAGAGGAAGATCGGAGCCGTCCCCAAATAGTACTACCTTCTTGTTCAACAGCAGCTGAGCATCTTTCAATGAGGCCATCCTAGGCGGAACTTTAGCATCTTCAGAGGATTGAGAGTCATGCATGACTGGTATTGTTTCAAAAGCTTGACAGGAGTCTCAAGAATTCACCCTCCATCTCGAGGTAACGGAACGATCAGATGACCGACCATATACTCTTCTTCACCACACCGTAACAACTTCCCTTTCACCGGTATTTCAGCTCGATGCAAAGTAGAGGTAATACCGCCCCATGTATCCAAGGGCCCAAGTAGGCAAGAATAAGCCGGACGGATGTCCATGACAAAGAAAGTGGAATCAAAAGTCCGGGAACCGACTTTAACAGCAGAGTGAGCTCTCCAAGCACCGCTCGCTAACCATCAAAAGCTCTCACGATAATGTCACCGGGTCTCGAACCAACCCTTCGACATCAAGTCGATCAAAAGCCTTCAAGGATATTCAGAGCATAACCGTATCCACCGTAACATGAGATAATGTAGTGCCTTTGCATTCAATGGAGATGTGCAAGGCTTTGTTGTGTTTCTTTCCGAGGAGTCAAATCAAGATCGAGAAGCTTCAGGCCGTTGTTGGCAGCCGTGCTAGCAATACAAACTTCAAACGGTCGGTAGTAGTGTCTTCATGCACATGAGCATTCTTCGTAAACTTCACCAAGGCTAGCATGATCCTCTGAGCACAAGAGCAGCAAGCATGGAGATCTTGGACGGAGTCTGTCCTAACTGCTCCACAACATTGTAATCACTCTTCTTGATGATCTTCGTAATTTCTCCATTTCTTGTTTGAGGTGTCTTCAAGAACTTCCTTTGGTACTTCGTTGAGCAGAGGCGCCACCGGTTCTTTCCTCTAGCCGATATTGATTGAGTAGTGGAATGCGAAATGGAGTCGCGTGTCTTTGGAGGAGAGATATCGAGAGAATACCTTCCGGCTCGTCACCCATCGATCCGTGATGTTGTCAATGTCGAATAGAAACTTCAAAGCAGAGGATCTTCAATCGCCGAGGATCTTGCTTGACGCCATGATAGTAAACATCACCCATAATTCCAAGGGATAGCCTTGTCGAGGAATATGGAACTGGTCCGGGAGAAGTGATAATGAGGGTGCCACCCTAGGTATAGGATCGCAGAGGAGATCCTTATAGTGTTAACATCAAGATAGTCCTTCTGGAAATCGTCACCCCATCCTACGCCTTAACATCTTCAATAGGAATCTTGTAACTATCGTGACAGGTACTTCACCATGTAATCATATTTTCCACTTGGCTGCCCCAAGGTATCCCACAGATGGCACGCTTGCTCGCATTGTCGATCTTCAACTTAGACATTTCTTCACACAACTTCGCATGTGGTTTCGTAAATAGTATCTCACTATATATCATGTAATCAACACGCCTTCTCAACCAAGCACAACCATCGCGGACGGGCACCAACGACAACTCTAGGCATCCCGGATCGACACCGCTTGCAACAAATTCTTCTTAATACCATCGAGGAATGGTCAAGTCATCTACGTTGAAAACATAAGTATCGCCACCAACAAAGATTGGAACTCTTGTCATGGTTAGCATAGGTGCTGATCACATTCGAGTCTCAACAGAGGGTCAAACTCAATCGCTTAGCTTCAATCATATCTTGAATTTTGTTCTTCGAGCCCAACAATTGTCGCAAGATCGTGCCTCGGCTATTGGAATGGTAAGCACACCTAGCATTAGGATTGTACTGAGAGGAAGTGTTGACATTCGAGGAGGATCCCTCAAGGTAATCAACTCGCTTTCAACATGTGTTGCAAGGCTTGGACAAAGGCATGTTGATCTTCGAACCGCCTTCGGCGCTCTCGCACGCTGTCTCACCGAGGTCAGGCCGATGTAGGATCGAGATCACAACCGCCTACGATTGAGCACGGTCGGTCTTGGCTCGCTTTTCCGACCATACACACCATTGGCTTCTTCTTACCACCAAAAGATCTCTTTGCAGCGATTGAAGATGTCTCACCGAATCTTCCCACTTGATACCACGCGCGTCATTGTATCACCTTGAATCCGGATGAAGAATTTCCAATCGATGATTGAAGAATGGGCCTGCGTTGTTCCCATAAACATATCAACCAACTCCCTATTGGACAAGGGTGGTGAACTCACCGCTAGATCTCTCCACTCGAGCATACCTTGAACTTCTCGTCACGACCCATAGACATGCTTTGTAGTTGCATGCGAGTGGGTGTCAATTCGCATTGTACTCATATTGTTCAGAAAGCATCACCAAATCACCCAAGTACGGATACGGTCATTCTCTAGTCGATAGTACCATTCCAACCGAGTTCTGACAAACTCTCTTGAAAATAGTGCATCCACAACTTTCTCGTCATCAAGGGGTTGATCTTCCGACATAGGACTTCAAATGCTTAGGGCAAGACATGCCATCATATTTGGAAAAGTAGGAACTTTGAACTTGGGAGGAATCACCACACCAGAACAAGACTCGATCATCAAAATTCATCCGACATCTTCGATTTTCCACAAGATTCGACGATCTTCAAGTTGCTTGTACTTGTCATCTTCCTCGAGTGTTGGCTATAATCGATGGTCCTCCTCCTTCTTTGGCTCACGATCACCTTCATCACCCTTGGTACCGGTATGGACACTTCCTTCAGAGAGCTCAACGGCCGACCACTTTAGGACCCCTTTGAAATGTCTACCCATGTCGAGGAGACCAACAACCTTCTTCTTCTTGTTGATGAGCTTCATCTTCTTGGCCTTGGACCAAGTGGTAAACATCCAAACCGAGCATTCTCGAGCTTGAAGATCTTTGACAATCTGCTCAAGAGCCATTTCGCTAAAATAAATAGCGAGCAAATGAGAAAACCAATCTCCAATGTACCGTGATGCAATGTTATGCTATGATATGCAATGTTTATATGCAATGCAATGTTTTCAAGGACCTAAGAGATTTAAATTTGTTAAACAAGCAATGAACAAACATTTATTAGTACTTCTCATTATTATTCTTTTTCTTTTAAGTACAAGAGATAGTTCAAAGCAATAAAAGAGAACAATAAACCCTAAAGCTCTAAGTTTCATGGGCTTCCTCTGGTGCCGATGTGCTGATGTTTCGCCTCGTGAAGTAGCTGGTCAACTCTAGAACTTTCTTCTCACTTGCATAGCATCGAGCTTCAAAGGTATCCTCTCTTTAAGTGAATCCAGATCTCTTCAAGTCTTCAAAATCAGAGGCATGTCGATGGAGAACAAAGATAGGTACATCACCTATAGCAACAGTTCCATAATTACCGGTAGAACAGCGTGAATGGCATCATGAGGTTTTGAGCTCGAGCTCGCACTCCATTTGAGGTAAGGTTCCCAAGGAATGGAGTTCGGTGCCCCAAAGTCTTGGTATCGCCTTCTTTACCATGCCCCAAGCATGTATAAACCTTCGCTTGTAATTCGAGATCGTGATTGTAGTCGAACACAATATCTTGGAGAAGCATATCATGTGGACCATCTCTTCGAGCAAAACCAAACCGACGAGAGCTAGAGAAGGTTGTAGTAATACCTCCCTTATACCAAGTAGTGGTACATTAGGAACCTCCACAACGCCAATGAATGTGAAACTTTTGAGAGAAAAGATTCCAACGGATATCCGAATGAGAGAGTGACATCAATCTTTGAGACCATCTCAACCTTTGTTCATTCTTCAAAATCGATGGAGGAAGGTGCTAAATAAACCACCTTGAAAGTAACGGATACAACACATGAGAGTTCCTTGTCGCTTAGTAGTACGAGTGTGGAGAGAATGTAGAATGTCTCCAAGTAAGGTAGGCATCGGATCGGGTAAGAAACAACTTGATGGCATTGACATCTATGAATTGATCCGAGTTAGGAATAGAACCAAACCATAAATTAGCAAGGCCACAATGTTCTCAAATGCATGGAAACTCATAACTTTGAGGAATTCTCGCTTTTGATTAAGAACTTGGAAAGTAAACCCTTAACTCCACTTCTAGTTTCCCAATTGGCTTCAATGTCCGAGCGCTTAAGATGTAAAGCGGATGCAATGTCTTCGAACTTAGGGACCTTTTCTAAACCGTGAATGGCATTTGATCAAGAATAGGTACCCCAAGTAGCTTAGAGAACTCTTCTAAGGTAGGAACCAACCGATAGTCTGAAATGTAAAGCAATGGTGCTTCGGATCAAAGAACCGAATAGACATGCATCATATCTTCTTCAAAACCGAGATAACCAAATCAAGTAGATAACCATGTCTTTGATGAACCGAGCATGGTCGGAATTTCAAACCAATTCTTTGAGTTGAGAAGGATACCCATGAAGTTGATTCGATAGTCTTTCTAGAAGCCATAATCCCTACAAAACAGAGCAAAGATAAACCTAGGTCCTTGAAATAGTTAGAAATGATATGCAATGCGAATGATGTCATGATGTCATGTTTAGCACGCACAAACAATTCACACAATGAGCCTAGGTTAAGGCTTGTATGAGGTATAGGTGATTACCCTACCAAAAGTTTGAGTTGGTTCATCCCGTCCTATAATAGTAACCGGTTCTAGGAATCTCATATCACGATCTTTCTCGAGGCGCTTATTTCAATACGACGCCAAGTGGTCGATCGAAATGTCCCAAAAGTCGATCTCAATGAGCGTAGCATCGAGTATCAACCAACCTCGGCTCACACCAAAGCCGCCATCTCACTACCTTCTAATGGCCAAGATGGGTCAATTAAGGTTCTAAAAGTTTAGTTAGCTGATGACACCACGCAGAAGCCAAATACTTTCTTCAACTTGGAAATGAAGAGTATCGGGCAACCAAAGTGTCACGCTAACGTAGCCACCATGTTGACCGTAGTTATACGCCTAACGGTCGCGATGATCTAATGCCACTTACCTAAAAGGAAACCGGATCCGTGTAGGATCCCCAACAATATAATACCCAAGCAACCCTTAAAGATAAAGCATACAAGTCAAACAAAAGCAATAAATGTTATCTAGAAATCCCTAAGGCAATTCTCTTTGGGTGTTCTCCTCACAGAGTCGCCAGCCTGGATACGTGAACTGACTTTGTAGGATTTTGTATCCAAATGTGCGATAGCAAGAGTCGCCATCGACTTTTATTTTTATCCAATTAAGGGAAGGTAAAAGTAATGTAAAAGACCTTCGTTAGATTCTCGAGTTCGGGAGAATGGTTATGAAAAGGGAAGGTATTAGCACCCTTTCCATCCGTAGTTATCTACGGGCTCTTAGTTGCTCTAGATCACTTTTTAAAATTGCTTTCGTGTGTTTGACAAAAATGTTTTGAAAGAGGCATTTCGCTTTGACTTTGTAATGACTCATGTAGGAGTGTATACAAAGTGTTCGGAAATGTTTTGCTTTGAAAAGAAATTGAACTTTGAAAAGAGTGTAGTGTGAAAAGCATTTGATTTGAGCAAGCAACTAAAAGACTTATTTACCCACTCGTAATTGGTCGCTTTTGTACTTACATTCCTTTAGAATAGCTAGCCATACCATTAGTTAGTAGGTAGCTCCATTCGTTGGATGTAAGCGGACATTCGGGACATCGGATGGTCATAGAAAGCAACTTAGGAAGTATCCTAGCACATATCGAAGGGACTATCATCATTTTCGTGAGGCGACAATCGAGGGTCAAGATCATGTATTCGGAGGCGACATCGTGGGTCTTATGATCTTTGTATCAAGGGACTATGATGATTTGTTTGAAAGCGGTGCTAGAATACCTCTACGCTCGAGGGACATGACCATTTTGAATCGAAGGCATCGAGAGAATTACCCTAAGGGGTGCGGTGAAAGAAGTGTGTTGATTTTAATATTTTATCTTGAAAATTAGTGGGCTATGTTCATTGTTATCTTGCCATACACGCCTAATTACTAGCAATTGATAAGGGTGCGGAAAGTAAAAGCGGAATGTAAAATGCGGAAAATAAACTACTATTACATGGCTTTGGGGTATACATAATTAGAGGCGGAAAGTAAAAGTCCTAAATTAAACTATTACAACCCATGAGCAATTACATTATTGAAAAGTAAAATAAAACGAAGAATCGTCGAATCGGATCAACCCGTGAAAGAATGGGAAATCTAAAATACGAGATGAATTGAATAAGAGGAAAATGTTAGAAAAATGCAATTTTTAATATGAGAAAATTAATATGTGCTGGAAATAAGATAAATAAGTTAAAATAATTTTTGGGAATTTTTAGATGTATTTTAGTAATTAAAACTAATTTAATATGATTTAAATGTTAAAATCAAAATAAAATAAATATGCATGCAAAAGATATTTTTAATTTTGTAAATTAAATAAAGATTTTTGAAAATAAATGCAAAAAGAAAAATGTTTTGGTAATTTTTAATGCGTAATAAAAAATATGAAAAGAAATTAAAATAATGCAAAATATTGAAAATATGAAAATAATAAGAAAAACATGAGTTTTGTAAAAGAAAACCAAATTGGTCTCAGTGGTTCGAACCGCTACCGCCTCAAACCTTGAGATCCCACACGCCGACCAACCGAGCTAGGCACGCCCATCGCTTGAAACGGAGATTTGAAAATAACACGCGCCTTTTCCTCTTCGCCGCCTCATCATCTTCTTCATTTTGAATTTTTCAAGCTAGCGCTTCCATGGACGCCACGCCTCGCTAATACACAAAATGCAATACACATAATATAAATTATATTTGAAACCATGGTTCGATTCCGTATGTTGTCCCGAATTCAATGGTACCACCTGGTCCAATTTTTCCTCAGATAGAGAAACCCTAAATCGAGGCCGAAACCCTAACTATGGTGATTCTCGTCTAAGCCATGGAAATGCAATTAACCTCCGTAAAGCTTGTAACCTTCATTCTAATCACAAAACAACAACGAATCATGTTAAAATGCATGAATAACGGATATCGATTTTGAGAAAACATGAACAAACCAAATTTGATTATGTGATTCTTGATGCTTTGGATGATGTAAAGGTCCTGACCGCCTAACAACCCAAGGAATGTAATGGAATCCTCAAATGCGATTGAAAGTGGTCGAACTAGGTCCACTTTGCTTGAGAGGCACGGATTTTTGAGTTTGAAACTAGGGTTCTTGAGCAATTTTTTCGTTCTTCATCATGTGCTATGCATTGTATTTATATTGGATGGAATTGAGCCGATTTGAGGAAGAAATCATCATCAATCAATGCAAATCAAATTTGATTTTGTACAAAATCAAATTTTCAAATTTTGATTAATTTTCAATCCAATCTTGCCATATCAATCCAATTTTCAAATTTGTGGCTTTGTTGAGTTACTTGGATGCTAAGGAAGAGAGAAAATCAATTTGCAATTAATTTTGATTTTATACTTTATTTTTGAATTTAATTTGTATTTAAATGAATAAATTCCAAATTAAATAGAAAAATAAAATAAAAATTCGTGGCTTTGGGCTTGACACCTAATTGCGTGAGGAACAAGTTAGGATGAAGAAAAGTAGGCCCATTTGCAAAAGATTTGATTTTTGAAGTATCTCTTTGTGCATTCTTCCAAAATTGCCCAACTTGTAGATGGTGTAACTTGCTCAATTTTCCTCATTTTTGAGTGTTCTTGGACTTTTTGGAAAGCTCTAAGAGTCCTCTAACCAATGTCTTTGGTCTCATCTCAATTGGAGTTACCATGCTCAATATATCTTCAAAGCAAAAAGTTGACTTTTGTTGACTTTGAAAATGACCTCGGAATGTTTTGAGCTATACCTCTCAAATGAAGCACTTTTTGGACATTCTTGTGAGACATGAAGTTGTAGAGAATTGAATTTCCTTCAAAACAAGAGGTGGTGGAAAAATTTCTGAGAAAGTATGAGAAAGTTATGACCAACAAAGTTCATTGACTTTTCATCTAAACCCTAATTTAGAAAGTTTGACTTTGGGCAAATCTTGAGTTTTCTTGATGAATCATGATCAACCCTTGATCAAATGATGAATGTAACTTCAAAATGAGGATGTTGACCAAAATCGAAGTTTTGACTGTATGTTGACCACAGCTTGACTTTTGTCCAATACACCTGATTTTCAACCATCCGAGCAATTGTCCGAGGAAACTTGACTTGGAAGCTTGAAACTTGACATGGAGAATCTTTGAAGCATATGAGGAGGCATGAAGGCCTTTGGAGATGTTGGAAATCCATCTTGACTTGGGAGATACCAAACCTAGTTTGGGTTGATTGTCTAGGAGAGAGTTTGTCTCGATCAACTCTGAGGAATCCTCGAGTATGGATGTATGAAATCTCTTGAGTAGATGGAGGGCAAATTTTGGGGTATGACACCTTTTCATAACCATTCTCCCGTACTCCGCATCTAATCTAAGGTCTTTTTCTCGTACTTTTACCTTCCCTTAATTGGATAAAATAAAAGTCGCTACTCGCTATTCGCACATTTGGATACAAAATCCTAAAAGACATCACCAGACATGTAATCAGCGACTCACGGGAGACACCCTAATAAAGAGAGAATGCCTTAAGGATTTCTAGAAAACTTTACCGCTTCGCTTGATTTGTATGCTTTATCTTAAAGGGTTGCTTTGGTATTACATTGTTGGGGATCCTACACCGATCCGGTTTCCTTTAGGTAAGTAGCAATAAATCATCGCGACCGCAGACGATAACTAAACGGTCAACATGATGGCTACGTTAGCGTGACACTTTGGTTGTCCCGATACTCTTCATTCCCAAGTGAAGATAGTATTTGGCTTCGGTGTCATCAAGCGCTAACTAAACTTTTAGAACCTTAATTGACCCATCTTGGCAATTAGAAGGTAGTGAGATGGCCGACTTTTGTGTGACTAAGGTTGGTTAATACCGATGCTACGCCATTGAGATCGACTTTGGGATATTTTCGATCGACCACTTGGTCCGATTGAAATAAACGCCACGAGAAAGATCAATGATGTGAGATTCCTAGAACCCTACATTATTATAGGACGTGATGAACCATCTCAAACTTTGGTGGGTAATCACCTATACCTCTTGCAAGCCTTAAACCTAGGCTCATTGTGTGAATTGCTTGTGTGTTCCAAACATGACATCATGACATCATTCGCATTGCATATCATATCTAACTATTTCAAGGACCTAGGGATTTATCTTTGCTGCTTTGTAGGGTGTTATGGCTTCTAGAAAGACTATCCGAATCAACTTCATGGGTATCCCTTCTCACTCAAAGAATTGGTTTCGTAAATTCCCGATCATGCTCGCTCATCAAAAGACATGGTTATCTACTTGATTTGGTTATCTCCGTTTTGAAGAAGATATGATGTATGTCCTATTTCTTCTTTGATCCAAACACCATTGCTTTACATTCCTGATTATCGCTTGGTTCCTACCTTGAAGAGTTCTCTGTTACTGGGGTACCTATTCTTGACCAAATGCCATTCACCGGTTTAGAAAAGGTTCCTAGGTACGAAGACATTGCATCACCTTACATCTTAAGCGCCGACATCAAGCCAATTGGGAAACTAGAAGGAGTTAAGGGTTTACTTGCCAAGTTTCGATTAAGAAAGCCCGAGAATTCCTCAAGGTTATGAGTTTCCATGCATTTGAAGACATTGTGGCCTAGCTAATCTATGGTTTGGTTCTATTCCCTAACTCGATCAATTCATAGATGTCGCCATCAAGTTGTTCCTTACCCGCAATCCAAAGGCCTACTTTACTTGGAGACATCCTACATTCTTCCACACTGCACTACTAAAAGACAAGGACTCTCATGTGTTGTATACCGCTACTTTCTGTGTGGTTTATTTCGCACCTTCCACCGCTTTGAAGAACGAGCAAAGGTTGAGATGGTCTCAAAGACTAATGGCACTCTCTCATTTAGATATCCGTTGGAGTCTTTTCTCTCAAAAGGACTTTACATTTATTGAGCGTTGTGGAGAATTACCTAATGTACCACTCCTTGGTATAAGGGGAGATATTACTTACAACCCTTCTCTAGCTCTACGTCAGTTTGGTTTTGCTCGAAGAGATGGTCCACATGATATGCTTCTCCAAGATATTGTGTTCGACTACAACCACGATCTCCAGAATTACCGACGCAGGTTCATACACGCTTGGGGCATGGTAAAGAAGACTGATACCAAGACTTTGGGGCACCAAAACCCCATTCCTTGGGAACCTTACCTCAAATGGGCGAGCTCGAGCTCAAAACCTCATGATGCCATTCACTGCTTTACCAAGAATTATGGAACTTGCTATAGGTGACGACTATAATCGCTCTCCATCCCGACATGCCTATCGATTTTGAAGACTTGAAGAGATCCCGATTCAAATTTTAAAGAAGAGAGGGATACCTTTGAAGCTCAGTGCTACGCAAGTGAGAAGAAAGTACTAGAGTTGACAAAGCTACTTCATGAGGAGCGAAACATCAACGCCTACATCGGCACCAAGAGGAAGCGCCCGTGGGAGACTTAGAGCTTTATGTTTATTATGTTTCTTTTTATTGTTTTGAACTATCTTTTGTACTTAAAAAGAAGAAGAATAAAAGGAGTACTAATAAATGTTTGTTCATTGCTTGTTTAACAAATTTAAATCTCTTAGGTCCTTGAAAACATTGCATTGCATTCGATAAACATCGTGATAGCATAGCATAACATTGCATCACTGTACATTGAGATTGGTTTCTCATTTGCTCGCTATTTATTTTAGCGTAAATGGCTCTCAAAGATCTCCAAGCTCGTAATGCCTGGCCAGCAGATGTTCACCATGGTCCAAGGCCAAGAAGATCAAGAAGCTCATCAACAGAAGAAGAAGGTTGTTGGTCTTCTCAACATGGGCGACGCTACAAAGGTGGTCCTAAGAGGGTCACTGACAGAGCTCTCAAGGAAGTGTCAAGAATGAGGGAGTGCCAAGGGTGATGGTGAAGGCACACCGAACTTGAGAAGAACTATGATGATGGCCAATACTCATGAAGATGACAAGTACAAGCAACTTGAAGACCGCTTGAATGTCGTGGAAAACCAAGATGTCCGGTTGAATTTTGATGATCTAAGTCTTGTCCTCGTGTTGTGATTCCTCCCAAGTTCAAAGTTCCAACTTTTGCCAAGTATGATGGCATGTCTTGCCCTAAGTCGCACTTGAAGTCTTATGTTCGTAAGATCAATCCCCACACCGATGACAAAAGTCAGGATGCATTATTTTCAAGAGAGTGTCCTAACTCAATTGGAGTGGTATTATCACCAGAGAATGATCGATCCATACTTGGAGTGACTTGGCCGATGCTTTCTGCATAAGATGAGTACAATGTCAATTGACACCCACCGCATGCAACTACGAGCATGTCTATGGGTCGTGATGAGAAGTTCAAAGAGTATGCTCAATGGAGAGATCTAGCAGAGTTCACCACCCTTGTCCAATAGGGAGTTGGTTGATATGTTTATGGAACACCGACAGCCCATTCTTCAATCATCCGATTGAAATTCTTCACCGATTCACCGAAATGATATTGACAAGCGAGCGTCAAGCCGGTATTAAGAGCGGAAAGATTCAGTCGAGTCATCTTCCAACATCGCAAGAGATCTTTGGTGGTAAGAAAGAAACTAATGCCGTATGGTCGAAAACCCGAGCCAAGACCGACCGTGCTCCATCCGGGCGGGATCTCCAATCCTACATCAACACAACCTCACGAGACAACGCGTAGCCGTAACACGCAACAAGACAGCTTACTAAGATCAACATGCCTTTGTCGTAAGCCTTGCAACACATGTTGAAAGCAGAGTCGATTACTTGAGGGATCCTCCTCGAATGTCAATACCTCCTCTCCGAGATATAATCCTAATGCTAAGTGTGCTTACCACTCCAATGCCCTGGCAAGATCGATGATTGTTGGGCTCAAGAACAAGATTCAAGATATGATCAAGCTAAGCATTGAGTTTGATCCTCCCTGAGACCAATGTGATCAACGCGCCTATGCCTAACCATGACAAGAGTTCCAATGTTGGTGACGATACTTATGTTTTCAACATAGATGACTTGACCATTCCTCCGATGATGTTAAGAAGAATTTGTTGCAAGCGTATCAACCGTGATGCCCGAGAATTGCCTGGTGCCCATCCGCACCGATGGTTGTGCTTGGTTAAGAAGACGTGTTCAGCACATGATGGACAACCGTGAAATACTATTTCTGAAACCACCTGTGCAGAAGCTGTGTGAAGATATGTCTAAGCTAAAGATCGAAGATGCGAACGAAGTCGCACCATCTGTGTGGGATACCTTGGGGCAGCCAAGTGGAAAGTATGATTACATGGTGAAGTACACTGTTCCTGAGAGCTACAAGATTCCTATTGAAGACGTTAAGGCAACCGGTTGCGTTGACGATTTCCCAGAAGACTATGCTGATGTAAACACAATAAGGATTTCCTCTGCTGATCCTGTGCCTAGGGTGGAACCTCTCATCATTACTTCTCCAAGACCAGTTCCATATTCCTCTGACAAAGCTATTCCTTGGGATTATGGATCTGACGTTTACTATCATGGTGTCAAGCAAGACCCTCTGACCATTGAAGATTTGACTACCATTCCTGACATTGACAACATCACCGGATCAAGTAAGGTGACCAGAACCGGAAGAGTGTTCTCTCCAGATATCTCTCCTCCAAAAGACACCGCGACTCCAGCTCACATTCCAGCTACTCAATCCAATCCCCAAGCTAGAGGGAAAGAACCAAAGACTCATCCCGCTCAACCGTAGTACCAAAGGAAGTTATCAAGACACCTCCAAACAAGAAATGGAGGAAATTCAAGATTATCAAGAAGAGTGACTACAATGTTGTGGAATAGCTGGGACAGACTGGCCCAAGATCTCCATGCTTGCTCGCTTCTTGTGCTCGAGGCTCATGCTAATGCCTTGGTGAAGTTTCAAGAATGCTCACGCACCGCAAGATACTACTACCGACCGCTCAAGTTTGTATTGCTAGCCCGGCCGCCAACAACGACCTAGGCTTCTCCGATGTCGATTTGACTCCGAAAGAACACAACAAAGCCTTGCACATCTCTGTTGAATGGGCACTACTTTATCTCATGTTTTGGTGGATACCGGCTCGCCTCAATATCCTTCCAAGGTCGCTTTTGATCGACTGATGTCAAGGGTTGGTTTTGAGACCCAGGACATAATTGTGAGAGCTTTTGATGGTTCTAAGCGAAAGATTGAGAGCTCATTCTCCTCTAAAGTTGGTTCGCACTTTGACTCCACCTTCTTTGTCATGGACATCCGTCCTTATTCTTGCCTACTTGGACGCCTTGGATACATGGGCAAAGGCACATTTCCCCCGCATCGGTCAAGTACCCGTGAAAGGGAAGGTTGTTAAGGTGTGGTGAAGAAGAGTATATGGTCACCATCTACCCTTCCGATACCTCGAGATGGAGGGTGAATTTTGAGACCGTCAAGCTTTTGAAACAATACCCAGTCATGCCTGCTGACTCTCCCGTCACTCCCGAAGCTCCGCCTAGGATGGCTTCATTGAAAGATGCTCAAGTCATGAAGAAGGTAGTACTATTTAGGTCAGCCCCGATCTCCCTTTCAAATTTGACAAGACCGGTTTAGGCTTCACCATCAAGGGACGAAGATGATACGCCGCGAACGTGCCGCCAACTTCCTTTTCGACGCCAGAGTGGAATCCATGCTATAGAAGACGACAACAACGACTTCGACATCGCAAGTGGATCTTCCCAACCTGCATAAAGGGCTCAAAGAATTGGAAGATCAAGACGCTATACCAATCTCCTTTAGCCGTGAGTAATTGCTCTTGTTTTGTTTGCTTTTCGTATTTCTTTACGTGAACAATAAACTCTAAAGCCTAGTGCCTTGCCCGGCATCATGGCTCGCTTATAGGGTTTTTATCTCGTTGCATGATTTTCATTCAATAAATTGTGGACTTTTGCATTCAATTGTTTGTTTTCTTTCTTTACTTTATCACCCTTCAAAAGCTATGTGTTTCTTACACACACCCACGTGATACACCGCAGAATCACTCCGAATCTCCAAATATGCTAGTGCTAAATATGACTTCGATAATCCGATCTACCAAGTCAAGATGAAAGTGAGGAAGATTGTGAAGTGCCGGAGAACTTGCCGATTGCTACAGAAGAAGAGCGAGTTATACAGCCACACGAAGAGCAAGTCGAGGTTGTGAACTGGGTACTAATGAAGATGTAAAAGAGATCAAGATAGGTGGGTCTTGAGAACAATGTTAAAGAAAGATTGGTTCAGATGCTACGAGACTATCTTGAGGTTTTTGCTTGGTCATATGAAGACATGCCAGGTTTAGACAGTGATATTGTGGTACACCGATTGCCAACAAAAGAAGGTTTTCCCAAGAAAGCAAAAGGTTCTTCGACGCCCCGAGATGTCGAGAAAATCAAAGGTTATGAAGCGCTTCAACACCGTTTTAGTTGTTACTTATCCCAAAGGTTGCCAACGTAGTGCCTGTACCTAAGAAGGATGGAAAAGTACGAATGTGTGTGGATTACAGAGATCTGAACAAAGCGAGTCCGAAAGACGATTTCCACTTCCTCATATCGATGTTTCGTTGACAACACCGCCAAGATAAGGTTTTCTCCTTCATGGATGGTTTTCCTTACAATCGATCAAAATGGCTCCTCAAGACATGGAAAAGACTACTACAAATGGGGCACTTTCGCTACAAGGTTATGCCGCTCGGATCAAGAACGCAGCGCCACTTATCAGCGTGCTATGGTGACATTGTTTCATGACATGATTCATCACGAGATAGAGGTCTACGTCGACGATATGATAGCTAGATCACAGACAGAGGAAGAACATCTTGATCACCTACAGAAGTTGTTTGACAGATTGAAGAAGTACAGACTAAGACTTAATCCTAACAAGTGCACCTTTGGAGTCAGATCCGGAAAACTCCTAGGGTTTGTTGTCAGTGGTAAAGGTATTGAGGTTGACCCCGCCAAGGTTAAAGCCATTCAAGAGATGCCAGCGCCCCGCACCGAGAAGGAAGTCAGAGGTTTCTTGGGCCGATTGAATTACATTGCAAGATTCATTGCACATCTAACTGCTACTTGTGAGCCAATCTTCAAGTTATTTAAGAAAGATCAAGTGGTAGAATGGAACGACGATTGCCAGATCGCTTTTGACAAAATCAAAGAGTACCCATGTAATCCTCCTATCCCGATGCCTCCCCAAGGAAGACCTCTTATCATGTACAAGTGTTAGAGAACTCAATGGGATGTGTGTTGGGGCAACATGACGAGTCCGGGTCGAAAAGAGCATGCAATATACTACCTTAGCAAAAGTTTACCGATCGTGAAACAAGATACTCAATTAAAGAAAACTTGCAACGCTTTTGCTCTGTCACGACTAAGACAAGATATGTTGACTCACACTACCTTGTTGATTTCTAAGATGGATCCGATAAAATACATATTTGAGAAACCAGTCTCTCCGAAGAATAGCAAGATGGCAAATGATCTTGACCGAATACGACATCCAAGACACTTCTCGTAAAGCGGTCAAAGGAAGTGTAGTAGCCGATCATTTGGCTCATCGTCGTAGATGACTATCAATCTATGCAGCTCAATTTCCGCATAAAGATGTTCTACTAGTCATCGATATAAGAACTGTGCCCATTTAAGGACCCGAACAAGGATCCCGATGGACCATGGTCTTTGATGGAGCCTCAAACGCACTTGGCAATGGCATTGGCGCCATCATTACATCCCCTGCAGGCGGACATACTCCTTTCACCGCCAGATTATGTTTCAGTTGCACCAACAACATGGCCGAATACGAAGTGTGCATCATGGGTATTAAAGCTGCTATTGACTTGAGAATCAAGTCCTTGCAGGTGTATGGAGACTCAGCATTAGTGATCAGCCAGATCAAAGGCGAGTGGGATACGAAGCATCCGAATCTCATTCCATATCGAGAGCATGTTCTGAGTTTGATCCCCTACTTTGAAGAGATTACTTTTGATCACATCCCACGAGAAGAGAACTAGTTGGCAGACGCATTGGCTACTATGTCATCTATGTTCAAGGTCAGATGGGACAACGAGGCTCCCCAGATTATCATTGAGAAGTTTGGCGCAGTGGAAGCCGCCAACAAGAACATTAAGAAGATTATACAGAAGATGACAGTGACTTACAAAGATTGGCATGAGATGCTACCATTTGCCCTTCATGGTTATCGACCACAAGATTTAACATCAACAGGGCAACCCCTCTCTTGTGTACGGTATGGAAGCAGCCCCACCCATCGAGGTTCGATCCTCAACCGTAGTCCTCCAGACGCAGAGTTAGGCGAAGACGATGGGTCCACCGCCTTGACCATTAATTTGATTGATGAAACGACTCGCATCCATCCGCCATGGATGATCTATCAAGCGAATGATCGAGCATTTAACAAGAAGGTCAAGCACCGAGTCTACCAAGTCGGTGATCTAGTAGTCAAGCGCATCATTCTTCCACAAGGTGATCCTGTGGGCAAATGGACTCCCACCCATGAGGGACCATTTGTAGTCAAACAAGATTTTCCTACGGAGCTATGATACTTAGCACCATGGATGGTGAAGACTTCCCACACCTCGTAAACGCAAACATAGTCAAAAATACTACGATAAAAGAGACCCGCTAGGTCGACCGACCGGACAAAATAAGGGCATCCCGTGAACCAAAAGGGTTCGGCAAAAGTTAAGGATATATACAAAACATGTACACCCGCAAGTTGAAACCCGAAAAGGCGATTGGGCAAAAAAGGGTATCCCGGTAGACTGAAAACCCGAAAGGGCGGTCTAGGCAAAAGTTAGGGATTTAAGCGTACGACTGTGTCTCTTCCAGATCATCCACTTCCAGACTACTACTATCAGCATTCAAGATTCAAATGGCGAAGATCACTCTACTCATTTCTACTGACGGCAAGGAGATGAGATAGTCGAAATGTATGAGTACTAGCATAGTTGGAACTTAACGAGATTGTTTCCGCATAGCTTTTTACTTTTCTTGTGTACAAACTGCTTGGCCCTACGCCACATTTCAAATAAATGCAAGTTTCTTTCTCTTTACAATTTTTGCTGTTGTTGTTTGCATAAAGTCCAACGTTTGCTTTGAATGATTATATGCACATGACAATAAAAATCTATTCGTAAACGTGCGAAAGGTGAACATACAAAAGTAATTACTGCAGGCTCCAGGAATTGAGACGACGGCGAAAGTCACCAATACACTTTCCCCACAGAGCATGATCCCCACAAGTTGTTGATCTCCACAAACCTTCCCCAGCGGAGTAGAGGAGAATCCCAAAGCAGTGGTTCCATTCAACTTAACCAGATTACACCTGTCTTCAAGCAGTAACATTTCATCCCCCAGCCGAGGTATTTATCCCCAGCGGATATCTCTCAACAATTCTCCTTTTCTCCAGCAGCAGTATCCAGACTTGAAACTTGGTCAGATAGTGCATCGGAGGAAACCTACATCTTTTATTCTCCAGTCAAGGATTACGACAGGCCTCGGATTTTTCTAACCCGGTCTCCAAACGACTATCAAATGCTCCTCAGCAGGGTCTACACTCTAGATCCCCAGTAGAGCGCCTCCTAATTCTTCCTCAGCAGGAGCTACAGACAAAATCTCCCAACAGATTGCCTCCCAGACTCTTCCCAGCAGGGTTCATGCGTGAGATCTTCAACAAACGTGTTCCTTGATCTCTATCCTCCTCAACAAATATCTAGGCCCAAGACTTGGTCAGATAGTGCATCGGAGGAATCAAAGTTTCTTCTTTCTCAGGATCTCCATCCTTAAACAGAAGTCAGAAATCTCAAGCAGAACATCCACATCTTCTTCAAGATGGATATGTTTTGAAATACCACAACATCTATCATTCATACATTTCTCATAAAAATCATAATATATGCATATGTCATTCATACTCATTGTCATGCATCATACTTTGCATAAAACTAACAAATATTCTATCAAAGTTTCTCTTGTTTTCTCCAAAGCAGGTGAAAGTCATTTCTGACACAAACAGGTCCAGGATTAAGCCCCGAATCCCGACGGGAAAACCATCTGAACGACCATCTTGACCGAACGATCACAAGTTATCCTCCGATAACAGGCAGTGGACCAACGCCCGATGCACAACTGGGAAAATATTCACGCTTTGCCAACTACTATCTCCTCAGAGTAATCAACACGAAGATTTATTCTGACTCCTTCTTATTATCAACCAGCAACTACAGAGTCTGGCGTAGGACTCAGTTGCCTTGGATGGCATCTTAAGCCCATCTCCGACCACTTATCAACATTTCTCCACTTTCAGAATGCTGCATATGTGGTTAAAAATCAATACAAACCAATAACTTCATTCAAAATGAAGCACGAACTCTAACGTACGACTCCTTTCGGATGGCATCTTAAGCCCATCTCCTTTCGCTCCCGGAGCCTAGCGTACGGCTCACTCCCCAGCGTCACTCTTTCAGATGGCATCTTAAGCCCATCTCCGTCAGTTCTCCTATCTAGACAACAATCTCGAGTCTAGCGTACGACTCAATCTCCAGCTTCTCCAAATGGTATCTGTAAGCCCATTCCCGCATCATCAGCCAACAGCGAGTGCAAATTTTCAGGTGTACTCGAGTGTTCAATCATCTTCTACCTCCAGGTCACGAAAGACAAGCATGTCAATCTAACCTTCCAATACAAGAAGATTGAACAGGGGCAGCTGTCATACCCCAAAATTTTCCCTCCATCTTCTCAAGATATTCCATACCTCTATACTCAAGAATTCCTCAAGAGTTGATCAGACAAACTCTCTCCTAGACAATCAACCCAAACTAGGGTTTGGCATCTCTCAGATCCAGATGGGCTTCCAACATCTCCAATGGTCTTCATGCCTCCTTATATGCTTCAAAGATTCTCCATGTCAAGTTTCATGCCTTACAAGTCAAGATTGCTCAGACAATTGCTTAGATGGTTGAAAATCGAGTGTATTGGACAAAAAGTCAACTGTGGTCAACATACAGTCAAACTTCCTCATTTTTGGTCAACATCCTCATTTTGAAGTTACATTCATCATTTGATCAAGGGTTGATCATGATTCATCAAGAAAACTCAAGATTTGCTCAAAAAGTCAACTTTCCATATTAGGGTTTCTAGGTGAAAAGTCAACCAAACTTTGACTGATCATAACTTTCTCATACTTTCTCAGAATTTTTTCCAACACCTCTTGTTTTGAAGGAAATTCAATTCTCTACAACTTCATGTCTCACAAGAATGTCCAAAAAATGCTTCATTTGAGAGGTATGGCTCAAAACATTACAGTCATTTTCAAAGTCAACAAAAGTCAACTTTTGTTTTGAAGATATATTGAGCATGGAAACTCCAATTGAGATGAGACCAAAAGGTTGGTTAGAGGACTCTTAGAGCTTTCCAAAAGTCCAAGAACACTCAAAAATGTGGAAAATTGAGCAAGATACACTATTCAGAAGTTGGGCAATTTTGGACAATTGCACAAAAGGACATTTTGGTCAAAATGCAAAATTTTCCAAATGGGCCTAAAATCTTTTGATCCAAACTTGTTCATGACATTATTCTTGACCCATAAATGCTTGGCCATGGTAATTTTCTATTTTTATGATTTATATTTGAATTTTAAGACATTTAATTCAAAAATAAATTATATAAAATATGAAAATAAGATTTTTTTCAAAAAAGGATTGGATTTATATCTTCCTTGAAGTCCAAGAAGGCCCATGATCCTTACCAAATTCGTGATAGCATGCATATGGAAAGAAAAAATCAAATTTTTAAGAAAATTTGATTTTATTTAAATGGAAAATATTGCACAATCAATGATCAATCTTTTTTGCTTGATTTTTCTCTCCAAATTACCTCTATAAATAGCCAGCATTGTGTACAAACAAAAAAACGAAACCCTAGCCCAAGAAACAACCCTCACTCTTGCAAATTTTTTTCAAGAAACTTTGAAAATCGAATTCCAAATTGCAGCAGGTTTCAGCCTCTTTCAACCATTCAATCTTGCTCCTGAGGTCTCCAGGGATCGATCCCAATCCTTGCTCGAAGCCCAGCTATCCAGAATCTTGCCCTTGAACTCTCACCGGTTTGCATTTTTTCACAAATTCGAATTTTAAAATCCATGCATCTTTAACTGTTTTGGCTTGTTTGTTGGAGTTCAGGGGATCCATTAGAACGTGCTTGACGTGTTACATGGGTGGATTAACGCCAGGATAAGGATGTGCCATTGTTAGGGCAGTTTTTATTCTCTTCTTCGAAACGCACGATACAGCCGTTTTTAGCCCAAACCGGTTGCACCATTGGACTCAGAAGGTCCGATTTAGGGGCGTGCGTAAGGTACCCTAGGGCTTTTTATTTTGCTTATTTTGTGAGTTTTCAGGTTTGTCTCGTCGGAGAAGACGACCGGAGCTAGGGCTCCGGCGTCGTTGACTGGGATGGAGACCGGCGAGGCTGGCGTGGCACGATGGCTTGCTCTAATTCGCTTGTTCACGCTGACTGGGGTCCACGCGAGGCTGACTCAGTTTGAAACATTCCAGGGACACGTTTACACATATATTCCATTGTTTTCAATGTTCCAAACACCAGATGTCAAGTGGCCTAGTGGTAAAGACGCTGCCTGTTCAAAGATCCTCTCCAATGTCATGAGTTCAAATCCGTCCAGGGCCAGTTTTGCTTCTTTTTCTCAAACTTCAAACTTTTTAACTATTTTCATATTTTTCTATTATTTAATATTTTTTGCATCATTTTAATTTCTTTTCAATATTTTATTTCAGCATTAAAAAATTATCAAAAATTATTTCTCTTTTTACATTATTTTCAGAAAATCTTTATTTAATTTATAAAATCAAAAAATACAATTTTGCATGCATATTTATTTTTATTCATGATTTTGCATTTTAATTACTTTTAATTAGTTTTAATTATCAAATTGCATCTAAAAAATCCCAAAAAATTATTTTAGCATATTAATACTATTTCCAGCATGTCATATTTTTCTCATATAAAAATTGGCATTTTTCTAACATTTTTTCTCTTATTCGATTCATCTCGTATTTTCCGATTTCTTATTCTCTTACAGGTTCTTCCGTTTCAGACGATTTCTTTTACTGTTTCATTTTTTCCAATAATGTAACTGTTTATGGGATGTAATAGTTTAAATTAGGGTTTTATTTTCCGCAAGTTTAAATTATGTATCTGCCCCAAAGCCATGTAATAGCGTAGGACATTTATCTTTCCGCATTTTACATTCCGCATTTTAATTTCCGCACCTATAAACTGTTAGTAATTAGGCATGTACGGCAAGATAAAATTGAACATAGCTCACTCTAATCTTCAAGATAAAATATCTGAAGTCAACACACTTCTTTCACACATGCACCCCTTAGGGTAATTCTCTCTCGTTGCCTTTCGAATAAAAGGTCATGTCCCTCGAACGTAGAGGTATTTTAGCACCGTTGCCCTCAAAACAAATCATCATAGTCCCTTCGATACAAAGATCATAAGACCCACGATGTCGCCTCCGAATACATGATCTTGACCCTCGATTGTCGCCTACGAAAAATGATGATAGTCCCTTCAAATGTGCTAGGATACTTCCTACAAGTTGCTTTCTATGACCATCCGATGTCCCTTCGAATGTCCCGCTTACATCCAACGAATGGGGTTACCTACCAACTAATGGTATGGATAGCACTATTCTAAAGGAACGAAATAACAAAACGACCAATTCGAGTAGGTAATAAGACTTTTAGTTGCTTACTCTATCAAAATACTTTTCACACCTCACACTTTTCTCAAAGTTCAAACTCTTTTCAAAAGAAACATTTCCAACACTTTGTATACATTCCTACATGAATCATTACAAAGTCAAAGCGAAATGCCTTTTCAAAACATTTTGTCAAACACACAAAGCACAATTTTAAAGTGATCTAGAGCAACTAAGAGCCCGTAGATAACTACGGATGGAAAGGGTGCTAATACCTTCCCTTTTCATAACCATTCTCCCGCATCGTAATCTAACGAAGGTCTTTTTCTGTACTTTTACCTTCCCTTAATTGGATAAAAATAAAAGTCGGTGGCGACTCTTGCTATCCGCACATTTGGATACAAAAATCCTAAAAGTCAGCTTCAAGACATAAAGATACAAAGAAAATTATGTCTCATTCCTCTTACCAAGTGGGACGATCGTCCCTTGCTAATGAAGAAGGTGAGGCGTGCGCCCTAGAAGGGGGACGGCCGCCCCTCATGGTGAGGTGGGCGCCTCCCCCATTGCCACCCTCCCATTCTTCATCTTCCATGCGTTTTGCGTTTGTACAGACAATGTTTTCCATTTTCTGGGTTTTTACTGTTTCTGTTATATTTTATTTTCCATTTCTATTCTACAATTTCGTATTCTACAACACTAGCAACTACTCACCCATAATCCCTACTCCTAATCCAACTTTTCTAAACCATTTCAACAATCAACCAACCAAACCCTATAAACCAAATATCAATTTTCCCCAAATCCAAAATACACTATCAAACCCTAACCATATGAGATAGAGAAATCAAACCCCTTACCATATGGAAGCTTTGACTGATCTTGATGATTCTACAAACCCAGCTTCAAGCTCTAGCTCTCCTCTTGTTCTTCTCATGCCAAAACCCTCTCCTTTCCTCTATGTTTCTATTCTTGGCTTTGTGTTCACAATGGAAGGAAAAGGAAAAGAAAATGGTTTTTATAACTTGCTTTCTTACTAGCTTCCAAGTTCTCATGTTTGGTTTTGGTATTTTGAATGGAAGGAAAATGAGGAGAAATGGTTCTTATAATGGTATTTTCCCCTACTAGTAAGCCAAGGGTGAAAAACCCAATTCCAACAAAATGCTCCCCACACCCTTATCTAATTATATCATTAATTCAAATAATTACGGGGAATTGAACATCGGATCCAAATAATATTTTTCTGAACCGAACGGAATAAAACCCGGACCGAACACAATGTCGCCAGATAAATTAATAGATATATTAATTAATTGAATATTCTCGTCGCAAGATAAATATCGATCGATAATTCGAAAATATTAATATAATATAATATTAATTAAAAACGGGCGTTACACTTTTCGTAGGCAACAATTGAGGGACGAGATCATGTATTCGTAGGCGACATAGTGGGTCTATGATCTTTGTATCTAAGGGACTATGATGATATATTTGTAGGCAACGGTGCTAGGATACCTCTACGTTCGAGGGACTTGACCATTTGTATTCGTAAGGCAACAAGAGAGAATTACCCTAAGGGGTGCATGTGTGAAAAGAGTGTGTTGAATTCTGATATGTTATCTTGGAATTAGAAGTGATCTATGTCCGTTTTTATCTTGTCATACACGCCTAGTTACTAGCAGTTTATAGGGTGCAGAAAATAAATTGCGGAAAGTAAAGTGCGGAAAAGTAAAGTCCTACGCTATAACATGGCTTTGGGGCAGTTACATAATACGAGTGCGGAAAGTAAAAGCCCTAATTAAACTATTACATCCCATAGGCAGTTACATAATATTGAAAAGAAAAGCGAGAAAAATAGTCTGAAACGCTACAACCTGTGAGCAGATACATAATCGGAAAATACGAGAAAATTGCATAAGAGAAAAATGTTAGTAAAAATAGGACTTTTGAATGAGGAAAAATATTTTAGATTAGTATTGACAATTAGATGATAGAATAATTTTTTGGTAATTTTCTGGATCGATTTCGAGAATTAAAAGCAATTAAAAGTCAATTTAATGGTTAATTAACAATTAATTAAAATATGCATGCAAAAATATTAATTTTAATGTTAAAAATTAAATAAACATTTTTCTGATTAAAATGCAAAAGGAAAATATTTTTTGTGATTTTTAAATGCATGAGAAAAA
Source organism: Vicia sativa (assembly GCA_021764765.1). Taxonomy (NCBI): domain Eukaryota; kingdom Viridiplantae; phylum Streptophyta; class Magnoliopsida; order Fabales; family Fabaceae; genus Vicia; species Vicia sativa. Next base: position 149,903,347 of record CM038794.1, read on the forward strand.
TATTTAAAGATTAATTAAATTAAGAGAAAATAACATGAAAAATAAGAAAATAGAAAAAGTGTTAGGAAAAGTATTAAAAAAAAGAATTTCCAGGGCCAAGGATCGAACTCACGCCCTTTGGAGAAATCAAACAACACGTTGCCATTTGAACCAAGGCGCCTTGGTGTTTGAATCCTGCAATCAGTGTGTTATAAGTGGTAAAACGTGTCATATTTGAATTTCAAACATAGTCAACACGCGTGGGACCCAGATGTTACGAATGAGCGACTCAAAACGAGCCATGATGCCACGCCAGCCTTCGCCGGTCTCAGACAGTTCAACGACGTCGGAGCCCTAGCTCCGATCGTCTTCTCTGACGACTCAAAATCTCAAACCTGCAAAATAAGCCAAATAAAGAACAAAGGAGGACCCTACCCCCCTAAATCGAGGGCTGCGAACACGATGGTGGTGTCCGTTTTCCTTGAATCGACCTGGAAAACACGTTTCGAAGCTGACAGTTCAAAAAAACCCTAAACATGGCAAAACGCGATTTGGACGTTCAACCTCAAAAACGATGGCCCAGATCCTGTCTATGGTATCTCATGATCACATTAGAATGGCTAGTTTCAATTAAAACACACAGATATTAAAAATACGATTTCAACAAAAATATGAATATGTATGTTCATGTATGGCTCGATTCAAGCATGTTTAACCATGGTTTTTGATGTGTACTTACTCAAACTTACCTCAGGAACACAATGGGATGCTTGAGAGTGGCTAGAAGTGGCTGGAAAAACAAATTCGATTTTGCCAACTTTGTGAAAAAAATTGGAATTTTAGGGTTGCTTCAAGAGGCTAGGGTTTCGTCCTCTGGTCTTGCGAATGTGTTGTATATTTATAATGCAAGAGATTTGATCAAAAAGAATGAAAAAAGATATGCTCTTGAATGCAAAATATTTTCTCTTTCAAATTTTATCAAATCTTTTCAAAATTTGATTTTTCCTTCCTTGCATGAGCTAGCACGAATTTGGCATGTTTTGTGGGCTTCCTTGGTCCTCAAGCTTGATAAAAATCCAACCTAACTTAAATTACACCTTGTTTTCATATTTTATTTAATTTAAATTTGAATTAAATGCTTTTAAATTCAAAAATAAATCAATTAAAAAAATAGAAAGAGGTCGTGGCAAGGCATCAAGGGGTCACAAATAATATTATGATCAAGTTTGGATCATAAAATTATAGTCCCATTTGGAAAAAATTGGATTTTGTCAGATATCTTCCTTTGTGCAATTCTTCAAAAATGCCCAACTTGTGCAAGGTGTATTTTGCTCAATTTTTATTATTTTTTAGTGTTCTTGGACTTTTTGGAAATCTCTAGATGTCCTCTAAACAACCTCTTTGGTTTCATCTCAATTGGAGTTTCCATTCTCAATAACACTTCTTTACAAAAAGTTGACTTTTTGTTGACTTTGAAAAGGACCTGTAATGTTTTGATCCATATCTTCAAAATGAAGCATTTTCTGACCATGCTTGTGAGACCATAAGTTGTAGAGAATTGAATTCTCTTCAAAATGAAAGGTGGTGGAAAACTTTCTAATAAAGTATGAGAAAGTTATGCTCAGTCAAAGTTCAGTTGACTTTTCCTCAAAATACCCTAATTTGGAAAGTTTGACTTTTTATGAAATCTTGAGTTTTCTTGATGAATCATGATCAACCCTTGATCAAATGATGAATGTTACTTCAAAATATGGATGTTGACCAAAAATCATGAAGTTTGACTGTATGTTGACCACAATTGACTTTTTGTCCAATACAACTGATTTTCAACCATCTGAGCAATTGTCTGAGGAAACTTGACTTGTAAGGCCTGAAACTTGACATGGAAATTCTTTGAAGCATATGAGGAGGCATGATGACCACATGAGATGTTGTAAGTCCAACTTGATCTGAGAATTGCCAAACCCTGGTTAGGGTTGATTGTCTAGGAGGGGGTTTGTCTGACCAACCCTTGAGGAATCCTTGAGTATGGAGGTATGAGATGCCTTGAGGAGTAGGATGGCAAATTTTGGGGTATGACAAAAGCGACGATGGTCTTTTATGCCAAAAGTGACGATGGGCTTTAGCCAATTTGTGATGGTTTGTTTATGTTGCTTATGTTATTAGCATTATTTCATGTTGTTGGTTGATGTTGTTGTTTAAGACTGCCGTGTTAATTAGTGATGTATTAGCTTGTGACGATTTCGTGGTGACGGAGGTTTATGTGTTGTCGTGATGATTTGTGCTGATGAGGTTAAGGCGATTAAGTGTAGATTATACACTTAGAATGGCGATCAAAGTAAGTGAGATTTAGATAGGTGTTGGAATGCACTCACTAACCTATATCTTTTATAAGTCCAAAACTATATATATACTTATCAAGCCTTTAATAATATGTTTTGGAGTATCTCACCCTTTACTTGTTTCGCCGTTACCTTTATATTGGTAACGTTCAGGTTATGAAGATAGAGTTTATAGCTGCTGTTAGTCGAATCGGTGTCGCTCTGATACGTAGCACTTGGGGGGAATATTGATGTTGTCATTGTTGTTGTTCTTTGATTGTTTTCCTTTTGTGAATAAGAATCATAATTTATGAAAACATGATTTTGATGAGGAAGTTTAATAAAGGAGATGATTTATGTTTATGAATCAATTTATGATTTGCGACGATGCTATGTATCCGAGATTTATACTTTAAAGCAAACTGTTTAAAGTGAATTTGGTTTTGATGATGTGACGCCTCAGTATTTAATTTATGAAATTTTAAATTACTCTGATTTTTGCATATAAAACCTTGGGTAAATTTGGGGTGTTACACTTTCAATCTTCAAAGCATATATGGAGATGAAGTTCACATCCTAAATATTTATGTGCAAAAATAATTACCTTAAAATGATAAATGATGATCAAGATATGTTCATTTTAAGTTGATTGACCAAAAGTTGAGGAATTCATCAAGGACTTGTGTTCTTTTGACCTCATAGGCATGTTAGCACGATTTTATTTTCTCACCAATTGAACTAAGTTGTATTAGACATCCTTAGGTTCATTTTGAAAGAAAAATGAGCTCAAGGAGACAATAGATGACCAAGTTATGATCCTTTGAAGTCATACAAGATAGATGAAGCATCAATTTAGAGGATGGGCAATCAGAGACTTCTAAAACAATCTTTTCATCAATTAAACTTCTTGGATCCAAGAATATTCAATTATAAGTCCTCTTAATAATAAAATGGCTTAGAATTCATCCCCAAACTTCACACTAACATCACAATATGGTCCTCAGAAGTCCAAAACCCTAGTTTCAAGAAAGATGGACATAGGATGTAGAATTCTTTGAATTTGATGATCTCTTTCAAGCATGAAGCATACATTCAATATAAGAGAGCATGGTTGATGATAAGAGAAGTATTCAATGAGAGACAATACTTTCAAAATATTGAGAATTGATAAGAGAAGGCATGGAAATGCACTCATGGACTTATCAGCTCTTTGAGGAACTTGTACAACATTCACCTACAACATTTAGAGGTAAAAGTATACAAATATCAATCATCACACACAAGAAATAACCACTTCCACAAGGTGCTTGGTGATCTCCTAAAGTGCAAACCCTATAGATAACAGAGAGAGAACCAATTTTTGATCTTTGGGCAATGCAATTGTATGAAGTATGAGAGAATCTTAGAGGAAAAAATTGGGATACAGCAGCTTCCCTTATTTATGTGTCTGCTATCCGGAGATTAGAAGGGTGCCTTCACTCCAACGGGATAGAAGGTACTTAAATATAATATGAGCCTGTTTTTGGCCCTAAGATATTATGCAATTCTTAACGGTTATGTAATGTAATATTATGATCTTCATAGGGGCGCAAAGTGCTGCTGGGGAATCAATAATGATGAAGACATGCTAAGAAGTACAACTCATCCAAAAAGATGAACTACTGGGGAAATAAGCTCAATATTATGGGAGAGACATAATCGTCACTCCACTGGGGAATGGGAATAACATCAACAGTCTCTATATGGAAAGCGAATTATCTCCTCAAAGAGGAGTTAGCAAAAACATGGGAATGAAACCAATTTTCTAAAGATAGTAAACCATCAACCCCGAATAAACATAAAAAAGTGCTACTAACCAAAAGGTGATAAGAAGACAACGTAAACACTAGACTGAATCCCCAAAGTGCTTTGGCGCTTCAACAAAGACAAGCTGGAAATATTTCTTTAACCAAGATACTGCATCTAGAAAAGGTAACAAAATAGATCATACAACCAGCAAGTCGAAATACCGTCCATTGGAGTATTCAACAAATAAAAGATGAACTATCTCTTCCTAAATACAAGGTTGTCATTCATCAGAATAACAAATATCCGATAAACTACCTTCCATAAAGACAATGTTGCCATTCATTAGAATAACAAATCTTCAATAAACTACTTTCTATAAAGACAAGGTTTCCATTTATCGGAATAACAAATCTTCGATAAAATATCTTACATAAGGACATGGTTTCCATTCATCAAAATAACAAATCTTCGATAAACTACCTTCCATAAAGACAAGGTTTCCATTCATCGGTATAACAAATCTTCGATAAACTAACTTTTGTAAGGACATGGTTGCCATTCATCGCAATAACAAATCTTCGAAAAACTACCTTCCATAAGGACAAGGTTGCCATTTGATCGGTGGTTTTTACACAAATATTTAGCGTTGAATTTCGTAATTGTTTCTTTTATTTGTCTAGTGTTATATGTCATTTTACCGCATTTTACGCTTTGGTTATGTGTTTGAGCGTTTTCAGGGTCAGAAGAATAAAACAGGACAAATCGGGGCAAAAGAAGTGCAAAAACAAGAATATTAGAGGCTACTAAAGAAATCAACACGGGCCCCCATGTAAATCAACACGGCCTGTGTCAAAAAGCCACTGGAAAGCACAGAAAAACCAAAGTTAGTGAATCAACACGGGCACCCGTGTTAATCAACAGTGTCCGTGTTGAAAAGCTAGTGGAAAGTGCAAAACAGCCAAAGTCAGTGAATCAACACGGGCACCCGCGTGAAACAACACTGCCCGTGTTGATTGACCTGGTAGCAAATCTTTTATTCAAGAGATCAACACGGGCACCCGTATTAATCAACACAACCCGTGTTGATGGACGCGTGTGGAAACTTCACTTTTTGATTTTTGGACCTTTTCTTTGTCATGAAGGGTACTTTGGACTTTTGCTAAGACTTGGATGAAGCTGAGACTATTAGAAGGAATTTTGGAGAAAATAAAAAGGACTTTGGAAACGTACGAGAAAAATATTACAAAGGAGAGAAGATATCTACTAGGAGGAGTTCAGAGATGGCGAGATTCAAGGGCAGCCACCATTGAAGATCAACCTCATCGTTATTCTTTGTAATGTTTAATCTCTATCTAATGTTTTCTTTGAATACTATGAGAAGCTAAACCCCCCAACGCTAGGGGGTGGTCCTAATTTGATGATTGTTATGAATTCAGATTATTGATTTCCTTAATGCATTGTTTATCTGTTTCAATTTAATTGTGTGGTGTTCTTATGAATATGTATCTGACAAATACATGTAGACCTATGACTAATAATTGGTAGGACTGTGATTGTTATGGTTTCTACACAATTAGGTTATTAGGAGTCTCACTTAGGACTAGGAACTCTTTTTAATCACCTGAATTCTTGTTAATTTTATGGTTAAAACCAAGAGTTATTTGAATGGACATTTGAATAAGGATTGGGGTTTTAATAGTTTTCTTCATTAAGGACTTAAGGAAGAACAATCTAGAGATAGGTAATTGGAAGTTTTCATATGTAATGAGGAAATCTGGATTCGAATCATAATTTGTTAAATTAACCACTCACCCTAGCATCATTCTCTATATATCTCATCAGTCACTATTTTGTTACGATTAGCATCTAAAGTTCTAAACTCAACCCAACCATTGTTTTTGTTCAATTGAATTAAGAGCACAAATAGGTATTTACTACGCAGTCCTCGAGATCGATACTTGGGGAAAGTCATTATAACTACATCATTGAAAACAGTACATTTGCTATTTTTCTGATCAAGTTTTTGGCACCGTTGCCGGGGACTGCCAAAATACAGATTTTAATTTTAGTTCAATTGAAATTTTATTGCTCTGTAATTAAAATTATATTTTTCCTATTAAATTGTATTGGTACTAATATTGTGTCTAATATTTTATGCGAGTGGTTCTATTCTCTTCCAGCAGGCAGCATTACATCTTTGGAAGATATGGAAACAACGTTCCTTAATGAGTATTTTCCAGCATCAGTGTTCATGAGAAAAAGATATGAGATCTTGAATTTCAAGCAAAAGGAGGGTGAATCATTAGGAGACTCTTTCAAGAGATTCAAGAGACTCCTGGTGGCATGCCCTACTCATAAATTGGATCAGACTGAGAAGATGCAGATGTTTGTGAATGGTCTGAGAATCAAAATGAAACAACTCATTGACACAACAGCTGGTGGCTCATCCAACTTCTCAATAGCCACTGGCATCAAGAAGATTCTTGAAGCTATAACTGCCAATGAGCATCTGGAATTATATGACAGGGTTACAAGCAAACTAGAGAGAGTGACTGATTTGAAGTTGGAAGTAAATAAACAACTCAAAATCGAAGAGGCGATAGCTGCAGAAATGGATAAAAGTCTTAAAGCTATGAACATGGGAACTCAACAGGTAGCACAAGTTAAAAATGTGGTTTGTGACATATGTAGTGGACCACACATGACTACACAATGTCTTGCAACTCCAAAAAAAATTGAGGAGATAAAATTCTTGAGGGAGAATAATCCATATTCTAACACCTATAACCCTGGATGGAAGAATCATCAGAATTTTGCTTGGAAAGATCAACAACAACAAGCTCCTCAGAAGGCAGAATGGGAAGTGGCGATTGAAAAGATGGCTGCCCACACTTCCCAATTCCAAGAAGAAACACGAAGCAATAATAGGAACACCACAGCTGCAATTAAAAATTTGGAGGTTCAAATGGGGAAAACTATGCAACAAGTAGCGATGCAAGCACAAGGCAATCAGAAAAACCAGGAGAATGTGAATGCTGTCACAACAAGGAGTGAAAGTTGGTGAGGTAAAAGTTGGTGATGAACTTATAGAAGTGGATTTAGAAATGAGAGAGAACAAGAAAAAAAGGAAGAAGTGGCACTACCTGTGATGCCAGCTGAAGAAAAGAGTAAACATGCGATTAGGCTGTCATATCCCTCGCGAGTGGAAAAGAAGGACACAAAAGAGAAAGAGTTCGATAAATTTGTCAAATTGTTCAAGAAGCTAGAGATCAACATACCTTTATTTGAAGCACTCGAGAAAACGCCTTTGTACCAAAAATTCATGAAGGAGATCCTATCAAAAAAAGAGGCCAACAAATGATGAACAGGTACCCGTTGATGAGAAGTTGTGTGCAATCGCACCCGAGAGAAAAATACATGTCAAGCAGAAGGATCCTGGATCAGTGGCCATACCATGCACCATAAAAGATAGAACTTTCAAAAGGGTTCTAATTGATTCTGGCTCTAGTGTGAGTTTAATGCCATTATCAATCTTCAAGAGGCTTGGTATTGAAAAGATAAGCGGGAGTGGAACAAAATTAAAATTTGCTGATCACACCATCAAGAAGTCATATGGGATAGCTGAAGCTGTGTTGGTCGAGATTGAAAATTTTGCTTTTCCAGTGGATTTGCAGATCACGGACATACCTGAAGATGAAGAGACCCCGATCATTCTTGGTCGACCTTTTCTGTTGACTAGAAGGTGCAAATTTGATATCGAGACAGGTCATCTAACTTTAAAATATTTTGATGAAGAGATAGACATGAAGGTGTTTAAAGTCAAGAAACAAGGTGAAGTTGAAAAGAATAAACTTTCAGTTGGTATGGTCAAAGTAGAGGGAGAGAGCAAAATTTCAAAATTAATCCCTGAAGAAGTCTCAGGCAGAATCTCTCAGGTGGCATCAATTAAAATTCCAAAGTTCACCAAGCCAAGCAGGGAAAGAAGAAGGTAGACAAAGGTGAGAAGATGAAAGTTGGAAGTAACGTGAATCACGCAGTGGCTAGTGCTTTTGATGGGGTTGAATTTTGGGTTGCGGAAAGTACAAGCAACAAGGTGTGGAAGATAAAGTACCCCCATAAGGGGATGATTCGTTGAGCCATGCGACGTTAAAGGAAGCGCTGTGTGGGAGGCAACCCACATTTTTCATAACTTAGCTTTTCTTTTTTCTTGTTTTGTTTGCAGGTAATAAAAAGGGATCTTATTTTGCGAAAGCCAGGAGGTAGCAACTGGTGCTGCATCACCCTTTGTGAGTCACTTCTCTCGAGTTTGGTCTGAAACATTGAGGTCAATGTTTAGTTCAAGTTTGGGGGAGGTTTTATTGCTTTGTTTTGTTTTATTGCTTTGTTTGATTATTTTTTGTTAAGTTGATGTTAAATGCTATGTAATAACACTAGTAGAAATTCTCCCAAAAATTTTCTGAATTTTGACCGAAAATTTTGTTTTGTTTTACACAAGAGCTTGTATTTCAATAAGGTCGAGAATGATATCGTGTGAGATGCAGGGATGATTGTTTGAAGGTAGGAAATTAGGAATAATGTGACATTGATACGATTCCAATTTGTAGATTCGTACTATAGTGATTAAAGTCTGCGAAGTACTCCTTGAATAGTTTATCTATACAGTCTGGCATAATTCAGATTCACATGCAGGTATGATTGGTTGAGAAGCAAATAAAAATGGCATTAAATGATGAAAAGAAGGTAAAAGGTAACCGGCCCGCTAAGTTGGGTAGCCCTCACCAGGTTATTCAGCCAAAAGGGGGTTGATCCCTAAACATCGTCCGGATAAAGGACAATAAATAACCAAAAGGTTTGAAAATTTCATCGGTATTAAAAAGTGGCAAATGCTGCTCGTTTGGTGCCCTAATAAGTGAAGTTCTTGGCTAGTCATGTGCATGTGATGATTATCATAATTCTCAGTGCCTTAATCTGATTGTGCGAATGAAAGAGGAGGAAAATCGGAAAGAGAACACTTAAGTGCGAAGCATAGTTGGAGAGGTATTTTCGTGTCATATGAATGCCGAGCGCACTACTTTCTCAGCAATGAGAACTGAGCTCTTGCATATGAGTACCGATCTGCTTTGATTTTCATCAGTTCTGATAATCGTCGCTTGAGGTCAAGCAACAGTTTAAGTAAGGGGGAGTTTGATCAGTGGTTTTTACACAGATATTTAGCGTTGAATTTCATTATCGTTTCTTTTATTTGTCTAGTGTTATATGTCATTTTACCATATTTTACGCTTTGTTTATGTGTTTGACCGTTTTCAGGGTCAGAAGAATAAAATAGGACAAATCGGGGCAAAAGAAGTGCAAAAACAAGAAGATTAGAGGCTACATAGAAATCAACACGGCCCAAGTCGAAAATCCACTAGAAAGTGCCGAAAAACCATATTCAGTTAATCAACATGGGCACCCGTGTTAATCAACACCGCCCGTGTTGAAAAGCTAGTGGAAAGTGCAAAACAGCCAAAGTCAGTGAATCAACACTGGCACGCGCGTGAAACAACACTGCCCGTGTTGATTGACCTGGAAGCAAATCTTTTATTCAAGAGATCAACACAAGCACCCGTGTTAATCAGCACGGCCCGTGTTGATGGACGCGTGTGGAAAATTCACTTTTGGATTTTTGGACCTTTTCTTTGTCATGAAGGGTACTTTGGAATTTTTCTAAGACTTGGATGAAGATGAGACTATTAGAAGGAATTTTGGAGAAAATAAAAAGGACTTTTGAAAGGTACGAGAAAAATATTACAGAGGAGAAAACATAGCTACTAGGAGGATTTCGGAGACGGCGAGATTCAAGGGCAGCCACCATTGAAGATCAACGTCATCGTTATTCTTTGTAATGTTTAATCTCTATCTAATGTTTTCTTCAAATACTACGAGAGGCTAAACCCCCCAATGCTAGGGGGGTTTAGCCTCTCATAGTATTCAAAGAAAACATAGCACTCGGGGGGATGTTTAGTCTATGTAATTTCAGTTGTTGGTATTACTTTTTCATTTTAAGTTGAATAATAAAAAGTACTATGATGTTTCAAGTTGTTTTAAATGAATAAAGATGATCAGTTGTTTGAGTTGAATAATTATGAATTTCCGCTGCGTATTAAAAAAATATTGTTTTGTTTTAAAAACTGATGCATGTGGTTATGTGATCCTCAGAAATTAAAGTGTTATGTATCTGATTATGTGTTGCTTTTTATGAAGTAAATGTGCAATCTCATGTTTCGTTGAAAATTAGAAACTCTGATTTTATATAATTCCTTGACCTGAAATGGGGTGTTACATATCATAGCAGGTCGGCCCTACCGGCCAGTGTCGTCTAATGTTTCTTATTCCTCTGTACGCGATAAGTGTGTGAAAAATTATCGGTATTTGTTGTGTTTCTGATATGTTATCTGTAGGAATTAAGTTAAAGCTAAGTGGGGGAGAAGCTTTTCTTCTCGGATGTGTTTGGTTGTGAGATGTTAGTTCTGTATGCTGCCGATGGCTACAGTGTAAGTGTTATTGAAGCTTTGTTGTTTCTCGAATTCGAAGGTAACATATATTTAAGATTCTGGTTGTTTAACAAGTTGGGGTGTCTTAGGAAAAGGATAATTGTTATAAGATGGAATTTAGAAAGTTGCGATGTGTCAGCGTTGCTGGTGGACTGCGAAGTTGTAGGTTGAGTATCCTTGCGTAGGATGTCAATGTTGGATCAGTGATTTAGTGATGGAATATTGTAGGAATTGCTGTGGGATTATTGGCAAGTTATTGAAAAAGTTGTAGAGGTTATTGTAGTTGCTGGACTCTTTTGAATCGTGAGTCATAGTTGGAAATGCGAAGAGTATGATTTCAAGAATAAGAAGTGTTGGTAATGGTGTGACGGAATTTTGTTTGATGTTATCATCAGAGATATGATAGTATATAGCTGTAAGACATCGGTGTTAGCATGTTCAGATGGTTTTTGAAGGTTATTGAATTATGATGCTTTTGGTGACGTGAGTACAAGTTTTATAGGAACACTATAGTTGTTAGTAACGATTGTTTATAATCCATTATGGTTGTCGGATATCTATTGACAAATTAAGGACTTGATCACCCTTAATCTCTTGTTGATAGTAGAAGGAATCGTATTGGATGGTATACAATTGTCTTGCTATTTTAATGGTGAGTAGAGCGATGAATGTTGTATCGATGAGATTGTCAAGACAATGATGTGATGAATGTTGAAGGAAGTTGGAGTCTAAATTTAGAATTATAAATTGTTTAGTTGATGGAGGTTTGAATGAGCACTACGACTTAAGATGGATAATCAGAGTTACGCAGTTGAAGCGTGATGTGCCGGAGTGTTGTGGTTCTCGTAAATTTTGTGGATTCCATAAAGATGTTAATATGGTTTTTGGTTGATAGTGCATTGTGCGCATATTCGTTGAGTTAAGATGGTAAGTTGATGTTATAGTGATTATATTTTCGTTGTCATGATGTTGTTATTAGTTAACGTAAGTAAGGAATAATACTCCATAGCATGAAGAAGTTAGTTTGGTCGGCTATGTTGATGTCACTATAAGGGTGAAACGACAAAATAAATAGAGTTGTTGGTGTTTGTTGATAATTGACATGTAAAATTATAGGAATGAAGTTGTGTATGTGATTGGTGTTCAGAACATCGTTAAGGATGATGGGATGTTGAATATTCCAGGATAAGTGTAATATGGTTGTTACTACCTTAAAAGTCAATATGCCAAGGTATTATGGAAATGGTTGATGAGTTGTTAACGATTATGTTGCAAGGATGTCGAATGATTGACAAGTTGTATTGGATTGAAATCATGTTGCATTGTTATTATATCGGGAGGTATTAGTCGGAGTGTTGCCAATGCAATTGAGAATCAGAGAGTTGAAGGCGAAGTTGAGAATGGTTGGGTCAGATAAATTTTCGAGGATGAAAATATCCAAAGTGGGGGAGAGTTGTAACGCCCCAAATTTAATTAATTATTTAATTAAATTAATCAAGGATTTATTTATTGCATTTAGTCGAAATTGGATTTGTCGGTATGATTCTAAGAGGCGTAATTTGATTGATATGTCGATCGGAGCTATTAAGTTAAAGTCAGATTGTTAGTCAGTTTAATCGGAGGAATAATATTAAAGATAATATTATTTTGTTATTGGACTATTTTATTATTTAATTGAATTGGGTTGGATTGTTGTGTAGAGTTAGCAATGTGGGGGTGCAATGAGTTGGCCTAATAATATAATGTGGAATTATATTATTATTTGGTTAATTGGAAATAAGAAATAATAGTGTTATCAGATTGAAAATATTAGGTTTTGGTCTTGAATAGAAATAAGGGTTTTGGGAAAAACATAAGGATGATACGTGAGTTGCTGAGGAGATGGAACAAAGTGGCAAAAGAGGCACAAAGTTTGGAGGAAGATGATACGAGATGTGCTTTACCTTGAACCAGAAATCGGGATTCGATCGGAAAATTTACCCGATCGAAAAACTGAAAGGTAAGGGTGTGGTTCGAATTTTATAACCGCGAGTAAGATGGTTGTTATGTGGGATTAGAATTATATTTTTGTACTGTTTGTGTTGAAATTGTGATATTTGATTTTTATGAATTGGCTATTGTTGATGATACCGATCGATTGAAAATTTACGTTTTGCAGTTGATATGATGACGCCTGGGTTTTAATTGTTAGCATAGTGTCGACACTATCGAAAAATATTCGACTTACATAATACAATGAAGTTGCCATCTAACTTTATTTATTCCTAATGAGGAAAGGGAAAATATAGATAAAACCCAAGAAATGAAAATGTGAAACAGAATGGTCTTCGAGACCAAGAGATGCAGGTTCGGGAGTCATTTATGCAAGGGGAAGGTATTAGTACCCCTCACATCCATCGTACTCGATGGGACCCGTTTAGTTCTTAGTGTGTTTATGTGTTTAAAAAATAAATTTTCAAGCTTCTAATTATTATGTGCAAAAAGAGAAATGAAAAGAGAAACATGTTTTAATTTTTTGAAAGTGTGCTCGCCAAGATGTTAGAATCTCGTGCCTACGTATTCCCCAAGTGCGATGGGAAAGTCAGAGCTTACGTAGTTCTCAGTTGCGAGAACATTTGTTGGTTGGTTAATTTTATTTATGCAAATAGGAGCTTAATCGAGCGTGGACGATAAGACATCACTAATGCAATTTGCGTGTGAGCAAAAGAAGATCACGTGTGAGCGATGTTTAGAAAAGGACTTGCACGTGAGCGAGGTTTGATGAGTTGTATTAATTTTAAGTGGGTGAAAAGTACCGAACCATAGGATTAACGTCTTACAATTCAAATACTAGAAACCAAAGGAGCTAATGCTCAGACGAGTCGTCTATCACCCAAAAAGGTTTTCTTATGAAAAAAGTAAGGTGAAACAAAGTTCATGTTGTTTAGGAGTCTCTAAACGATTGGTCTAGCGTCCAACGACTTAAAGACTATGATTTTATTTGGCACAAGTTTTTAAACAATTGGCCTAGCGTCCAAGGATTTAAAAACTTGGGTTTTATTGTGAAAGCGTTTTGAAAAAATCACTCAACATTGTGAAAGCTTTTTTAACCAAGTATATGGACTTAATTAATCTCGTGAGGATAGGTGCTCATACCCCCAACTATGAAACCCTTTGCATGAGAACTTGGTATATGGACCAAGTCGCGAGAATGGAAATGAGGCGATTGCAAATAATTATATACAAGCATGAAATAAAGCAAGTAAATGAATTAAAAGCCCATACAAGGTGGCTTGCACAAATGATAAGATAAATTTATATTGTGTAGGTGCATGCACGAAATAAATTTAATCGGCTAATTAAACAAAATTTAATCAAGCAATTATTTTAATAAAATTAATTAGATGTACTAATCAATTTTAAATAACCTAATTAGATGATTAAATAATGTTAACTAATCAATCAAAGTGTCATTGTAAACCCAAGAGAAAGCGTGGTTTCTGCACAAATGTGTAGTCGCTGCGACGCTTCTAAGCTTTATCGACTCTAGGTAGTGAAAATGGCTCGCATGAGTATTAGTTTGAAATGTTTGATTTGTGCATGCGATGAATAATTAAATGATAAAGCGATAAAATTATTTGCTAACTATTGCATCTCATGGGAGTGGGGACGAAAAAACCAAATTACAAGTTCACATAAATAATTAAGAAATGATACAAATTTAAACAATTAATTAAATGAATTATTAACTAAAATTAATAGTGAAACTTGATCAATTAAAAAAAAGTTAGAATTTAATTGAAATGATTAATTATTTGACACAAAACTTAATTAACTAGAAAAAAACGAGTTTGAAAAAAAGAAAAGAAAAATGGGGTGTGCAATATGAAAGAGCATTGGGCTTTAGGTCAAAAGCCCAATAGCAATAATAAGTGAGGATTTCAAAACCTCAGGGACACTAAGAAAACCTGGCCTCCGGATATCCATTGAATCTATCAACCCTTTATTAATCAAAACCTAATTGCCTTGGAAAAATATATTGATATTTAATTTATAAAAAAAAACAAGTTATGAAGTCTCTTTCTCTCACGCTTATTACTCTCATCAGTTTCTCACGTGTTTTGCCTCTCTCACTACTCTGTTCTACGCATCCTCTTTGTTTCACTCTTACTTACACGAATTTATTTCGACGTTATTCCATGGCCTCATCAATCTCTCAGAAAAAAAGAGTAAAAAACAAAACGTGTTCCAGATGATTACGAGTTGCAAGATTTCATGAAAAAGATTGAAAACAAAAATTAATGGAAACAAGATACAAATTTGAAGAAAAAGGTACGCTGTTCAGTTTCTCTGATTCTTCATCTATGGTTGCTTCCGATTTCGAGATCTGTGCGAGTCTCTTACACGTTTCTGGATGTTGTGTTGGTTTTCTGCACGTTTGCTTTGTTCTGCTTTCGATTTGGGCTTTGTTGCGTTCTTCTGCTTCTGAGTGAGTTTTCGTCTTCCTGAGCTTCGGATCTGTTCTTCGATTTTCTGAAAATCTGTCTGCTGGGTTGCGTTTGGTTTTGAAGTTTGAAGAAGGTTGTTGTTGTGAGATAAGGTTGGAGGGATGGTTGGAACGGTTGATGGAGTGTGTATTTTCGGTTCTATAAGGAGATTGAAGGTAAATATGGTTGGAATGATGAGGTTTGGATGAAGAGGTTGGAGTTATGGAAAGTTGAAGGTAAATGGCGTGAGTGAATGTTTGGCTATGGAGATAACAATTTGGTTTTGGAGATGAACTGGTTAAGGGCTGTTTGGTTGTTTGTGGGTGTGTTGGAGCGAATTGAATTTGTGAGGGAGTGAACGAGTCTACTGGGTGGTGGCAGATTTGGTTATGTGGGTGAAGAGTGTGTAATGCTACTTCCACTGCTTGTTCCCTTGAGTGAGAGGATGAATGTGTTATTTTATAGGAAATGAGGTGAGCGTAAAAAGAATATTTGGAAAAAAAACTCAGTTAGTACAAGATGGAAGACAAAAAAATGGAGAGTGGAGGGAGCAATCCGTGAATTGTGGGATGGAGGAGGTGAGTGGAATGGTGCAAGATGTTCTAATGTTTATGTTTATTTTAACTTTTCTGCAAATAGTACAAGCGGTGCTGGTGAAAATTGGGAGTGGAAGAGTAGTAGAATGGTTTGAAAGTTTGTACAATTTCTGTGAGTGGAGAGGAAGAAACCGAAGGAGAGTGGGAGGCTCTGCTAGCTGTAATATTGGTTTTTGGTTTTGTTTGTTATAAAAAAAGTACTAACTAAGAGATATATAGAAAAAAACATTATTTGAAACATCTAATTATTAAAAATAAATACACTAATTAAGAAAAATTAAATACTTATCAAAATAGGAATTTCAATCAATAATTAAATTGGGTAAGAATACTAACATATATATATATATATATACACAATTATTTGACATTATAGAAGTTCTAGCCATTAGAAGTACAGTCCATCAGAAGTTCTGGCCGTCAGAAGTTCTGGCCATCAGAAGTTCTGGCCATCCGTAGTTCGGACCCTCAGATGTTCTGGCCATCAGAAGTTCTGGCCGTCATAAGTTATGGCCATCAGATGTTCTACCCATCAGAAGTTCTGACCATCAGAAGTTCTAAGTGTCAGAAGTTCTGGCCATCTGAAGTTTTGGCCGTCAAAAGTTCTGGCCATCAGAAGTTCTGGCCATCAGAAGTTCTAACCATCAGAATTCTAACCATCAGAAGTTCTGGCCATCAAAAGTTATGACCGTTAGAAGTTCTGGCCATCAGAAGTTCTAGCCATCAGAAGTTTTGGCCATTAGAAGTTTTGGCCATCAGAAGTTCTAACAATTAGAAGTTCTAGCCATCAAAAGTTCTGGCGATCAGAATTTCTGGCCATCAGAAGTTCTGGCCATAAGAAGTTCTAGCCATCAGAAGTTCAGGCCAACAGATGTTCTGGCCATCAGAAGCAACAGAACTTCTGACCGTTAGGCAAAAATTGAAAAAAATAAACAATGCAAAGACAAATGTGCAAAAATTTTAAAAAAATTGCAAGTATGAAGAAGACTACTTTAATGGAAAATATATTCAATTACAAATTAACAATGCAAAGTGAAAATGCTAACTAAAATTCAAAGACATTATAAACATGCAAATATTAGTAAAATGCAAGAGATTAACATAAGTATTAACTAAAGATGTGAAGCCAAATGTAAAAATTGATTACTAATGCGAGATGCGAATAAGACAATGTAAAGTGATGCAAATGAATCATATGAAAAATTCAGGGTGAAATTTAGGGTGTGACAGCTGCCCCTATTTAATCATGTTTTAGCCTGATAACATGGATCAATGGCTGAAAGTTGTTAAATAGAAAAAAAAACCTGAATTTCATCCCGATGCAATGCGATAAAATGATGTTCCGTGAATGTATGGATTTTACTGGGGAAATGAATATTGAGAGTAAACTATGTGGGAATTAAGATAAATTGGAAAAGAACTATCATCAATGCATGGGTTAATGAAAAAGATACAGCATCCTCAATCAGTGGATTGAGTTCAAGAAAAACAAGGAATAAAGACCAACATTAATCAATGGATTAATGAAGGTGAACAAAAAAGAACTAACATCAATACATGGACTAATGAAAGTAAACAATAAGAACTAACATCAACGCGTGGGTTAATGAAAGTAAACAGCAAGAGCTAACATCAACACATGGCTTAATTAAAGCAAACAACAAGAACTAATCATCAATGCATGGGTTAATGAAAGTAAGCACAAATACTTCCAATCAATGGATTGACAAAAATAAAGACTGACACCAATACGTGGATTGACGAAAGTCAAAACAAAAACTTTCAATCAGTGGATTGACAAAAATAAAGATTGACACCATTACATGGATCAATGAAAACCAACCAAAAATAACTAACATTAACACGTGGGTTAATGAAATCAAAACAACATGAACTTAACATCAACACGTGGTTTAATGAAAGCAAACAACGAGAACTAACATCAACACGTGGGTTTATGAAAGTAAACAACAAAAACTAACATCAACGCGTGGGTTAATAAAAGTAAACAACAAGAGCTAACATCAACGCGTGGGTTAATGAAAGTAAACACAAAGACTTTTCAATCAATGGATTGACAAAAATAAAGATTGACACCAATGCGTGGATTAACGAAAGTCGACACATCATCCTCAACCAATGGATTGAGCTCAAAAAACAAGAAATGAAGCCAAAATTAATCAGTGGACTAATGAAGGTGGGCAACTAACTAACATTAATACGTGGATTAATGAAGGTAAACACAAGGACTTTCAATCAGTGGACTGACAAAGATAAAGACTAACACCAATGCGTGGATTAGTGAAAGCTAACACGAGAGCTAACATCAACACGTGGGTAAATTGAAGCAGACAACAAGAACTTAACATCAACGTGTGGGTTAATGAAAGTCAACGCGATATTTCAACCAATGGGTTAAGTTTGAAAAGTAAGAAAGAAAACTATTATCAACTAGTAGGTTTCTCTGAATTAACTGGAAAATAAATGATGACCTTCAACCAGTGGGTTGACAAGAAGTGAACGGTTATCCTCAACCAGTGGGTTGATCCAAACTAACAAGGAAATAATGATAAAATCCAACCAGTGGGTTGACAAAGGGGTGACATGATGATGAATTCAATCAGTAGATTGACATACATGAAGTGATGCATATGATGAGTGATCAATGTAGAAAATGGTTTTTTGGACATGGCCAAAGGGAATTGGATATTTGTATGATAGAGCTTGGTTTTCAATGGAAAATACCGAGCGAAGTATGAGTTTATTTATGTAATAGGTGGATGCCCCATGAATGATATGTGTGATTTAATGCATGATTAATGAATGCATGCATGCATGTATGATTGAGGAAAATGATTTGAATGTTTGAGCAACTGCTCCGGTTGAGAGTCATAGGCAAGACGAAATGAGAAAGAACTCTGAAGGTGGTCCTTTGGCAGGATATTGCAAGCATGACTTCCCGACACTTCTTGTGAGATCAGAAATTGTTGATGATTTGAATTGATTTTACTTGTGAGCATCTTTGAAGATGGATAGGTCTTGGCCTTGAGTGCCCCAGAATGCTGAGTTCTCAAAGATGTTTGGGTCAATAAGGATTATTGATCTTTGAAGATGACATGCCCCAATGTTTGGAACTCTAAATATGGAATACCTTTGATTGTGATCAACTCTTGAAGAGATGGCTTGTCCCTGGTGAGATAAATTTGCAGATGATGAATGTTCTTCAACTGCTGAAATTCTCTTGATGTGAAGTGCTAAACTTGCAGATGAAATTGTTTTCTTACAATGGTAATTTTAATGAGTATGCAAACTTTTGTAAGTAAATCATTTATTGAAATGAAATTGCAGTAAACAAATGGATAAATCCTGATGAGGATGCAATAGAAATTTTAAAATTCAAGATGTGAAAAAACAATGTGATAACGTGGTATCAACACAGATGAATTTAGCAAACACTGAGGAGCCAGGTTAACACAACTTTGTTGTAATATGCTTTTAAAAGAAACCTTGCTTCAATTAGTTATTTTGAATGTTGTAACGTGGCATGGTTCATGGTTTATGAAACAAATGATAAAAGGCTCAAATTTTGATTTATACCGAACCCATTCTTCGTGAAGTTCTACAATTCCTATGTTCAGTTACTTGATTGATTAAACTTCCAAGAGGAATTGAAAATGACGACCTCATGGCTTGAGAACCAATACTCTTTGAGGTGGCAGTCACCTATTCTTCTTTGGAAGTCACACAAGCTTGTTCTTTCTTTTAATATGTTGAGATCTTTGGTGATCTTTCTTTTCTGTATTCTTTTTTTTTGGTTCGTCACTTTTGTATTTCAATAACTTGTGTGACAATTGTTTGATCGATGTGAGAATTTGATGGTTGTGACTACCATATTGATGGTTATTTGAGAAACACTCATTGTAAGCTTTGAATTCTTCACTTCCTAGATATTTTGTACCATAAGTGGATGTGGTTGAACCTTTGTGAAGGTATTTGGAGTGATCCATGATGACACGATTCTCTTGGAAATCGAATGCACTGATTGCTTTAACTAAACAACTACCCTTCCCCGGGTTAAGATTAAGGGTTTTAACTGTTTGCAGAAAGAAACTCCTACTTCTAGGCTCGAAGGGGTTAATGAGGAATTATCTTCCTTATATCTCCACTGTTTAGGGATTTGAATCAATGCCTGTACATCATCAGCAAAGTCTTATTTGAAAGCATACTTTTGCAAATTGGGTATTCGTTCATCATCATCCTCCCTCCAATGTTTGCTTAAACAAAAAGAAAGTGAGGTGGAAGAAGTATTGTTTTTTCTGATTTTTAGTGGTAGCAAGAAAGTAAAAACAAGAAAATAACATGATTAATTCAAAATATGCAATGGTCATTTCTTTAAAATTACGATAAAATATAACAAAGTTCAAATGCAAACTAACAAACTACAAACAAGATAATCGCAACATGAAATAATAAAAGGCCTAGTGAATACCAACAGCAAGGATGAGTTTTCCCATCTGATAACTGGCTTTAGGAGAGTCCCTTGTGTCTTGGCACTGCTTAGGGCAAGGTATTGGCGATCACTTAAGGGAAGTCCGCAAAAGTGAGTACTTTCTTATCAATCAGATCTTGAACTTTTTCCTTCAAAACCTTGCAGTCTTCAATTGAATGACGTGCTACGCCACTGTGAAAAACACACTTGATATTTGGGTTGTACCCTGCAGGAAAATTTGATGTCTTAGGCTGAGTAAGTCTGGGCTCTATTGCCTTTGAATTGAACAAGTATGGCCACAATTGAGAGTAGGTCATTGGAATTGGATCAATGCGGAGAGCCTCATTCTGCTGGTAGCGGGGGACTCTATTCTGATTCTACTGCTGATTCTGATTCTGAGGAGCATTTCGCTGAGCATTCCGCGGATAACTTGGCCTAGCATTCTGCTTAGCAATATGGGGAGCATTCTGAGGAGGAGCCACCCATGGCTGCTGGTATGGAGGCATATCAAAGTTGGGTTGCTGATATTGAGCAGCTGCAACATACGAGTATGGATAGTATGGAATGAATGGTGGTTATTGAGCAACTGTAGATTGGTAAGGTTGTGGTGTCTGAGATCCACTTCCACCAGTTACAACAGCATTGGTTTAACCCTACTTTTTCTTCTGGAAGATTCCAGGGAATTTCTTAGCATTGTTGTTAGATGATCCAACAGTATTGACAATTTTGCCATTCTTCAAACCTTGTTCAATTCGCTCACCAATGGTAACCAAATCAGCAAAACTAGAAGATATACTTCCAACCATTTTCTCATAAAAGATTGGCTGTAAAGTGTCCATGAACATGCCTGTGAGTTCCTTTTTGCCTAAAGGAGGATAAACTTGAGATGCTAGCTCTCTCCAACGTTGAGCATACTCCCTAAATGTTTCCTAGTCTTTCATAGTCATAGCTTGCAACTGTCTACGGTCAGGGGACATATCCAAGTTGAACTTGTATTGTTATAGGAATGCTTCAACCAAGTCCCTTGTAGAGTTAATATCTTCTCTCTTCAGGATCATATACAACTTTAGAGAAGCTCCAGTCAGACTATCCTGGAAGCAATGAATAAGCAACTTATGATTCTTTTATGAGCAGCCATTTTGCGGAAGTACATGGCCAGATGATCTTTTGGACAAGTAAGTCCCTTATACTTCTCGAATTGAGGGACTTTGAACTTTGCAGGCATAGTCAAGTCAGAAACCTAACAGAGATTTAAGGTGTCAAAGCAAAAAATGTCATTTCCTTCCACAACCTTCAATATCTTCTCAATAGCATTGTACTTCTATTTCACTTCTTTAACTTCATCATTCTACACTTGATCGCCATTTTGGGAGCCATCAGCCTGGTATGTGAAGTTATTTCCAAAGGGAACTTGAGGTATGGTATGGATGATTGGTTATTGTTCGGTGACCACAGGCATCTGAACAGTCTGTTGAGTGGATTGGCCCACTCCATGATTAATTTCATATTGTGGAGTATAATTGTGCGGTAGACCAGATTCTGGCCAGGTGGTAGCCACATTCTGAGTTTCTGGTGGTTCCACAACAATAGTATCAACTTCAAAGATGACATTCCTTTGAAGTGGATCAATTTTGGCCATAATCACTTGCAGCATTTTTGTGAGCTTCGTCATTCCAAACTTCAAATCATCAATCTCCACCTTGAATTCGCCACTGTGTTGTTCTAGATTCTCCATTCTTAACTTGACAACAACTCTAGTTTCGTAGCAGTGTCGGGGAATCAGCTTCCTTTGTTAACTGAATAAATGGAAACAAGGCAATGAGTATCTGGATGGTAAAATGCACGCATGATGCTGTAATGCAGATGCATATAGTTTTTGATTTTGATGTGTAATAATGATGTTCATGGGATGAAATGTCACATGTGGAATGAAATGCAACATAATGATAGAAACATGTACATAAAGATATGAGTTAAGAAGGATATGCGTAAATGGATAACGAAACCACCTATTTAGGTAAGCTCCTTATGATTGGATTGCTCTAAGTTTTATACCCAATAACCCTATACACAGGATTTTGCTAGGTTTTTTTTGCTAAATGTTTCTTGGAGTCTCAGATCCCCTTTTGAAAAACATTATCATCACGCGAACAACCTATGTGGTGATAACATTTCTAAAAGTATACTCCAAGAAACGGCTCTTAACGGGATACTCAAAATATTTCATTTGAGTGATCGATCTAGGTTTAGATATCCTAAAACTTAGAGTTATAGGCCCTTTGTCTAGAAATTGTCGTCCCGCACTAGCGTGCGGTGCAACAACTTCCTTAAAAAGACCAACTATAAGGGGAAGTATTCACGTCGATCCAAGAGACACGAATGTCTAATGGACCTAAGCTACACAGCCACTCTAACTTAATGTTATCTAGAAGCCTGGGTATTGGGCTTATCTATGAATTAATGATCCCATTCAGAACTCCCACACAATGAATATATCAATAGGATAATAAACAAAGCATAAATAAATAAATGACGGAAACATAAATATAAGAAAGAAAGCAAAGTAAAATAATAAACACAAGAACATGCAAAAAATTAAACTAGGGTTGACTCGCTTGAGAAAATTCTCTCTAGTGCAGTCGCCAAACTGTCGATGCTATCGAAAAATATTCGACTTACATAATACAATGAAGTTGCCATCTAACTTTATTTATTCCTAATGAGGAAAGGGAAAATATATATAAAACCCAAGATATGAAAATGTGAAATAAAATGGTCTTCGAGACCAAGAGATGCAGGTTTGGGAGTCGGTTATGCAAGGGGAAGGTATTAGCACCCCTCACATCCATCGTACTCGATGGGACCCGTTTAGTTCTAAGTTTGTTTGTGTGTTTAAAAGGTAAATTTTCAATCTTCTAATTATTATGCGGGAAAAGAGAAAGATGTTTTAATTTTTTGAAAGTGTTCTCTCCAAGATGTTAGAATCTCGTGCCTACGTGTTCCCCAAGTGCGATGGAAAAGTCAGAGCATACATAGTTCTCAGTTGCAAGAACATTTGTTGGTTAGTTAATTTTATTTATGAAAATAGGAGCTTAATCGTACATGGACTATAAGACATCACTAGTGCAATTTACGTGTGAGCGATGTTTGGAAAAGGACTTGCACGTGGGCAAGGTTTGATTAGTTGTATTTATTTTAAGTGGGTGAAAATTATCGAACAATAGGACTAACGTCTTACGATTCAAATACTAGAAACCAGTGGAGCTAATGCTCAGACGAGTCGTCTATCACCCAAAAAGGTTTTCTTATGAAAAAAGTGAGGTGAAACAAAGTTCACGTTGTTTAGGAGTCTTTAAACAATTGGTCTAGCGTCCAACGACTTAAACACTATGAGTTTATTTGGCACAAGTTTTAAAACAATTGGCCTAGCGTCCAATGATTTAAAAACTTGGGTTTTATTGTGAAAGCGTTTTGAAAAAATCACTCGACGTTGGATCGAGGTTTGGAACGTTATTATGATAGTGGTGAATGAGAGAAGATTTGATTTGGGTCATGATTAACCAAGTATATGGACTAAATTAATCTCATGAGAATAGATGATCCTACCCCCAACTATGAAACCCTTTGCATGAGAACTTGGTATATGGACCAAGGCGCGAGAATGGAAATGAGGCAATTGCGAATAATTATATATAAGCATGAACCTCAGGGAAAGAGCGTTGGGCTTTAGGTCAAAATCCCAATAGCAATGATAAGTGAGGATTTCAAAACCTCAGGGACACACTAAGGAAACCTGGCCGCCGGATATGCATTGATTCTATCAACCCTTTATTAATCAACACCTAATTGCCTTAGAAAAATATTTTTTATATTTAATTTATAAAAAAAAACAAGTTATGAAGTCTCTTTCTCTCACGCTTATTACTCTCATCAGTTTCTCTTGCGTTTTAACTCTCTCACTACTCCGTTCTACGCATCCTCTGTGTTTCCCTCTTACTTACACGAATTTCCTTCAATGTTATTCCATGGTTTCATCAATCTCTCAGAAATAAAGAGTAAAAAAACAAAACCTTAATCCCTTATCCCCAAATATATGTGTTTCAGATAATTATGAGTTGCAAGATTTCATGAAAATGATTGAAAACAAAAATTAATGGAAACAAGATACAAATTTGAATAAAAAGGTACGTTGTTCAGTTTCTCTGATTCTTCGTCTATGGTTGCTTCCGATTTCAAGATCTGTGTGAGTCTCTTACACGTTTCTGGATGTTGTGTTGGTTTTCTTCGCGTTTGCTTTGTCCTGCTTTCGATTTGGGATTTGTTGTGTTCTTCTGCTTCTGAGTGAGTTTTCGTCTTCCTGAGCTTCAAATCTGTTCTTCGATTTTCTGAGAATCTGTCTGCTGGTTAGCGTTTGGTTTTGAAGTTTGAAGAAGGTTGTTATTGTGAGATAAGGTTGGAGGGATGGTTGGAACGGTTGATGGAGTGTGTATTTTCGGTTCTGTAAGGAGATCGAAGGTAAGTATGGTTGGAATGATGAGGTTTGGATGAAGAGGTTGGAGTTATGAAAAGTTGAAGGTAAATGGCGTGATTGAATGTTTGGCTATGGAGATAACGATTTGGTTTTTGAGTATGAACTAGTTAAGGGCAGTTTCGTCGTTTATGGGTGTGTTGGAGTGGATTGAATTTGTGAGGTACTAAACGAGTCTACTGGGTGGTGGCTGATTTGGTTATGTGGGAGAAGAGTGTGTAATGTTACTTTCCACTGCTTGTCCCCTTGAATGAGAGGATGAAGGTATTGTTTTATCAGAAATGAGGTGAGGGTAAAAAGAATATTTGAAAAAAAACTCAGTTAGTAAAAGATGGAAGACAGAAAAATGGAGAGTGGAAGGAGCAATCCGTGAATTGTGGAATGGAGGAGGTGAGTGGAATGGTGCAAGATGTACTGATGTTTATTTTTATTTTGACTTTTCTGCAAATAGTACAAGAGGTGGTGGTGAGAATTGGGAGTGGAAGAGTAGTAGAATGATTTGAAAGTTTGTACAATTTGTGTGAGTGGAGAGGAAGAAACCGAAGGAAAGAGGGAGGCTCTGCTAGCTGTAATATTGGTTTTTGGTTTTGTTTGTTATAAAAAATGTACTAACTACGAGATATAAAGAAAAAAAACTTATTTGAAAGATCTAATTATTAAAAATAAAAACACTAATTAACCAAAATTAAATACTAATCAAAATATGAATTTCAATCAATAATTAAATTGGACATATATATATATATATATATATATATATATATATATATATAAACAATTGAAAGTTATTAAAATAATAAGCATTATTCTACATATAAAACAATTATTTGACATTACAGAACTTCTGGCCATCAAAAGTTCTGGCCGTCAGAAGTTCATGTCATCAGAAGTTCTAGCCGTCAAACGTTTTGGCCATCAGAAGTTCTGGCCATCAAAAGATCTGGCCGTCAAAAGTTCTAGCCATCTGAAGTTATGGCCATCAAAAGTTCTAGTCATCAGAAGTTCTAACCATCAGAAGTTCTTGCTATCAGAAGCTCTGGCCGTCTGAAGTTCTCGACATCAGAAGTTCTAGCCTTCAGAAGTTCTGGCCATCAGAAGTTCTAACCATCAGTAGTTTTGGCTATCAGAAGTTCTGGCTATCAGAAGTTCCGGCCATCACAAGTTCTAGCCATCAAAAGTTCTGACCATCAAAAGTTCTGGCGATCAGAAGTTCTAGCCATCAGAAGTTCAGGCCATCAGATGTTCTGGCCATCAGAAGCAACAGAACTTCTGACCGTTAGGCAAAAATTGAAAAAAATAAACAATGCAAAGTCAAATGTGCAAAAATTTTAAAAAATGATGCAAGTATGACTAAGACTACTTTGATGGAAAATATATTCAATTACAAATTAACAATGCAAAATGAAAATGCTAACTAAAATTCAAAGACATTATAAAAATGAAAATATTAGTAAAACTCAAGAGATTAAAATAAGTATTAACTAAGGATGTGAAGCCAAATCTAAAAATTGATTACTAATTCAAGATGCGAATAAGACAATGTAAAGTGATGCAAATGAATCAGATGAAAAGTTCAGGATGAAATTTAGGGTGTGACAGATAGTATGATAGTATGATGAACCTATTGAAGTAATTGGTGTAGTACTTTCGAATCTGAAACTGGAAATTAGAATAAATAGGTAGAAGCATGTTAAGAAGTGCGAAGGATTTGGAGAAGCAACTGGAACGGGGGCCTCAATGTGTGGGACGGGCACCCCACGTTACAAAGCAAAGAACAAAAAAAAAGTATATGTATAAGGTTATGGGGCGGTCGCCCAAGGAGTATGGGGGCGCCCCACAACATTGCCTGTGTCATCCAGAATGTGTGTAAAAGGTTAAGTATAATTCTAATTGTGGCTAGTTTTAGTATTTGGAATTATTGAAGAAATAAAGTGTGACGGGCACCTTGGTAGAAAAAGAAAATTTATGTGTGTGTGTATATATATATGAGGAGGGATCAAATTACACTCGAAGAGTTACACCATGAGTTACACTCGCTCAAAAACATCACTTCGGATTAATATTTTTTAAAATCGACAGTTGGATTGAAACATAGTATCATATAGATCATACCTATAAAGTTTGAGACTAATCTATAATGATTTACTATGTCAATGAACTACATCAAAATTAACGTTATATGAAAGTTCATTTTGACGTTAATTTTTGGATATCTTAATCCTATAATAAACCATTACAGATTAATCTGAATCTTTATTGGTATGATCTATATGATAGTATGTTTCAATCGAACGGTTGATTTTATAAAATATTAATCCGAAGTAACGTATTTGAACAAGTGTAACTCATGGTGTAACTCTTCGGGTGTAATTTGATCCCTCCTCTCTCTCTCTCTCTCTCTCTCTCTCTCTCTCTCTATATATATATATATATATATATATATATATATATATATATATATATATATATATAACAAGGGGAGGATGTCCCATGGTGAGGGAGAGGTGTCTCACTCAGTTTTCCTTCCCTTTTCTCAGTGGTAGTATTTTACCCTATGCATTGTGTTGCAGACCAAAATTTTCCCTCCTATCTCGATTTTATCTGGCTTAGGCTTATGCTTCATCATCGCACGCATATGCATTCATACCACTGGTTCTATGGTTACGGGTTGGAGTTGACTCCCAAAGATTTTCCTTTGAGCAGAAAAGACGTCGTGCTTTCAACCAATCTAGGATATTTGAAAGCAATGAGGTTTAGCAATGAATCTTATCTTTTCTTATCTATCGGTTTTTGGGCTTGGATTTTGATTGCTGAAATGTGTGATCTCTTCCTTGATGGAACTATAGAAGTTTTGTTATATCTAATATCATTGCATCCTGATTCAAGAGACCAGTTCATCATGAGTTTAGGATTTGCTGTTGGTTCGAGATGTTATTCTGCAAAGTCTGACGCCTTAGGTTCTTCTGATTATTTAGTTCTTTCTTCAAGAAGTAAAAGGGTGGATTAGGGTTATCTGATTATTGATCAACAATTCAAGTTCTTTTTCATTTGGCTTGCTCGTCGACTTTGTTTGTTCTTATCAAGAGTTGATGTATGGCGTGTGTGAAAATACTCATCTAGAGTGCTTGTTTACAAGATTCAAGAATGTCCAAGTTTCCATATGTTTAGATTTTTCTAGTCACGTTCATCGCTCACAAGATTCAAGGCATTCGATGTAAAGTTAGAAGTTATTTTTACATGGAATTCATTTGGTTTCAAATCTTTCTCTACTTTCGATATGTTTCAATTTGCAAATTTGGTTATGATCCCATTAATTTTAAGTGGAATCTATCATTCAATTCTTAAAGAATCATGAAGGTTTTGAATCAAGAACTTTAATTGTGGAATTTAGAGTTTTGATTTTGATTCAATTGGCAAAGACCTCCAAAATTCTACATGAATAAATAAGCACAAAAGCTTAATGGCCAAAAACTTCAAGTTAGCTTTACAAGGGAATTCAAGTACTTCTAAAATCTAAGTCCTTAAGCCATATTTGCATCAAGAAGGGTTTAATTCCCAAATTTCACATACCAGAGAATTAAAGATTTAAAATACAGCAACCATGTTACCACTCGTTTGGTTCAAGGCTGCGGATTGGGGTTATGGATTGAATTGGAATTGGAATTGAATGCATATTCTAATCAACACTTCAACATGGTATGTCTTAACCTAATTGATACTAGTTTATGGAAAATTTGATTTCCAACTTATATTTACAAGTACTATGGCGATGAAGATTGCATTAGTAATATGTAAAGATTTAAAATCAAGAACTCAAATTGATACATAATTCTCAAATCTTGTATTCATGAAAATTCGAGAGTTTTCAAACTACTTTAAGATTTTATTATACAAGAATGCAAGAATAGGTCTAGATACCTGTATTACAATTTGTCAAATCTTTAAATGCAAGTTACAAAGTCCCTATTGAATACTAGTATGTTCTAAACTATTCATGAAGCTGCAAGTTTCTTCATGGACATTTCCTTGACTTCATTTTCAAGCTTTCCCTCTGATTCCTCCAAGGCTCCATTTCTCCATGCTCGAAGTTTATGCCAAAGCCACACCATGGTTTATCCTCACCATCTTACTTCCATCGATCCAATTTCCGAATTACATGAAACACCAAGAGAAATGGTTAGCAAGTGATCAAGGAGTCGAAACATAAACATAAGCAAGAATTATCAAGAGAACTATTCTTTTTCAATCTCATCATTAGGGTTATGTATTTGGAATTAGTTTTCTTAGGGACTTTATTTTCTCAATCATGTTCAACAAGAAAACCTTACCTTTTGCAAATCACAACAACTCTTTGTTGTTGGTTCACAAAAGGTAGGTGTGATTCAGACAACATCATAATCAAAAGTATTAAAAAGGTAGCTGCAACAAGTACAAATCCAGAGTATCAGTTTCAGCCTAATAACATCATGGTTACCAATAGCAGCAAGTAAATACAAAAGTAGCAGAAAGGAAAAAGTTTGGTACCAAGGATCAACAGCAACAAGTTTAGCCCAACAATTCAGAAATCAGAAAATCAATGTGATAGAAGTGTGTAAAGCCCAAAAATGAATTAACCAAGGCCTGCTACATAGACCAAAGGTCCAGCAAAAAAGGCAAGGCAACCCTAGTTCTGTCACTATAAAGACATTGAAGGGCACAGATTTCAAAGGAGGTAGCCACTGTTCACCGAAAAAACCATAGCAGACCATCAACATTGTTCATTAGCAAACCCAAAAACGGCCAAGCAAGAGAAAACTCTAATGGAAGCAACTACCATTCCTAGAAACTGATACAAACAGAAAAGCCAGCAAGAACAAGAACAAACAGAAAACTAAAACCCTAACCATTTCTACTCATCATTTTCCTAAACACAAAACCCTTCAGAAATTGTTTTAGACAGATAAAGAGGAAGAGTTTTCGAACAAGAAAGATCTCACCAGGGGGTTGCAATCGCAGATCGGCCTATGCCACTATTTTCTGCCGCCGGAAACTTAGGGTTTCTTTTTAACCTCTTTTAGATTTACTCAGTTCCAGACCAAACCTGCTAAATCGAACAACATATCAGTGGTCAAAAGAAGAAGACAAGCTAGATATGTAAAAAAAAAAACCAATCATCATTGTTGTCTCCCGTCGACCGCCACCATCGCTGTCGCCTAGGCGATTTCCGATGAAGGGCTTTGTTGAAGGAGAGAGCAATCGCGACAGCGGGAGGCGGCGAGAAGACGAGAGCTCCATGAAGGCATCACGACATATCAGGATCGAGAGTAAGAGAGATGACAGAGGTCACGAACAGCGGCGAGACAACACACGGTGGCAAAGCAGATGAAGATTCCGACGAAATCATGCAAACAGAAAGCGAAGTAAGATAAGAAGGATGAGAGAATATCGTGAGAGACAAGAGGATGAGGGTTTTTGTTTCCTCTGAGTTACGAAGAACACAGTTTGTTCTTTCATTTTTTTATTTTGTTAATTTTTTAAAAAAAAGCTAGGTTAGTATAGGTTTTTAGAAAATAATTAGTTTAAGTTTTGTTTAGTTAATCCAGGCGGTGACACTTGTCACCGTCTGTATGGTCCATATTTGGTTTGCTGCAGGTACACCCATAATAGCAACTTTGCTCCTTTCCTTATAAACGTCAGATCTTTTCAAATCCAAATCCAACGTCCCAGAATGACAGTCCACTCTACATTTCCATGGAACTGTCCATACAGGATACAACAAATATTATTGGGCTTGGACTCTGCTTGCTCTTCACACCCCCCAGATCTGACTACAATCACAGGCCCCATTTCTAAATTTCCTCTTTAAATTATTTATTTATGCAAGTAATTTTAATTTGATGTATTAAATAATAGTTAGTATATGATAGTTTTTATTTGCTAAATTATCGATTAAATTATTAATTGATTTTTTTATCAAATAAAAAAAATCCATCCTAATAATTATTTAAATTTCAGTTGTATTGTGTGATAAGTTTATCCGCCGTTTATCCGCTTGTATGCTTTATTCCACGATTGCACACTCCACCCACAATTAATATAAAAGCGACTCCGATCTCTCATTTTGGTTCCCATACCAAATTCTATAAGGGTCTCATAATTGGGGATGGGCATGGCCATCCTCACAAGATTAATCAAAGCCCTTGTTGCTTTGATTAATCATAACCCGAACAAATATTGGTCCACATATCAATTATCCATGCACCAGGGTCTCATGGTTGGGGATAGGATCACCTATCCTCACGAGGTTAATCAAGTCCACATACTTGGTAAATCATAACCCGAATCATTACTTCTCTCCGTTCAATATCTAAATTCTTAAAACACTTTCCAATTAAAATAATTAATTGAATTTGTTTTCTTTTTAAAATCAGTTTTCATAAAAGAACATTTGGATGAGATTTGTTTCAATTGTTAGATGATAGCCTAACGATTTAAACAAATCGAAGTTTTCAGATTATTAGATGGTAGCCTAATAAACTAAAAATTTCTATCCATGTTTTAAAACAAAGAATGGTGTTGTGGCATTTGGTTAAATTGTTGGATGATAGCCCAATGATTTAATTAAATTTAACGTATTTGGGTCATTACATGATAGCCTAATAATTTAAATACTTTTATTCCATACACTTAATAAATGTGAACTTTGCTTCACTTCACCCTTTTCATAATAAAGATTTTGGATGAGAGATGATTGGTCGAGCTCACTCACCAATTTCAAGTATTCGAATCGTTAGATGATAGCCTAACGTTTTGGTATTTTTCATCCACAAATTAAAATCAACTCAATCCATTCAAATTCTTTTCGCTTATATGCGATCATCAAAAATATTTCTATTAAAATCAATACAACCAATTCAAACATTTTCAAGAAGAACTACAAAGTTTTGACTTTCCCATTGCACGAGGGAATACGTAGGCACACGGTTTTGAAACCGTGCCAAACTCAAAATAATCATAAACAAACCCCTTTTCTTCTTTCTTATTCATAATTTAGAAATTAGCGAATACACACACAAACCCACTTCGAACTAAATGGGTCCCATCGAGTACGATGGACGTAAGAGGTGCTAATACCTTCCTCTTGCGTAACCGACTCCCAAATTCATATCTTTTGGTCATGTAGACCGCCTTATCCGACGTCGTGGGTTTTATCTATATTTTCCCGTTCTTCTTTTAGAACAAATAAAATTAGGTGGCGATTTCATTGTTTTGAAAAATTGAATGATTTTTGAAAAACGAGTTGCTTCAGTTGGCGAATTCACTGGGGAAAATTTTAAAATCTTTTTGACTAAGCGAGTCAACCCTAGTTTAGTTCTTCGCATATTTGTGTGTTTGTTTATCGCTTCCTTCTTTATGCTTATTTATTGTTTATTGCTAATTATTCTCTTTACGCTTTATATATATTATTCTGTTGATATATTATCCTGCTGGGAATTTATGGGTGTTGTTACATAAATAAGCCCACTACCCAGGCTTCTAGGTAGCCTTTTAGGAATAGAGGGGTTGCGTAGCCTAGGTCCCCCTAACTCCAATGTCTTGTGGGCTGATGAAAAGACTCCGACTTAGAGTTGGTTGTTTTAAGGAGGTTATTGACCCACATGATAGTGCAAGACATCAATCTTTGGACAAATGACCTCAAACTCTAAGTTTGTTCATGATATCCAAGCCTAGATCGGCCGCTCAGATATTGGATTTCGAGCATCCCTTTAAGAGTCGTTTCTTGGAGTATACTTTGGCAAATACTGTCACCATGTAGGCCTCTCGCGCGATGATAATATATGTTAAAAGGGGATCTGAGACTCCAAGAAACATTTAACAAAAACATTAGAACCACCTTGTTCGGGATTATTGGGTAGAAAACCTAGAGCTATCCTATCGTAGGGGCCCACCTAAATAAGTTGTTCTAATCACCAATATCATCCCTAAATCACGTCTCCGTGAACCTATTATTATCATCATGTTGCATTCCATTTGCATCAATCATCTCAAAAGAGTTTATTTCTCTTATCATCCATGCATCATCATGCATTTCATTCATTTCAATCAAAGGACTCATTTCAACTTGGCTTCTTATCTAGAATCTCAAGACAAAAATACTGATTTCCTGACATCGACGTCATCATGGATCAACTTATGGCAAGTGTGGCTGCGATGAATACTCATATAGATGCTCAGATGGATCAGTTTATGGAGATTATCCCAAACCTCACCATTGGACAAGAAGAGTTAAAGCAAGTTGTTGAGAGGTCTGAAGTTGTTACTACTGATCATGTTAATCCACCAGGTGTTAATCTTAACCACATGGAGGTCCTTTTAGATCAAAATGTCAAAAACACCGTTCAAATGCACGTCAATAGAACTCCTCATTGTGAGGATATCTTCGAGTCTTCGTTTGGCACCTTCAGGTTTCCTATTGAAGAGACTAAGTCTGAGAAAAAGCTTCACCTCCTTGAGAAAAGGATGAAAGCTATTGAGGGTCGTGATTCCCTTTATTTAGACGCTCCTAGTTTGTGCTTGGTGTTTGGTATCAAAATTCCTACAAAGTTCAAGGTCCCCAATTTTGAGAAGTATAAGGGTACCTCTTGTCCGATTACTCACATCAAAGCTTATTGCAATAAGATGGCTCCCTATGCGGAAAATGGCAAGCTCCTCATGCATGTTTTTCATGATAGCCTCAGTGGAGCATCTCTCGAATGGTACACTCAGCTTGAACGAACTCACATCCAAACTTGGAAGGAATTAGCTGAAGCTTTTGTCAATTAGTACGACTATAATAGGGACATGGCTCCTACCAGAGTTCAACTCCAAGGATTAACTCAGAAGACTGAAGAATTTTTCAAACAGTATGCACAGAGATAGAGAGTATTAGCAGCTAGAGTTTAACCTCCTCTTTTGGAACGAGAACTCGTTGAGTTGTTCTCCAATACCTTGCAGGGTCCCTATCTGATTGCTGGATGTACTTCTAAATTTTCACACCTGGTTGTTGTAGGGGAACAAATTGAGTGTGGTCTCAAGATGGGCAACATTTGGGATGTCTCTATTGCTTCTGAATTTCCAAAACAAATTGATGAAGAGGAAAGTACAATTTCTGAGAACGAGGAAAAGTTTCATGTTTACCCTCTGTTTTAGATTCCTAATCAAGTGACAAAAGCTAATTCAAATCTGTGTGCTCCACAAATCTGTGCTGCAACTGTCTATCAAACACCCGTTCAGTATGCTCCCCAGCAATAAAATGTTCCTCGACAACAAACTTATCGATGAAATCGTCAACAGCGAGTTGCGGAAAATATGATAAGGCCAAGAAAAGTGCATGATCCAATCCCTATGCCTCATAGTGAGTTTCTAACTCATTTACTCCAACATTCTTTGGTGGAGTTAAAGGAGCTCGGGCCACCTCCTTTTCCGTATCCTTTGGGATATGATCCTGATGCCTACTGTGAGTTCTATTCTAGGGCACATGGCCATAAAATTGAAGGATGTAATCTTTTCAAAGGCACGGTTCAGAAACTCATTGATTCCAAAGCAATCACGTTCACTACAGAGGGCCTACGCATTAATAGGACTCTCTTTTGACTCAGTGAACGCCAGGACTACGAAGTGCATCTTTTGAAGCAATAAATCCATATGGAGACCAGTCTCCTCAACATAGAGATTTATAGTTTCATATTGCAGGCTCATTTGTAATCTTTCTTGTTTTGTTCAGTACTTTCTTGTATGCAAAACTTGCTCATTTCTAAATACTAATCATAATGCATTGAATATGTTTGTCTTGAATTGATCCATTTGTATTCACTCTTATTTGTTTTACTATGCTTTTGATATTCAACTCTTATTAATAAAGCAACGCCTCTGTAGGGAGGATGACGAATAATTTACCAAGAATCTCAAACGGTATGCTTTCGAGTAAAAACCCTGCTAATGATGTACAGGCCTTGTTTCAAATTCCCAAACATCGGAGATATAAGGGAGTGAAACCCTCATTAACCCCTTTTGAGCCTCGAAGTTGGAGTTTCTTTTCTTTTCAGACTAAACCCTAATTTTTTTTAACCTGGGGTAGGGTAGTGTTCAGTTAACCCGATCGAGCGTTCAAAACTCATCAAGAGTGCGCATCCAAGGATACAACAATGGTTATCCTTCATCCACGAAGGATTCAGACGTTCGCAATCACCTCAAAAAAAAGTGAAAAAATAATTACAAAAAGCCCGCTAAGTTGAAACTTCGTAATAAGTCGCTTAGGCAAAAGTCAGGCAAAAGAAGGAAAAGAAAAGGATTACCAGACAAATACAATCCTCAACAAAAGAACAAGGTCGTGTGATCAGACACCAAAAGCAAAAAGGTGAGTGACTATCATGTCCAAGAAACCTCAGTGGTTCCTCAACCGCATCATAAACTTCTCTCAAGAAATGAATGCTTGAATCAAGTTATCTGAACCTAGGATTGGAGAACAACACGGAGAATGGGAGGGCACCAAATATTTTGAGCCTTAAAACTTTTTTGTAAAACCGTGAACCAGGCCACGTTACAACCCTTAAAAGTCCTAATTGAAGCATGGGTTAATTCGAAAGCAAAATTGTTACAAGAATACGGTAACCTGACTCCTAGGAGGCTTGCTAAACATTTTTGTTGGTATCACTCAATCTTTTACAAAAATTCAATGTCTCGATATCCTTTCAATAAAAGATTTTTAAACTTCAAGACAAACATGAACTTTGCATTAGAATTATCATTCGTAGAATAAAACATTCTTTGCATATAGATAAGTGCTTAAAAATCAAGTGAGCTTGCATAATGAGCATCAGACGGATAATTTGATTGTCCTGAGGGTCATATTGCGTCAAGTATCTGAATGAGCACAAAGCAGCTCGAGTTAGGAAGTAAGGTTGTGAAGTAGCCTACTTTCAAGATATAAATTAACCACCTTGAGTAGTTTATATATTCAAAGTTCAGTCAATCTGGGGCATTTTTGTCGAGATTCGAAGAATCTCTCAAAGAGCTGAGCAATCAAGGGCATTCATCCGAGCAAGGTTGAAACCCTCTTTACATTTGGTTAGTCAGGGGCAATGTTTCCGAGTTTATAACATTAGGGAAAATTGTCTTGATGGTACGGATGTTAGGAAGCCTTCTCGAGGTTAATTTTTTCAAAGTCCCTATAGACTGGGGCAAAGCATTATGCAGGGGCATTCCTCCACCTCATAATTAATCTGGTCAAGTCCAGGAGCAAGCTAAACAACCGTTGATTTTGAATGGCATGTTAGGATCGTCATCCTTAGCTCATCAGAGATCTAAGTCTATGTTGGATTTTCTCCATCAGAAATTAAGGATCATTATCCCTAATTCAAGTCAGGATTGTCATCCTCATTAGAGATCAAGGTTTAATTCCTGGTTGTTGGTTTCCTTCAACAAAAGTCAGAAGGCGGGATTCTATACATTGAGTTCCAACAGATTTCTTTGCTTCGATTTATATGTTTGAGTTATTGTTGTTGTTGTTGATGTTTAAGTTGTTGTTGTTAGTGACGTTGAATATGTTATTTGATAAGTTGTTGTTGAATATAAGTTGTTGTTTGATTTAAGTTGCTGGTTAATACAGGTTGTTGTTGTCATTAAGTTGTTTATCATTAATTATTGTATGATTGTCGTGAAGCGGTGAAAGTTATATGATTCTTGTCTAATATATTAATTATCACACTTTTGTTTATATTATTCGACATCTCACCCCTTTTTCTATGATGTTGCGTCTACGTGGCTAACGTGCAGGTATTCGAGTTTGAAGAGTTAGTGGTATTAGTTCAAGTAGGTGTCATTGCTCTGATACGTAACACTCGGGGGATGTTTAGTCTATGTCGTTTCAGTTGTTGTTATAAGTGTTGCATTTTAAGATGAATAATAAAAATTACTATGATGTTTCAAGTTGTTTTAAATGAATAAAGATGATCAGTTGTTTTAGTTGAATACTTATGCATTTTTGTTGCATAATAAATAAAAGATTGTTTTGTTTTAAAAACTGATGCAAGTGTTTATGTGATCCTCCAAAATTACAGTGTTATGTATCTAATTATGTCTTGTTTCTTATGAAGTAAATAAGACATCTCATGTTTCGTTGAAAATTTGAAACTCTGATTTTACATAATTCCTTGAGTAGAAATGGGGTTGTTATAATATTCGATGTAATTAAATACATCATTTTGTTGTAGTGTGTCAAAAGATTTTGGGCCTTAGCATGTTTTGGGTCTTAGCTTAGTTTCTATTTGGGTCTGGGCAGTGTGGGCATATATAAAGGTCTCTCTTTGTAATTAAAAAAAAAAGAGAATCATATATTAATTTTTTTTCTCCATTTTTTACAGTTACAAAACATTAACTCTCTCTCTCTCTCTCTCTCTCTCTCTCTCTCTCTCTCTCTCTCTCTCTCTATTCTTCTTCTTCTTCCTATATACTCAAACAATCTTTCTTGAAAACCCTTTGTTCCAACAAATTGGTATCACGGAGCTCGGTTTCGATTCAGAGAGAATTTAATGGCAAATGGAACGACAATGTCGTCGTAGATTCCAGCGAACCTACCAGTTTTCAAAGGTGAAAACTATCAACGGTGGCTTTCACAGATGAAGGTTTACTTCAGGTTTCAATATGTTGTTGAAATCATGAACGATGGAGTATCAGAACTAGAAGAAGATGCGACAGATGCTCAGAAATTTGCGCACAAAGATTAGAGGAAGAAAGATTGTAAAGCGGTGTTCTTTATTCTTCAGTGTGTGGATTCTAATGTATTTGAGAAGATAATTTAAGAAGAACCAGAAAAAGAAGCATGGGACAAGTTAAAGAACTTTTATGGCGGATGTGAGAAATTGAAGAAGGTGAAGTTGCAGACGTTGAGGAAGCAATACGAGATGATTCATATGAAAGATGATGAATCAGTCTCTGCATACTTCTCAAGGATTGTGATGCTGACAAACCAAATGAAGGAATATGGTGAAATGGTCACATATTTTTAGAAAATAGAGAAAGTGTTGAGATCTACAACTACAGATTTTGACTACATTGTAGTGACAATTAAAAGGGCCAAGACTTTATCTGAGATGAGGCTAGAAGAACTTCAAGCTTCATTGGAGGCTCATGAGATGAGGTTGAAGAAGAGAAACTCAGAAAGATAAAAGATTGTTGAACAGGCATTGCAATCAAGATTTGGCAAGAAAGCTGAGAAGTCGAAGCAGCGAAAGCATATTTTAGGTGATGAAAAGTAAAGCAAGAATGTTGATTTGATCAAGAAAGGCATGGGAAATGAGTACTCTGGAAATAAAGTTGACACGAAAGAGGTGCAATGTCACAATTGTCTAGGCTTTGGTCACTATAATCGAGATTGTCAAAGAAAGAAAGCGTCAAGAGTGAAAGAAGGTGATGAAGCCCAATATGCACGAGCATGAGATAGTGACTCTGATGATGGCAAACACTCGGTCTAACACTACGAGAACCAACATGTGGTATCTGGATTCAGGATGTAGCAACCGTATGACTGGCAATAAAGATTGGTTCACCAAGTTAGATGACTCTGTAAAGAAGGTGATAAAGTTTTTTGTTGGAAGATACATCAACTTTGGAGGCAAAGGAGACATCTCGATTGTCAAGAAGGATGGTGGAAAGGCTAATATCACTGAGGTACTGTATGTACCCTCTATGACAATTAATTTGATTAGTGTGGGTCAATGACTTGCAAAAGGCTTCAAAATAAAGCTTGAAAGGAATTAGATGAAAGTATATAGGGCTGATGGGAGGCTAATAATGAAAGCACCATTGGTAGAAAATAAAATGTTCAAGGTTTAACGTAACATATCAGATCATAAGTGACTTGCTTTAACTGCGGAAGAAGACAAGAACTGGCTATGGCATCACAGGTATGGACATCTAAACTTTAGGAGTTTATGCATGCTCAACCAAAAAAGAATGGTGTTTGGCTTGCCTTATGTGAAGGAACCAAAGCATGTATGTGAGGAATGTTGTAAAGCTACGCATGCGAGAAAGGAATTCAAGTATGACTTGCCCATGAAATCCAAATGCAAGTTGGAACTAGTTCACTCTGATGTGTGTGGACCATTTGAAGTAAAGTCAAATGGAGGAAACATGTATTTCCTTACTTTCATTGATGAATTAACAAAACATATATAGATTTATCTTATTGAAAGAAAGAGTAAAGTATTCACACAATTCAAGAAGTTCAAGTTGCATGATGAAAAACAAAGTGGCTGCAAATTGAAGAAGTTAAGAGCTGATGGTGGTGGTGAATACGCGTCTGCTGAATTTGCCACATTTTTCAATGAGGAAGGTATAGAGCAAGAAATTATTGCACCCTATACGGCTCAGCATAATGGCATAGCTGAAAGGAAAAATAGGAGTATATTGAACATGACTAGCAGTTTGTTGAAAGCTAAAGATATGTCTCAGAGATTTTGGGCTGAAGCAGCTTTAACAGCAGCATACATTCTAAACAGGTGTCCAACAAAGAAGATAGTAGGAAGAACACCTTATGAGGCTTGAACAGGGTCGAAGCCAAGTATGAGTCATCTTAGTGTTTTTAGATAAATGTGTTTCAGGCATGTACTTGAACAATTTAGAAGGAAACTGGATGATCGAAGTGAAGTCATGGCTCTCATATGTTATCATTCAACTGGTGCATACAAATTGTATTCCCCAATCGAAGATAAACTAGTAATCAGCAGAGATGTTCTTGTAGATGAAAGTAGAGGATGGGAATGGAGTCAAAGTCCAATTTAACAGCAATCAAACACAATCATAATTGTGTTCGAAGAAGATCAACAGGATGAGCTCACAACTAGTCAAAGTGAAGGAGACAACGCTTCAACTAGTCGAAATGAAGAACCACCTAAACAAAATGAAAGGAGGACAACAAGAACTAAATCAATAAGGATAACCTTGTATGAAAGGTTTCCAGGTCAATCAATTGATGTTGATGGGGACTTACTCGAAGAAGATATGACGATGGCTGAAGCAGAACAATTTGACTTGGGAGAAGCCATGAGAGATTCAAATTGGTGTGAAGCCATGACATAAGAACTCAAAGCCATTGAGAAAACAAGACCTGGGAGCTTGTTGAAAGAACGGATAAGAAGCCAATTGATGTAAAGTGGATATACAAGGAGAAACGAAGGTTAAATTGTGATTGCGAAGTATAAAGCAAGGTTAGTGTCTAGAGGATTTCTACAAAATTCTGGAATAGACTTCGATGAAGTATATGCACAGGTTGCAAGGATAGAAACAATTCGAGTTGTTGTTTCGACAACAGCATATAGGGGATGAAAGACGTATCAGTTGGATGTAAAATTAACATTCCTGAATGGAATGTTGGAAGAAGAAGTCTATGTTACTCAACCTCTAGGATTTGACGTCAAAGGCCAGGAGTCAAAGGTGTATAGATCCAGAAAGGCTCTCTATGGTTTGATGCAAGCTCCTCGAGCTTGGAATAAAAGAATAGATAGCTTCCTGATCGAAGCAGGTTTCATAAAGTGTCTCTCGGAACACAAAGTATATGTAACTGATGTCAACAATGGCAGTCGAATAATATTATGCATTTGTGTAGATGATTTACTCATTACTAACGTAGACAAAGCTGAGATAGTGAAAGTCAAGTCGAAGCTAATGAAAGAATTCTAAATGTGTGACTTAGGGAATCTCTCGTATTTCTTAGGGATGGAATTCAAAAGCACTAAAGAAGGACTATTCTTGCATCAGACTAAGTACGCTCAAGATATTTTGAAAAGGTTCAACATGGGAAACTGCAATAGAGTTGTCACTCTGTTAGAAATTAGAGCAAAGTTGAAGAAGGAAACGAATAATGAGTTTGTCAGTTCGACCTTGTACAAACAAATCATTGGATCCTTAAGATATCTTTGCAATACAAGACGAGATATTTGTCAAAATGTAGGATTGTTGAGCAGATTTATGGAGAAACCTTAAGAATGTCATCTCATCACTGTAAAGATGGTGTTGAGATACATCAAGGAAACTATTGACCACGGTGTGTGGTTGTATAGGAACTCGAAGAACAACACAAGTGTTGAAGTTCATGGATACACTTATTCATATTTCGTGGAGATCAAGACGAAA
The DNA here is from genome assembly GCA_021764765.1 of Vicia sativa. Lineage (NCBI taxonomy): Eukaryota > Viridiplantae > Streptophyta > Magnoliopsida > Fabales > Fabaceae > Vicia > Vicia sativa. The sequence continues at coordinate 149,944,196 of CM038794.1, forward strand.
AGAAAAGTACCGCAGGCCACATTTTCATGATCAAAGGTGCTTCAATCTCCTGGAGTTCGAGGAATCAAAGCATTGTGGCATTGTTTTCGTCCAAGAACTCAAGATAATGGAGCCTAAGAAGATAAAGCTATTTTTTGATAACAAATCAACCTTTAACTTGGTGAATCACTCAGTGTGTCTTGGTCGAAGTAAGCACATTGAAAGAAGGTATCATTTCTTGAGGTATCAAGTCAAGAAAGGGAAGCTGAAAATAAAGCACTGCAAGACATAAGTACAACTAGCTGGCATATTCACCAAACCTTTGAAGAAAGTCAGATTCGAAGAGTTAAATAGAATCATTGGAATGAGAAATCTTGAGAACATGAATTAAGGGGTGTGTTTGGAAGTATAATTCCTGTTTTCGATTAGAATAATTGTCGAAATAGCTGGTATGTCGAATTGCAAGGAATTGAAGTGTTAGGTTATATTCGATGTAATTGAATACAGCATGTCGAAAGTTGTTGGGCCTTAGCATGTTTTGGGTCTTAGCTTAGTTTCTATTTGAGCCTGAGCAGTGTGTGCCTATATAAAGGGCTCTCTTTGTAATAAAAAAAATAAGAGAATCATATAATAATTATTTCCAGTTTTTACAGTTACAAAACAATAACTTCTCTCTCTCAGTTCTTATTCTTCTTCCTGTATCGTCAAACAATCTTTCTTAAAAACCCTTTAATCCAACATTATTGCCAACTAATATTTTATTGTTTCTTTATATGGCTGTTGAATTTCTCGTTTAGATTTTTATTTCTATTCCTCTTCCTCGTGGTACATTTAGGACTTCTTATTCTAACTGTTAAGAGAATTTTCCTGCCACCCCTTTTTTTATACATGTCACCCCCATTTTCTGTTATTCCCAAAATAATTCTGAGATTATGTACTAAAAATTTGTATCCTTTTAGACAAAAAAAATTATTGTTACCAAATTTATAAAAAGACAAATTTCTGGTACCTAAGATCAACTTTCTGGTATCCTCTTTTTGCGCACATCAAAAGTTATTTATATTTTACAAATTTTCGGTATCTATTTTTGGATATTTCTAAATTTCTGGTGAAATTTACCAGAATTTTAAAAAAATCGATATATTTTTAAAAAGTTATTACACATATTAAAAAAATATCCCAAATTTCTGGTATAATATCGATACCGCAAATTCCATATATCCGGTATATTTTATTCAAATATAAGTTTAAAAAATTAAAACAAAAAATTAAATTTAAGTATTACCGAAAATTTGAAATTTCTGGTATATAAAATAAATCAGAAATTTAAAATTTCCGATTATTTTTTGTACTGAAGTCATATTGAAAATTTGAAATATTCGGTATTTTTTTGATAACAGAATTTTTAATATTTTGCATTCCGAAAATTCAAAATATCCAATACCGAAAATTTAGAATATCAGGTATGAAATTCTGACATGGTAAAAATAGTAAATTTTACAGAATTTTCGATATTCCCTACAAAAATTTTGATATGTACCGAAAATACTAAACATCCTGTATTTTTTAAAAATATTTTAGTAAAAATATCATATTTGAGAGGTACCACGTTTAATTCCGGGAGTGCCAAGAAAAATTCTCAAACTGTTATTCTCTTTTGTATTTTGAAGATTTTCGCCTCACATCATAACCATTACCTTATATTACAAATCCAAAGCCACCGGGTTCTTGAAGTAATCCGGACTTAGTAATGACTACACACATTTACAAAATCCTCTGCGAAAATCACACTTAGGTATCGCTGGACGTCGACACATAATTCTGAAACAATCTGAATGCTCCAAACATTTATATCTAAATGCTGTATAATAAAACAATGTAACTAAAATAGTATAAAAGTTTCATAAATAATGAAGAAATTATGAAAAGGATAAAAATGGCTTACCTTCAAGCTTTATTATAACAAGAGAAAGGAGTAGAAAGATAATTAAAATACTAAAACACTTGACAATTATAGTCATATTTCCTTCACTGTATAATTTATAAAGCTCAACTACTCATTAAGTGAATTTAAATGATTTTTGCACTTTTTTGAGAAAAACCTTTCAAATATTATATTCATTTAATTTTTTTTTTATATATCAATGAGTTATACTTGTCGCTTTAGTATTTTTAATAAGAATGCCTTAATAAAAATTCACTAATAATAAATAATGTATTACTAAATTTCCATGACCTTACATGATGTGAAAGAAAAAATCACAGAAGATTAATAATATATTTTCTTTCCTTAAATATGCATTAACGGGGTGTTTTGGTTGATCATTGTTAACTATTGAATGTGGAGGGTGCCTTGGGAGTGACTAAGTGTATTATTAGATCAAACTTAACGACTAAATGTAGTCATTTCTTGATATTACTATAGGCTACCGTTACTGCATATAACATATGAGAGGTTCTATTAACATCATATTCCTCTACACCGCGTATGCACACACCGTATATTATAACAAAGCAAAATGGTCTTGCATAAAAGCCAAAGTAAATTAAATTTATAAAATAAAATTAGTATGTTTTATGTATTAGAATACGGTGTAGTGTTTAAAGTCAGTGTAAATATATCTTTACTCAACATATTTTAGGGTTGATTCATATATTTTTGAGAATAAAGAATATGTGCTAAAAATAAATTATATAACATAACATAGTTAAATTATAGATTTTGATTGAATGACATTATAAAACACAATATACTACTTTTAACCCTATATAATTCTTCAACAAAGGGTATGAAAAGCCCATCCTTGTTATAATTAATGTTTGGATAAATTGAAAGGTTTTTAATGTTACTTTTTTTATAAAAATTCTATGTATAAGAAAGTAATATATTATGGAAAAGACAATTAAGTCATTTTTTATGAATAAATTAATATTTTTAGAGTAAAACGTGTATTAAAAATATTAATTCTAATAATAATAATAATAATAATAATAATAATAATAATAATAATAACTATTATTATAATTATTATTATTGTTATTATAATAATAATAATAATAATTATTATTATTATTATTATTATTATTATTATATTTAGTATTATAAATATAATTATACATATTATTTTTATTTCTTATGTTTTGTAATTTAAATATTATATACATACTACTTTTATTATTATACTTTATCATATTCATTCGTAAATAAGTTCGAATTATATTATGGCAATCTTCTTCGTATAGCAATTTCTTAGAATTAATTTCTACAATCTATTCTAATTAATCTAATAAAATGCAAATGATACAATCATTGATATTTAAATTTCTCTGCATTTAGTTTCTTTTTGTATGTCGTTAACATAATTAATTTACCGTTTTCTCTTTAATTTTAATTTATCCCCATTCGGAAAAATGTATCACAATCCCCTTGTTGCATTGTAATTAATTTACCGCTTTCTATTTTATTTTACTGTTTAATCCCCATTTGTAATTGATGTATCCATCACCCAAAAAACAAATCTTGTAATAATTATCTAGTTCGCATTTATTTTATTTTAATTTAACTGTCACTTACACAAAACCAAAAATATCATTTTTAAACTAATAATTGTAAATCATTTTTAAACCTGTAAGTCGACAAAGCTTAGAAGCGTCGCGATGACGACACATGCACACATGTACGCTTGATCCTGGGCCTTCTTACAGTGATCCTATTTCGATTAATTGTTTCAATTAGTCATTATAGTAGACTATCCCACTTTGCTAGTACACATGTAATTTAATCGCTTTTATACTTGTGTTGGCCACCTTGTATGGGCTTTATCGACTTTATTTGTTATTTACAATTATTTCGATCCTCTTCCTTCTCTCGCGCCTTGGTCCATATACCAAGCTTCTCATTTCCATAAGGGATCCATAGTAGGGAATAGGCTTGGCTATTCTCTCGAGATTGATCAAGTCTTGTGGCTAGGTTGATCATAGCCTGGTTTTTTATTTCTTCATTCACCAAGCATTTAAAACACTTTCAATAAAACTAGATCCAATGTCGAGTCTCCTTCTCAAACCTCTATCCAACGTTGAGTTGTTTTCAAAATGTTTTTCATAATAAACTTGGATGAAATTTGTTTAAATCGTTAGATGGTAGCCTAATGGTTTAAACAAATTTGAAGTCTTTAGATTGTTGGATGATAGCCCAATAAGATAAAACTTTTATCCATATCAAAAAGCCAGAGCGGTATTCATTTAAATTGTTGGATGATAGCCCGACGGTTAATCAAATTGGAAGTCTTTAGGTTGTTGGATGATAGCCCCATAGGCTAAATACTTCTATCCGCATTAAAATAGTGGAGTGACATTTGTTTAAATTGTCGGATGATAGCCCGACGATGTAATCGAATTTAAAGTCTTTATATTGTTGGATGATAGCCCAATAATTTAAATATTTTATCTCACTCGAAACACTTATTTCATAATAAATTTTTTGGGATCAGAGATGATTGGTTGAGCTCACTCGCCAATTTCTAGTATTCGAATCGTTAGATGATAGCCTAATGTTTCGATACTTGTCATCCATAACTTAAAATCAATTTTAACACATTCAATATCTTTTGTGCGTCCAAGCACCTTTTACCTTTAAACCCTTTTCAAGATTAGACATGATTCATTTATAATTGAGATGTTTCTTCCTCTATTCCCAAGGTTTTTCCGACTTCTCCACTTGAGTACTAGAGGTGTTCTCAAATCCTTCTTCATTTTGGTGCGTAGTCCTTTATTCTTTATCACACCTTGTGGGCGTTAGACGAGTCTTCTCCTTTAAAAATGACGACTTGTCTTTTCATTTAAAATCAATCAACAAACAACCATTTTCTAGCCGAACTACGACGCTCTGACTTTCCCATTGCACGACGGAGTACGTAGGCACTAAGTCTTACGACCAAAGGGAAGCAAAAAAATAATAAAAAGATTTCTTCTCTCTTTCTTTCTCCTTTCAAACCTTAGAAGATCATAAATTTTTTACACAAACACACTTTGAACTAAATGGGTACCATCGAGTACGATGGATGTAAGGGGTGCTAATACCTTCCCCTTGCATAACCTACTCCCGAACCTACATCTCTTAATCTCGTAGATCGTCTTATTCTTTTCTCTCGTGGGTTTTATTCGATATTTCTCCTTTCCTTCTTGGAATAAATAAATCTCGGTGGGGACTTCATTTTTTTTTGTGTCGATATATTATCGGAATTTTTTCGATAGACGTTCGACAGTTGTCATCTTGAGAGAACTCAAGATAATGGAACCTAAGAAGATAAAGTTATTTGTTGATAACAAATCAACCATTAACTTGGTGAATCACCCAATGTGTCATGGTCGAAGTAAGAACATTGAAAGAAGGTATCTTTTCCTGAGGGATCAAGTCAAGAAAGGGAAGTTGAAAATAAAGCACTGCAAGACAGAAGTACAACTAGCTGGCATATTCACCAAATCATTGAAGAAAGTCATATTCGAAGAGTTAAAGAAGAGCACCGGGATGAGAAATCTCGAGAACATGAATTAGGGGGGGTGTTAGGAAGTATAATTCCTGTTTTCGAATAGAATAATTTTCGAAATAACTGGTATGTTAAATTGCAAGGAATTGAAGTGATAGGTTATATTCGATGTAATTGAATACAGCGTGTTGTTGTAGTGTGTCAAAAGCTTTTGGGCGTTAGCATGTTTTGGGTCTTAGCTTAGTTTCTATTTGGGCCTGGACAGTGTGGGCCTATATAAAGGGCTCTCTTTGTAATAAAAAAAGAGAGAATCATATAATAATTGTTTCCAGTTTTTACAGTTGCAAAACAATAACTTCTCTCTCTCTCTCTCTCTCTCTCAGTTCTTATTCTTCTTCTTGTATCCTCAAACAATCTTTCTTGAAAACCCTTTAATCCAACATTATTGTCAACTAATATTTTATTGTTTCTTTAGATGGCTGTTGAATATCTCGTTTAGATTTTTATTTCTATTCCTCTTCCTCATGGTTAATTTAGGACTTCTTATTCTAACTGTTAAGAGAATTTTTCCTGCCACCCCTCCTTTTATACTTGCCACCCCCCATTTTCTGTTATTCCCAAAATACTTCTGAGATTTTGCACTAACAATTTGTATCCTTTTAGAAAAAAAATTATTGTTACTAAATATATAAAAAGACAAATTTCTAGTACCTCATATCAAATTTTCGGTACCCTCTTTTTGTGCACACCAAAAATTATTTATATTTTACAAATTTTCGGTATCTATTTACTGGATATTTCTAAATTTCCGGTGCAATTTATCATAATTTTAAAAAAATCGATATATTTCAAAAATGTTATTACACATATTAAAAAAAATCCCAAATTTCCGGTATAAAATCGATACCGGAAATTCCATATCTCGGTATATTTTATATAAGTATAAGTTTATAAGTTTAAAAAATAAAATAAAAAATTAAATTCTAGTATTACCAGAAATTTGAAATTTCCGGTATATAAAATAAACTAGAAATTTAAAATTTTCGATTATTTTTTGTACTAAAGTCATACTGAAAATCTGAAATATTCGGTATTTTTTCGATAACAGAATTTTGAATATTTTGCATTCCGGAAATTCAAAATATCCAGTACCGAAAATTTGGAATATCTGATATGAAATATCAGACACAGTAAAAATAGTAAATCTCACAGAATTTTCGATATTCTCTACAAAATTTTTGATATGTACCAAAAATACTAAACATCCTGTATTTTTTAAAAATATTTTAATAAAAATATCATATTTGAGGGGTGCCACGTATAAATTCGGGAGTGCCAAGAAAAATTCTTTAAGTGTTATTCTCCTTTGTATTTTGAAGATTTTCGCCTCACATCATAACCATTACCTTATATTACAAATCCAAAGCAACCGGGTTCTTGAAGTAATCTGGAATTAGTAATGACTACACACATTTACAAAATCCTCTGCGAAAATCACACTTAGGTATCGCTGGACGTCGACACATAATTCTGAAACAATCTGAATGCTCCAAACATTTGTATCTAAATGCTGTATAATAAAACAATGTAACTAAAATAGTATAAAAGTTTCATAAATAATGAAGAAATTATGAAAAGGATAAAAATGGCTTACCTTCAAGCTTTATTATAACAAGAGAAAGGAGTAGAAAGATAATTAAAATACTAAAACACTTGACAATTATAGTCATATTTCCTCCACTCTATAACTTATAAAGCTCAACTACTCATTAAGTGAATTTAAATGATTTTAGCACTTTTTTGAGAAAAACCTTTCAAATATTATATTCATTTAATTTTTTTTTTATATATCAATGAGTTATACTTGTCCCTTTAGTATTTTTAATGAGAATGCCTTAATAAAAATTCACTAATAATAAATAATGTATTACTAAATTTCCATGACCTTTCATGATGTGAAAGAAAAAATCACAGAAGATTAATAATATATTTTCTTTCCTTAAATATGCATTAACGGGGTGTTTTGGTTGATCATTGTTAACTACTGAATGTGGAGGGTGCCTTAGGAGTGACTAAGTGTATTATTAGATCAAACTTAACGACTAAATGTAGTCATTTCTTAATATTACTATAGGCTACAGTTACTGCATATAACATATGAGAGGTTCTATTAACATCATATTCCTCTAAACCGCGTATGCACACACCGTATATTATAACAAAGCAAAATGGTGTTGCATAAAAGCCAAAGTAAATTAAATTTATAAAATAAAATTAGTATGTTTTATTTATTAAAATACGGTGTAGTGTTTAAAATCAATGTAAATATATCTTTACTCATAACATATTTTAGGGTCGATTCATATATTTTTGAGAAAAAAGAATATGTACTAAAAATAAATTATATAACATAGTTAAAGAATAAATTTTGATTGAATGACATTGTAAAACACAATATATTACTTTTAACCCTATATAATTCTTCAACAAACGGTATGAAAAGCGCATCATTGTTATAATTAATGTTTGGATAAATGGAAATGTTTTTAATGTTACTTTTTTTAATAAAAATTCTATGTATAAGAAAGTAATATATTATGGAAAAGACAATTAAGTCATTTTTTATTGGTAAATTAATTTTATTAGAGTAAAACGTATGCTAAAAATATTAATCCTAATAATAATAATAATAATAACTATTATTATTATTATTATTATTATTATTATTATTATTATTATTATTATTATTAGTAGTAGTAGTTATTACTAGTAGTAGTAGTAGTAGCAGGAGGTGCACAGCGTTATGTTTTATTAAAAAATAATAATAAATTTTATTACCTCGAATTTTAATAAAATTGATATAAATAAATGTTTAGGATTTGAGGTTAAATTCTCAGCTCCTTCTATTTATTACTTTATATGGAATCAAAAAGGTGCCATTTTGTTTTAAAGAATTCTGCGTTGGATACGTTAACTCGGTTGTCTCCAAAACCGATATAAAAACTCTCTAACTTTTTATTCTTTTAGCAAACAAAATGACACCTCTTTTTAATATATTTAACGTCGACTGTTCTACCTCGGCTTTTTAGTTTATCTAAGCAATTGAATAACTCCATTAGAGAGAGAGAGAGAGAGAGAGAGAGAGAGAGAGAATATCGCATATGAAAGAAGAAGACAGTAAATGATAGTTATTCAATTGATTCATCAAGTTTGTTACAAGAGTCCTATATATAGTTACAAAACGTAACAAATTCTAACTGATTCTAAGAGAAAAAGGAGAAACTACTTGATAAAAGTGTTAGTCTTCCAGAAGCTTTGTTTCTGGTTCATCACTAGAAGTTCTGCTTCTGGTTCATCACCAGAAGTTCTGACGCAACTTCATCTGTTAATATCCAGAACTTCTGTTTCTGTTTCATCACTAGAAGTTCTGACGCAGCTTCATCTATTAATATCCAGAACTTCTGTTTCTGGTTCATCACCAGAAGTTCTGACGTAGCTTCATCTGTTAATATCCATAACTTCTAATTATGGTTCATCACCAGAAGTTATGACGCAGGTTATTTATTATCATCTGTTAATACCCCTCACAAGCTTGAGGTTGGTAAATGTCCACCAAGCAAAGCTTGATCATGAGAACGAACGAAAAGCAAACGCATGACACCAGCTTGAATTTTCTCACGAACCAAATGATAATCAATGTCAAGATTTTCGTTCTCTCATGGAACACTGGATTTGAAGAGATTTGAATAGCACTTTGATTATCACAATACAAAACGGGAAGACAAGATGGATGTTGTTGGAGATCATGTAGTAGAAAACACATCCATTGAAGTTCACGAGTAGGAGACGTCGGGGCTCGATATTCAGCTTCTGTGGATGAGCAACTAACCGTTGGCTATTTCTTAGATTTCCAAGACAATAATGATGCACCAATAAAGAAACAGTATCCTGAGATGGAGCGTCTGGTTTTGATGCATCCACTCCAGTCAACATCACTAAACCCCAGAATTTGTAAGTCAGAAGAAGATGATAAAGGAATACCTCGCATAGGTGAGCGTTTCAGGTATCGTAGGACACATAAATCAGCACGATAGTGAGATTCAATGGGAGCACTCATAAACCGACTCAACTTTTGTGTGGCAAAAGCAATGTCACGATGAGTTGTAGTGAGATAAATCAATCTCGCAACAAGTCTCTGATATGCTGTAACATTAGAAAGTAAAATACCGGTATCTTGGTGAAGGCGAATAGAGGCGTCCAAGGTAGTAGAGGCTGGCTTATAAACAATCAAGCCAGCATCCTGAAGTAGATCTAGGCAATACTTCCTCTTGCAAAGGGTAATACCTTTTGAAGTTCTAGCAAGTTCACGCCCTAAGAAAAATTTTAAATTCCCCAAATCTTTGATGCGAAATGTGTGATGCAGAGCTTGTTTCAAATTTTCAAACACACCTAAGGATGTCCCAGCTAGGATGATGTCATCAACATACACCAACAGAGCAGTAAAATACATAGGAATTGATTTTATAAAGAGTGTATGATCAGCAGTAGCATGTTTAAACCATTGTGCCTTAAGGAATGTAGTGAGCTTTTCAAACCACTGTCTGCTGGCTTGCTTTAAGCCATATAAAGATTTGGTAAGCTTGCATACTTGGCCAAATTTAGGAGCAGTAACACCTTGAAGAACCCTCATGTAAACAACCTCATTTAAATCACCATGAAGAAATGCATTATTGGCATCTAATTGGTGTAAATGCCAACACTGAATGGCAGCTAAGGCAAGTAACACACGAATTATAGTTAACTTGGCAACTAGAGAGAAAGTTTTAAGGTATTCCAAACCTTCAATTTGATTAAAACCTTGAGCCACTAACCGTGCCTTGAATATTTTTATTGTTCCATCAGCATGTCTCTTAATCTTGTAAAGCCATTTACTTTCTATTGTTGAAGCATCACGAGGAAGATCAACAAATTCCCAAGTATGGTTTTCATTCAAAGCCTCTATTTCTGCCTACATGGAACGAACCACCTGGAGTCTTTAGAAGCAGCCACATAGTTACTTGGTTCAGTCTCAGAGGAAAGAGACATAATATATGCCTGATGACTCGGGGAAAGGTTGGAGAGAGACATGTACTTCTCAATGGGGTAATGGAAAGACACAGTGTTAAAGTCACAAATGTAATATTTTAGATGAACAGGTGGTTGTGTCATTCTACTAGATTTTCTAGTGGACTCAAGAGATTAATGAGGTATGTCAATAATGTCATTTGTGGATGAAGGAGGGACATTAGGTATTGAAATGGGTGTGGACACAGAATTTGACATGGAATTGTCATCTAAAGATACATGATCAGCTACAGATTCATCTTCTGAGTCATGCAGAACTTCTGGATCATGCAGAACTTCTGAGCCATGTAGAATTTCTGGATCAAAATTAGGTACATGTATATGGGATGACTCTTTTGCAATATTATCAATCTTGGATTGGTCTATGTAAATTTCGGTGTGTATTTGTGGGTTAGACACATCAAGGAAAGGAAAAACCATATCAAAGAACTTGACATTTCTGGACACAAAAATGTCATGAGTATTAACTTCTAAGAGTATGAAGCCTTTCATACCTGCTTTGTATCCCAAAAAAACACTTTCTTGCTCTTGAGTCAAATTTGTGCCTATTTGTTGGTAATGTGGAAGCATAACTCAAACACCCAAAAAATCTCAATGAACTTAAATCAGGCATTATTCCATACATCACTTCAAAGGAGGATTTGTTGTTTAGTACTTTTGTGGGAATCCTATTTATGAGATATACTGCATGATTTACAGCAGAGGACCAGAACTTCTATGGCAACTGAGACTCGAACATAAGAGCACGATTGATATTGAGTATGTGCTGATGTCGCCTCTCAACTCTCCCATTTTGGTGAGGCGTGTACACACAGCTCCTTTGATGTATGATACCTTTTGAAGCATAGAACTTGGGCATCAGAAGTTTTGTTCCATTGTCACTTCTAATAACTTTAACCTTTTTACTAAATTGAGTTTCTACCATATTGACAAACTCTATTATCTTTTCACTAGCTTTAACCTTAGATCTCATCATCACAACCCAAACATGCCTACTATGATCATCTAAGATAGTAAGAAAATATTTGAAGCCATGTACATAAACTGTATTAAAAGGACCCCATATGTCAATATGAATCATATCAAAAGGATTACAAGAATTACTGTTACTGATAGGAAAAGGCAAACGTTTTTGTCTAGCTTATTGACACACATCTCAAGCTTTATGAATGCTATTAGGTATGTAACTATACATGGTGCTCATACATTGCATTCTATCATGTGATAGATGCCCTGATCTTAAATGCCATATAACAGTAGGTGTTATTTCTTCACTTCTCTCATTTGTGAATATACTTGACACAAATCCTGCACTGCTAGTTCTGTGAGAACTATCCTTCTGCAGCTCCAGGTAGTACAAGCCATCCAGCTCATTAGCTGAACCAATCTTCTTCAAATCCTCCTTGCCTGTATAGTGCATCTGTCAGTTTCAAAAACCAGGCTGCAATTTTGTTCTCTACATAGTTTTGAAATAGAAATTAGATTAACTTCAAATTGTGGCAAATATAGAACTCCTTGAATGACAAAATCTTTGGATATTTTCACATCACCACATACAGAGGTAGATATAGAATTTCCATTTAGAAGATTCACCATAATAGGATTAATTTGATCATGTTTCAAGAACCAATCAAGGTTATTGCATATATGATGGGTTGCACTTGTGTCTAAGATCCATCTGACACCACCACTAATACTGAAACTAGCAATATAAGGTTTACCTCCTTTTGCCATATTTACTGAAGTTGTGTTCTTCTCAAGCAGCATTATCAAGTTGTTGTATTGCTCCTTAGTCAGAGTCATAGTTCCATTGTCATTAGAAGATTCAACTGCAGCTTCAGCATTAGCTTTAACTTGATTGATGTGTGTTGATGTTGATCCTCCTCTAGCAAGATTAGGAGGATATCCATGCTTCTTATAACAATTGTCAACAACATGCCCATTTTTGCCACAGTGGGTGCAGACTTTGAAATTGCCTCTTGTTGCACCCCAAAATTTACCCTCTTGATTTAGGCTTATGTTTCATCATAAACATCATATTGCATTACATTCACATCTCATGATAGGATCCAAGCTCCAGGGGTTCTCAAGTCTTCTACAAGCTAAGGAGGTTGATTGTGTTAGCATGACCTTCTGAGGGAATCTCAGGTTTCCACATCTGTGGATCTTTCAAGTCACTATGATATATTATACCTCAAGACATTCCATTTGTCTCATGGATCCTAGAGGAATTGAAGTTTTGAAGAGAGTTGGTGAGAAATTCATCTGTGGCATTCATCTGATGAAATTAGGATTTTGGTCATCTGTGGAGTTTGAAGCTTGGATGAGTCATTTTATTGGAGTATTATCTTCTTATTATCATTTGAGTCATCATGGTTTAAAGGATTGCTCAACACATTCAGAAGGTTTGAGGTTTTGAAGCTTGATTGGTCACCTCCTAACACATGGAGCAAATTAGGGTTTTGGGTGAAATCAGGATTTCTTCAGATTCTTCATTCAAACTTGATTTCACTTGTTTCCATATGTTGATGGACATCTATGGTTGAAATATTGAAGCTCAATTTGGAGTGGAAGCAAGTCAATTGATCACAAGGGGCAAAATGGTCATTTTGGTCAAAATCAGTCAAAGTCAGAAGTTGACCAAGTGGACTTTTGGTCAACCATCATTTCAAAGATCCCATTTTCATTTTTCATAACCAAATTCATCATTGAATCAAGGAAATTGAAGAAATTAGAGTTAACTTGTTTTTGAAGTAATTGGAAGTTTGAAATTTTTTACAAGTGTCCACCCTATGGAACTATGACACCTCATAACTCTCTCAATTTTTATCTAATGATTGCATGCCATACATTTCTGGAAAGCTTGGAAAAAATCATACAAGATTTCCAATGTGTAAAATTTCTCAAAAATGCACCATTTGAGAGATATTTGAGTTAGAAGTTTTGTGCACAAAAGTTGACCAAGGCTGGGCAAGCATGCACGTTTCTGGAAATTTTCTGGGCATTTCTTTGAGTCATTTCCACAAACAGGTGGTGGGCAAAATGTTGAAGCTTATATCTTTTGATTGTAATGGAATTTTTGAAAATCACTTCGTGCATTTTAAAGTATGCCATGAGAGCTTTAAATGGAACTTTGAATCATGTCATTTGGTGCAAAATTGATCAAGATACAAGGCTCACAAGTTGAGGCCATGAAGCTGGAACCATGCATGCCCATGCAAGCCAAGAACGCACGCGTGCCCAGATTGTGCAATCCTTGTGCATAACTTTGAAGAACCATATCTCACTCATTTTTTATCCATTTTGAGTGAACCAAAGCTTGTTTTGATCCTCATGCTATGAATTTTTGATATGTATCAAGAGGCCAAAGAATGCCCAAGCCATTTGTGAGAAATCTGATGGAGAAAATTGGTACAAAGCTGATTCTTTTGAGCAGTTTGGTTTTGTTCAATACATCAAGCTAGGGATCGAAGCTAGCAGCCAACACACTTTCTTTGCCATAAAAAGCCCAGCATATTTCAGCACATTTTGCTCACACACATTTCATGCATTCTTTGATTTTTCTCATTTTTGGCAAGCTGGAGGGTTCCATCACGTGAGCTGAGTATGCACTCATTTTCCAGCTCATCAAAACGCAAGCAAACAAGCATAATCAAGAGCAAAATGCAAGCTACATGAAAGATACCATTTTTATGATATTTTTGCCATAACGGATTTTTGCATCAAAGACCAACCTACCCTCATGATTTTGGACACAATATAAATTGACAAATTCATTTTGTGCAAGCAGATTCTCTCTCTCTCTCATTTCCAGATACCAAATTGCTTTGCATTTTTTCCAATTTTCACATACTTTGAAGTTGCTACAAACTGCATTTGAAGTTGATTTTCTTGATTGTTATCACTCCATTGAAGATCTAAGAGCAAGATTCAAGTGTTTCCTCTTCAAATCAAGAGGCATATTTGGATTTATTTTCCAAATCAAGAGGTATGTTTCAAATCTCAAATCTGGAATTCTAGCTTGTATTTGATGAAATAGATGATTTGTATGCGTGGATAGCTGGCCAAACACTAGGTTTGATGTATAATTTCAACTGTTTATGAAGCATATTGCATGGCTTGAAGTTCTGAAAATACAGATTTAGGATGATTTTTGTGATTTTCGTGCTCAGATTTCTTGATGTATGATGAATCATTTGATGTTTTACAAGTTGCATGTTGTAGTTTGCCATGAGATCTTTATTTTGAGCTTTGAATCATTCATTTTGGTTGAGAAATGAGTGAGATACGCGTGCTGAAAGTTTCTTGCATGAAACTGGCAAAAAAACGTGTTTAGGACATGGCTAGAGGCTGAAGATGATGAGGTGGCGAGATCTGAGTGGTCCATGCATATTTTTGAATTTCAATTTTAATATTTCATAATTAGCATTTTGCATCATTAAATTTTGCATTCAAAAATCATTCAAAAATTCCAAAAAAAATATCATAGGCTTAAAATGATTTTAAATATTTTGTGGAATTTTTTTCCAATTTTTTAAAAATGTTTTGACCATTTAAATAAATTCTGGCTTTAATTAATTGCATTTTCATTGAAAGATTCTCAAAAAATACTTTCCAATATTTAAAAATTCCACAAACAATATTTTGAATCCCTCATAATATTAATTTTGAGTTTCTGAATTTTATTTAATAATTTTTTCATTTTTGCATAATTGAATAAATTCATGCATTTTAATGCATTTCATGCATATTTAAATAATTTTTAAATACTTCCATGCATTTTAAAAATGAAAAAAAATATCTTAGTCCATTTAAATCATATCTCATGCATTTCTGAATTTTATTTCATAATTCTTGCATTTTTTCTATTTTTTAACCATTTCATGCATTTTAATGCATTCCATGCATATTTAAATCATTTAAAAATATTTCCATGCATTTAAAAAATGAATAAAAAATATTTCAGCTCATTTAAATCATACTTCATGCATTTTTTATTTTTGTTTCATTATTTTGTCATTTTTGCATGGCCAAATCAATTTTTGCCTTAAATACATGGTTTGCATCATTCATTTTTGCATTTTTATTTGTTTTATCATTTTTCTTGAAAATAAAAAATGAAAAAAATATTTTTTATCATGTTTAGGGTGTTGGGTCACTGTTTCAAATTTTTATAGATTTTTGTTTTTTGAATTTTGAATTTTATACCATTTTTTCTTACTATTTGATCATATGAGCATGAATATCCATGGTATTGACTTTTTAAATTTTGTTTTGACTATTTCATGAATTTTTAATTAGGGCAAGGATATGTCTCTAACTTGTAAGGGGTTTGAGCCCCTTCTTTTATTTTTATTTGAATTTTATCCTTCATTTTCCTATTTTCATGGAATTTCAAAAGTGAACATACCTTTGCCTAGTGTAATTGAGATCCAACTTCAATGGTGAAGCTTGTGGACATGATTTAAGGCCAACCCTTGGGTGTGTAATGATCATTTAAGTGCTCTAGTGTTATATGATGTGATTCCATTCATTGAAGATCCCATGTTAAGTCACTAAATCCTTGCATTGAGCACAAAACTCCCATGGTTCTTAAGATCCTAGATTGTTGATGCATTGGCTCTTAAACCTTTTTTCTTGCATAGTTTGTGTTTCTAATTGATATTTTAGAGGGAATGATAACCTCAAGGATAGTCTTCTAAGACTTGAGAGATAATTGACCTCAAGGGATCCCCTTGATCTTTATTTAGAAGTTTGATTTTCATATCATTTGTCGCATCTTTGTGCATAGATTGTAAGGTGAGGAATGCATTCATGCAATTCTTTAAGAATTTACTTCTCACTCCCTTACTACATCCTCATAGCATATTTAGGGCCTTGATTCCAGTATGATTGACTCATTTAAGCCCCTAATTTGCTCAAGCACATGCAACTCTTGTTAGTTAGAATGTTGTCAACTTTTGTTTATGGTTCTACCACTTGTATTGTATGCATCATGCATGGTTCTAGCAATCCAATTTCAATTGGATCTTTGAGTATTAGTTCTGACCTTGTACATTATGTAATCCATAACCCAAATTCTCTTTGATTCATTGGCTTGCACTCATTTGTAATGTCATCATGATGACCTAAAAGAGCTAGATTTTCTTTCTTCTTCTTTTTCTATTGTTGGTTGGAACATACCTTGAGGGATTATAGGTTCTTGATTTTTGAGGCATGTCTTCTCAATGTACATTACCTCAAGTTCATGACAAGCATCTTGTGAGGGTTCTATCATCACCCTATGACATACAAGACATCTTTCCCTTCCTACAAATCTTGATCAATGATATTTGATCTAAGATAGGTGGTATCTTGCTTTTGGATGATTTTGTTCATTAAATAGGTGATTTATTTGTGTATGGAAGCTTTGTCTTCTATATTTTTTTATTCATGAATCATATCTTGAGTTAAACTTATTCCACAAGTCACACATGGTTTTAATTTTCAAATAAAAGAACCTTTGTTTGAGTCCTTTTAAGTGTCATGACTAGCTAGCTAAGAAGCTTTTAACTTGTGGGAATGTGCTTTTCTTTTGTTTTGTTTGAATTGATCTTGTTTATAATTTATATAGGTCTTTAGCTACTGACCTTGGGTGTTATATCTCTTCTCGATCTTACCTCTTCATCATGATTGACTCCTTCACTTGGTTGTTCACTCATAGCTAATTCTAGGGTTAGAATCATCCCTTCACTAATTTTTGCATTTAGAGTAGTTGAGAAGCATGACCCTTTTGATAATTGTTTTGTGTTCATGTGAGCATCATGTTTACATCCTCATAATTCATCTCATTTGTCCACAACACTTGACACAAACATGTTAGGACACATTCATCTAAGCGCATTCACCACACACTTTTAGATGCATATTTATGCTTTTTCTAGTTGTTTATGTTTGTGCATTGTAAATAATGAACATGTATATGATGATCATGCATTCTTGCCATGCTAGCTACTGCCATCTACATCTTTGTATGCCATTGATTTTATCCTTTTACTCTCATGTATCAACCATGCATCATTTCATCTTTAGTTGCATTCTAGGTTAAGCATTTCAACTAGTTTTCGCATCTATGTTGTAGCTACATCCTCGTGAAATTTCTTTTATGGTTTGATTATTAATTCATTTTCATGATTTTGGTACTGTAGTCTCTTCATCTTGACACCTTCTTCTCATGACATAAACTTCACACACTTAGATGCACTCCACTACACGCATTTGTTGCATGTTTGCGCGCTTTTGATAGACTTTAGTTCTTGAATCTTTGTGGGTTATTTTGCATGATGTAAATGAACATTAACATGATTAGTTACTGACTTGTATGTATTTTGATTCTTTAATTGTCTATTAACTTCATCTAAGTCTATCGTTTCGCATAATTAGCTCTTTGCATGCTTTTAGGATTAGTTTTGACCTAGTTTGTGAATTAACTTACATGTATGCATTCATAATGATGTTTGATGTTTGTTAAAGTTTTGTATAACTTCGTAAATAGATGTTGTGTCTCCTGACCTCACTTCACATGACACTTTGCATGAGCATAATTCATTCGAATTTCACTACATCTTCTTCTTTCTTCTTCTTCTTCTTTTTTTTAGCACTTGTTAGTGCTTGGTTTGTGTGCTTTTGCCAAAGCACTTTACTTGATTCTACCCCCCTTCTCACTTGGTTTCCCAACCAAGATGATTGATTTTTATAGCTTCCCTTTAGGTTTTTCTCGATTTAGTTAGTTTTCGGGTTTAAACATTAAGTTAGGCATCCATGCATGATAACTTTAGATAGATTCCTCCCCTTGTTTATACCCTTAACCTAGGATCAACTTTGCATGATGACATTAGGATTTAGAGGTAGGTTAGTTTCCCTTAGCCATTTTACCTTTATCCTTTTGCATCCTTAAAACTAAGAACTTATTTTTGTCAAGTGCATTAAAACATTCTAATAATCTGAAACTTTTTCCAAAGTAAAAGATACAAACCAATTAGTCTAGGATGTTTCGCCGTCCTGTTTGTTGTTGATGCTTCGTCGTCCCGCTGCTGATGTGTCGCCATCTCATCCTCTAATGTTTCGCCATCTCATCCTTTGATGTCTCGTCATCTCGTTTGCTGATGTTTCGTCATCCCGTCTCCCGATGTTCCGTCATCCCGTTTGTAGTTGATGTTTCGTCATCATGGAGGTGTTTCGTCATCGTTTGCTATTTCGTCTGCTAATCTAAAAAACACAAACCAACCAAAACAAGTAAGCCGAACTACGGCGCTCTGACTTTCCCATTGCACGAGGGAATACGTAGGCATCCTGTCGCGGGGCTAGATCGAGCAACCTTTGTAAATATTTCCTTCTTTCCCCCGTGTTTTATTTCTTTTATTCTTTTATTTATTCTTCTTTTCCTTTATGCATACATTATACCATATACAGATATAGATAGACCTTTACACCCATTAGATAGAAAGTAAAAGCAAATACTGTAGAGTACTATGGGCGTGTGGGGTGCTAGTCCCTTCCCCTCGCGTAACAGACTTCCTTACTCGATCTCTCGGTCGCAAGACCGTGATTTCTTCGTTTTAGGTTTACTCAATATTTACCTTTCCCTCTTGGAGGGATAAAAAACGTTCGATGGCGACTTCATTGATATATAGTTATATCCATTGATTTTCAGTCGGGTGTTTCACCTCTGCCTCTGCCAACACCACCATTTCCTCTTCCAGTGTTGCTATTTCCTTTTTCCCTTCCAAATTGC